>VWYP01026928.1:100426-216251 GCA_013400435.1 Pycnonotus jocosus | reverse complement strand
GGGGGGGCACCGGGACAGCACCCGCCGCTCCGGACCGAGCGGGAGCCGCCCAGCTGCTGGCGAGGCTGGGGCTGCGCCTTGCCCGCTGGAGTAGCCTTAATTTTCCCGTGTTATTTCGGTTTCAGCCTGGGAAGGCACGGGCGGAGGTGCTGTCCGTGCTGTTGCCGTCCGAGCCCAGCGGGCTGAGCCCAAAGCCCCGCCGCAGCCGCGCTGGGCTGCAGGGACAGGGCAGCGTCCCGCCCGACTCGCCGGAGGGTCCCTCCGCAGTGCCGGGGAAGCGCCGCTTCGTCCTCTGCCTACAGCACCGAAGTGCCACCGACACAGGGAGGGAGCGCGACTTGTCCTGTTGTGCTGCTGTGACCGCCCGCCCCGCACCGGCCCTTCGGGGACTCCTGAAAGACGCGAGAAACCCGTCTCCTCATTCTGCTGTGCTTTCTCGTTTCCTCCTGCACGCCCTCTACTTCAGTCGCTTAAACGGGAGGCGCACGCACTTCTCTCCCTTTTAGATTTCTCCAAGCTACAAAACAGTATCTAAAACTAATGACTAGCAAGTCCCGTGCAGGAATTGTGCTTACTCCTGGCAACTACCTGGTTACTGAATTTGGTCGACTGCAGCTGCCAGCGCTGGGCAGTGGGACACTGGCTGCATTGTGAACGCTCAGAAGCTGCGTTTATCGTTTGTTTGCGTGTTTTGCATGTTAAGAGGTGTTAAATATATTTATGTAGCAACAGTGCCGTTGTATTTTGTTGACAAAATTTGGTGCTTTGCAATGTCAGTAGGTAACCAGATGAAATGAGGCAGAGGATTTCTGGAAGAG
Organism: Pycnonotus jocosus; assembly: GCA_013400435.1. NCBI lineage: Eukaryota > Metazoa > Chordata > Aves > Passeriformes > Pycnonotidae > Pycnonotus > Pycnonotus jocosus. Next base: position 215,433 of record VWYP01026928.1, on the reverse strand, counting down.
TAAGAAATTTGTTCTCTATTTGAGCCATGGAATTTGGTAGGTTGTGGAAATAACGGCAGGAGCCGTTAGGAAGGACAGTTTTCTTCTTTCCCGTAAGCCAGGTAACCCAGCAAAGTAAAAAAGATGCCTCCTAGTTCCTCCCAGCTTTTGTTTCCCCGTCTGGGCCATGGTGTTGTTTTGGCCTTTCCATTCATTCCCTGGAATCTCTGTGGCCCTGTTAGTGCAGGTACCACATGTATGGAAAAGTTCTTCGTGTGGGAAAGCTAGGAATGATCAAAGGGGTGGGAAAAACCAGCTTCAGGGGTTTTCAATCCCCAAAAGCAGTTCTTGCTCTGTTTGCAGCCTCCTGATCCCCTGAGGTGGTACAAAAGGATAGAAGATGCGAATCAGTAATTTTTTCTTCCCGCTTAAACTGGAAGCATGTCAGGCATGGAGGCTCCATAGGGCCTTTTGTAAAGAAGAGGGGCAGAGTTTCACTGCAGTTGGAAGAAAAGGGTTGTTTTCCTAATTACTAGACAGATGGTGGGCTGTACAGCAAAGTGCAGGAGACTGTGCACGCTGAGCCAAGTCCCTGCAGTGGCACATGCGGGTGGACCAGCCCTGCTGCCTGTGGCAGCTGTGGGGTTCCTCTGCCTCGTGGCGCTCCAAGTGCCCTGCCTTTGTCTGTCTCTGGGCCAGGCTGTTTGCAGGTGCTGCGAGGGGAGTGGTTTGGGTGTGCTGGAGGAATGTTGTCTTGCTTTAGACATGAATTGGGAGAGGTTGCCTTCTTTCCACGTGTGGAGGGTGTAGCTGTTTGTGTCACAGCAATGCCACTGGCACTGGTGTACTTGGAGAGCAGAGCCGGGCGTGCCATGCGCACCTGCTCTGCACCTTGTGCTGCTCTGGCCACATGCTCCAAACCTCACCTCCAGGGATGTGTTGGAAGTTTGCTCTGCTCTGTGCAGAGTCTTTGGCCTCTCTCCTGAGACCATTATTTGTCTGGTGGGACTGGCTGGCCACTAAGATTAAAGGCAGGACTGAGTAATCTGATACGTCAAACATCGTTAACTTCTTCATGCTAATGGTGTTGGCCTCTGCATCAAAGCTGGAGCAGCTGGCTTAAGTGCAGTGTCACCAAGTATGAGATTAGATGTGCCTTATTGGTAAAAATGATGGCCAAAAATCAAGTCTAGTCTGAGGATGTGGCCAAACTTTACAGACAAATTTTAAGCTCACGAGAAAAAAGGGATCTGATTTAAATTCTTTGTCAAAGGCTGTTGAAAGGATAGAAAAGCAGATGGAATTTAGGAGCTAGAGATTTATCTGTGTTGTTTTTGTGCTTTTTAGAGTCATAAGCTGGAGTTAAAGGAAGAAGGGACAGTGCTTTTATAACCAAACTGAAAATACTGTGCCAATACCTGTATTAAACTTCTGACAGCTCTTTTAGTAGTGAGTAATGATTGTTCACATGTAAATGGACTGGGCAAGTCGCTGTCACAGCACCTTGAGACTGGACCTTAGCAGGATTCCTAAAGCAGATTTGATATGTAGACAGAAGATAAGATTAACCAGAGTTTGAAAGGAATATTTAAAAACATCGCAGGTCTCACTGCCTGCCTTATAGGATTGGAAACTGACTAAAATGAAGATTTAGCCAGTTGTTAAATACCAAAGGATGGAAAGTCACAACACGGGGAAAGTGTTATCTTGAAAGTGCTTCCAGCAGTATTTCTTATGTCTTCTCAGTAATAGCTGGCATTGGCCCCTAACAGAATCAGGGAGGAGGATTAATTTTTGATTACTGGCCTGAACATGGGAGCACCTATGCCTATGAGGACACTCCTTGCTACAAGGCATAATTTATACTAGAAGCAGCATAAATTGCTGGTACAGAAGTGATATCGCTGATTGCAAACTTTTCTGTGAAACACAAGCTGAACTGCAAGTTTTTAACCAAGTCCTAAATCTAAACAAGCTTTGCATGTTTTCAAGCTGTGGTTTGGCTATTTAGTGCATCCCCTCATGTGCCATTATGAATCTTTTATTACTTGCTGTAGTCCAGGTTGACCTCTAATGATACAGCAGAATTATTTTCTCCGTGCCTTTCCCCACAGCAGAGTACTGCTGCAGTGGGCACTAGCAGAGTACCTGGCTTTGCCTGGAGTAGCAGCTGTCCCTGGAAAGGTATCCAGAGACCCAGGGAGCTTCCCTGCCTGAAGCTCAGTGTTTCAGCAGGAGGGCCACAGTGAAAAATGCAGGTGTGATGTGGTGCAGGGGCTGCAGCCTGACCTCCGAACAGAGAGGCTGATCGTGGTGGGGCCAGTGCCCTGGTGTACACCAGGACAGAGGAGAGGAGGCGGTGGGTGCAGCTGCTGGGGCTGAGTGGTGGCAGGGAGGGTCCTGCTGTGCAGAGAGCACATCTCTGTGGTGCTTCTGCACATCTCTGCTCTGCGGAGCCGCTCCATGCCCTGCTCTGCTCCCCTCCATCACACTGCATACGTATTTCTGACCTCTCTTGGCACCAGCTGAAGGAGGTTTTGCAGAGCAGCAGGCAAAAGGTGTGGGAGATAAGAGTGGGAGTAGTGCTAATTTGCCCCTGCTCCCACTGCTGAGCTGAGACAGGGTAGAAATGGCAAGAAGCAGCAAATTCTCCCAGAGGTAGAGCCCATCTGTCCCCTTTATTGCTACCTTGCCCACACTAGTTTAACCTTCTGTAAAATCAATTGCTGTCTAGAATTTGAGTGTTGTTCTGAGCTTCCATCTTTAGTGCTTCCAGTGCTTACAGCAGAATTATTGGAAAATTGTGTTTAGATAAATGACAAAATCAAAAGATTTCTGCTTTAGAGTTGGAGTTGTTCAACTTGGAGAGGAGAATGCTGTGGAGAGACCTTATAGCACCTTCCAGTACCCAAAGGAGACCAACAGCGAGAGAGCTGAATAGAAGTTTTTTGCAAGGGTATATAGTCATATGGAAAGGGGAAATGGCTTTAAACTGAAAGGAGATATATTTAAATTGGTATTAGGAAGAAATCTTTTCCTCTGAGGGTGGTGAGGCGCTGGAACAGGTGGCCCAAAGAAGTGGTAGATGCCCCCTTCCTGGAAGTGGTCAAGGAGGAATTGGATGGGGCTTTGAGCAACCTGTTTCTGTGGAAGGTGTGTTCCTGCCTGTGTCAGGAGGATTGGAACTAGAAATCAACTCAGGACATTGAATGACTCTATGATTTGTACAGGCAGGGGACAAATCCTGACCTCTGTTCAGTGAAGCAGTGAATACACAGACATCCCTATGTAGTGTTTTGACACTGCTTGAGCTTCAACATACCTCAAAGGCGGGGGACAGGGAGATTATTGAATTAAGTGTCACCCCTTGCTCTGAAAGCTCCATCGTAGAACAGTTTGGGAGAGGTTTTCTCTGGGCAGGCTGGGTGACAGAACAAAAAATGCTGGCAGCTACAGGTACCTTGTCTGGAGCACAGCTTCCATCACAGCACTCTGCAGCAGCAGACCCAGCTGATCATTCCTGGGAAATCCCAAAGGGAAAGGCCTGTGCAGGCACACCCCAGAGTAAGGTAACGTGGGCAGCCAGCTGGGAGTATGATGTTACACTGATGAGCACTACAGCAAGAGAGATGCAGTCATCCTGCTCCCGCCTCCATTTCCATACTGCTTGATAATGACTCTTTCTCCTTAGAGGGTAGGGAGATCCTTCCCAGTGATGTTTCAGGGCTGAGAGCTTCTCTGAACAGGATGTTGGGGTCTGAAATCTTGAAATAGGGTCGGTGTGAGATCTGGGAGAAAGAGTACCTCATCAGCAGGGTTTTTCATTTGGCTGGGACTGTTTCCTGCTAGCAGGCTGTGGGACCCTATTACTCTTTCCTCAGGTCTAGGGTAGAAAATGGACCATTTCAGGTCTCCTGGGAGTAGTCTGTTTGTAATTCCCATGCAGCTCCCCAGGAAATGCAGGCCAGGAATTTCCATGAGATGTGCCCTCCATGAGAGGGCAAAGTAAGTTATTTTTTATATGAAGTGTTGTTCTTAGGTATTGTACTTGTTGATTCAGAGATGGATGGAAATTACAGCCCGGATTTCCACTTGCAGAATGAAAAATGTTTTGTTCTAATAATAAATACTGAATCTCTGCTGTTCCCATTTTCGTAACATACATGACACAATGTGTAAATCCTCAACGATATTTTTTCAGAATTTAGCAGCTTGTTTTTCTGCAAACATAAACATTTATTTTTGGTGTTAATAATTAATAATATGCCACATACACATAATAAATTCAAAATCTAATCTTGTATAGGCATAAATGTATCTGCCAAAGTGGTCTTTCTGTGCTGTAAATGACTTTCACAAACTGGCAGCATACATTCTATTTTCAGTCGCTGTTTTTTTGTTTTGTGAACAGATATGTCACTAAATTAAATGTTTTCCTTTGCAATTAACAAATACTTCACACTTTAGAAAAAAGAAAAGAAAAATAGTAGATAATTATTTTTAAAAGGGACATGGCTAATAGAAAAGTCTTTGCAGCTGTATCCTAAGCAAAATACAGACAGAAATGTAGAAAAACCCCATCAATGGAGGGAAGATCAGATATGAGAGTGTCAGTCCTTGGCTGCAGTGAAAAAAGGAAATGACCCACATGGTATTTTAGCACTGATTGCTGCTACGAGGTGCAATGTAGTTTGTCTCTCATTTTCAGGGAAGCCCCGTGGAACTGTGGTTTGCTGAGCTGCAGAGGGAATAACCATCTTTCCAGAGCAGGCTGAGCTGACGTCTTGGGAAAGGTACTGATGCACTGACACCAAAGGCTTAAAAAAACAGGAGATGTTCTATTAGGCTGTTCTGTAAAGACTTTTCATGTATATATTTGTTTTGCATGTATTTATACTATTCCAGCCATTAACTCTTGTCTTTGTTGGCAGTTTCTTGGTTGTGGTTAGTAATGGCAGTGACATAAGGGTCCTCAGAAATTTGTCAAACCTCCTAGAAAAAGTAAACCTTAATATTCCACCATGAAATAAGAGATGAAAGAGATTTATCTGAAGAGTTCTCACAATATCATTATGCATTCTGTACAAGACAAAGATCATAAAAATCCAGTTGCTATTAATGAGCCAATGGTTGTTAATCAAATGAAAATAAGGTGCCTTAAGAAGGGTGAGTGCAGAGTAACTGGGCTGGGGGGACTCAGCCATCTCTACAGCAACCAACTCACTAAATGATGTTGTCCAAGGTGCTTTGGAGGAAAGTTTTCAAAATTCCCTGCTTTCTGTATTTCTCTCTGCTCTGTTGTCCTTCTGTTTGGGCTCTTTTTCTGGAAGCTCTGGGCACTCTTTTGGAAACACACAGGCATGCAGAGCTTCACAAAGGCTCACGTTGGAACCCAACCGAATTCTGGGGGAGCCTACTTACCTGCATGGGTGAGCATAGGGTACAGCTGTCAATACAATTGATCCAAAATGTGCAGAGCAAGGGTTTTTTGCACTTCCAAAAAGGCTTTTAAAAATGAAATGTTCTCTAGAAATGGCCAGCACCATTGCAAGCTTCAGCCATTTTTTAAGCACAATAGTAAACATAATATATTATAAATAGGAATAGATTACTTGTCAAAAAATATTGAGCCGGTTTTTGAAGTGGAGGTTCTATCTTTTGATTGTATATTTTGAAAATATTTCTTTTACTTGGGCTTGTTCTTTAGCAGACAGACTTGTCAGGACTTGGGGTCAGGGACTATTGCTTATGTTTGCCTACAGAACCGAGCACTGCTCTCATCTCAGTTATGCATCTAAGGTTGGACTTGCTGCATATAATACATACAGTAATTAGCAGTCATTCATCATCTGCCATCAGATACCTTCTAGCTGTTAATACTATCCTAAATGTATTTCCTTTGGAAAAGTCACTTTTTAAAAGACACTTCAGTCTCAGTATGTATATGACAACTAGCTGAAGCAACCAACTAATCTAAACTCAGTTCCCAGATGAAACTTTGTATTTGGACACAGTGACGATTACATTTGCTGAACCAGCTACATTCTGTTCCCTCAGCAGGGCAAAATGCACATGTTGAGAACTACCAGTTATTTACCTGGTCCCACCTGCTCCTACACAAATACAGACATTATTTAGTAGCACTTTTTATCTGTCCAATATTTTAATGTTGAATAGAAACATTGCAGCGAAATTTTTCATTATTCTATTGTTAAGGGATTCCTGTCATGGAGGAAAAGCATAATTTAACACTGAGGAGGGGATTATACTGGTGTTCTGACATGGGATAAAACACAAGAACAATGGGCAGGGATAGTATTGGCAGCTATCTTATCCTTCTCCGTGAAAGGCATAAATAAGTAAATAAAAACATTGCATACTTGAAAACTTGGATTGTGGAGAGGCAGTTTTGGGTGTTCATTTGATATGTGCAAGTCCTGGAGGGAGGAGTAGGGCAAAACTCAGTTTTCATGCAGCTGAGCCCCAGTTTTGTCAGGTAGCCATTAGTTTTGATTTGTGGTATACCATTATGAACCAGTGAAGGGCAGCACTATCCAACTGTTATAGGTAACTAGATAGAGCACTAATTATGTTTTCAAGTTTACAATGATGTAGACATTAAGTGTTTGACTGAATTTGCTATGAAAATGGTTGTGTTGCTGTATTACTGCAAAACAGTAACTCCAAGAGCCTTTTGTAATGGTCACCAGATTTCTGCAGTTGCAAATTAACAGCTTGCTTGTAATGGATTTTAGGGAAGGGCATTTAATTTATTGAAAAGCTGAATCTCTTACTAAGAGTCTGGTAAGTTCAATTGCTTTAATAGGTTGCAGCATAGCGTATACACCTCAAAACAGATTTTAGGAAATTGAAATATGATTAGTATCAAAAATATGTAAACAATAATACAGATATTTTTGTAGTTCAAAACACTGGAGGTAGGGTTTTCTACACAAATTGGTAGATAAGATTAGCACTTTTATTTCTGAAGTTTCCTTCAGTATTTTTCAATAGGAATTAATGATCTATGTGTCTGATACTCATATTTATGCTCAATGTAACAGGATATTGGAAAGAACTTTCAATAACAGATTTTTTTTCTTTGTGTGTGAAAATTTAGCTGTATAACTTATTAAAACCCTTTCAAAGTGCTATCTTATTTACTATGTTGTTTGAGAGAGAATAAAATTAAAAGCTGTTCTACTATTTAATCTCTTTTTAAAGGTTCTATGCCCGTGTGCTCATCTGAAAAATAGCGTTTTGGTTTTTACTCCAAAAATTAAATCTTGACTTTCCAGAGGAAGCTATGGAGAATCAAGATATTATACTACAAGTCCATGCTAACAATAGTTCATCTACTTGTAAAAACAAAGCTATATATTGTCCTGGATTTGAAGTATTTGCCATGTGAATTCAGATAGTGACACTGTGTCCTTGCGATGTTTTGCATGATGTGAATGCTTTAGTTTTTTTAAAAAGATGTCTAAGTCTTTCTGGCATACAGCTGGCTCTTCTGCCAAAGAGAAAAGGAGGTGCTGGCTGAGGAAGCTGCCCTTGGCTCCCTGGGCCAGGGGATGTGATAGGCCAGGGTTCATCATCCCTGTAAGATCCGAGCTCCTGAGAGCCATGGGGAGCCTTGTGGCTTAGGGGTGGGCTCCAGGGGAGGGAGCCCCTGGGTGCTGCTGCCTCTCCAGCCCCAGGATGGCTCTTCCAAACTGCATTGGAGAGAAGTGCTGGCTTCATTTCCTTGTCTTCTGTTTCACACAGATGTACAATTCCTTCAGCCTTGCAGTACTGTAGAGAGGGTGGCAGGGCCAAGATGATGTTAGTTACTTTCTTTCTCTAGCAGACTTGGGGGTACTTACTAAACATAAATATCAGGATATTCACATTCCTATAGCCAGCACCATTTATTTACATTTTAAATTTAAATTTCACCTGCATTGCAAGATATTTATTACTATATTTAATGTGCAAGACTGTCCAATTAAATCATGAAAAATTCTAGGACACTGGTTACAAATTAAAATGGTGACATTTGCTGCAATAATGGTTTTTATGTTGGAGAACCAGCCCAATACATCAGATTATAGAAAGATGAATGAATCCAGAAATGAATAAAATGATTAAAAGCTTAAGCTGGCAGTGCAGTTTATATGTTTACTCTGGTATGTAAAACATCTATTGATCTGAAGTTTGATCAGTAATACTTACAAATTTGTTCTCATATACATCATTATGATTGTATTCTCTTGTGCTAGATGTTTACTAGTTTACCTGAGTAGGGTATAGTGATTACCCAGGCTGCTGCAGATGCTCAGATATCTTGGGAAGCTCTGCTTTCCATGCACTGGTAGGGCTTCCACCTGAGGTGGGAATAAAAATGAGCAAGAGGGCCAATGTTTGTCCCAGGTGAAATGATTCTGTGGGGATGCATCAGTTCCCCAGGGTGGTGTGTGCTGTGTGTGGCAGCGGGCTGACAGCTGCTGGGGCTGTCCTGGGTGCTGTGGGTGCTGCACAGGGAGGGAGAGCAGCCTGGGGAGTCAGCCCTGCCTCCTCCCTCAGGACAGGGATGTCATTCCTTGCAGGAGCAGTGGAGCAGAGAAGGCTGCAGAGCAATGAATGCAGGAGCTTGGCCATGGCATGAGGAAGAGCAGCAGGAGAGCAGACCCATGTCAGGCTTGAGAGCCCAGGCTGCAGTGCAGTGCATCTCTGTAGACTTCTTGTGTTTGTTCTCAGAGGTCTGTTTCTCCAAGGCTTTTAAAAGTAAAGTTCCTGAGGGTAAGCTTTCCTTTTCCTAGTCTTTTCCTCATTTCCTTGATGTTCTGAAAAGACATTGTATTAAACATCACACATGCCCTCCCCTCCTCTGAGTTTGGACATTTTGGGGGATCCAAGGACTGATTTCAAGACCTGAGAGGATGGGAACTTACTGTATTATGCTCAAAAAAGGCTGGTACAGAGAGAAAAATGTGGACCTGGAGGTTTCACTTTTAAAACAGAGCTTAAAAAGAACTGTGAACAATAGACAAATAATTTCAGAAAAGTATGACAGTATTAAGCAGAACCTGGGGTTTTTTAAGAGAGGAAAGCTGGGCAGTGGATGTAGTGTGCTGATAAAAGAGAAAATACAAAGGATCTCTGAAAGCAAATATTTTAACAGAATTAATAGTTTTCAGAATGATTCACAAACACATAAAAAGGATTGAAAGAAAGAAAGTTTCCAAAACCAGAAGTTCAATGCCAAGGGGATGCATCTAGCATCCATATTTTAGTTGATGATAAAGCTCCAACTGCTTTCAGTGGGTGCAGGGTTCAGATTTGGCTCTTTCCAAGTTGCCTGCCAGGTGTCCTTTGTACCACCTACCCTCTCCAGCTGTTTGATTTCAGCAGCTTTGTTTGCAGGTCTGGGGGTGGGTTCTCAGGGACTGAGAGCTGGGACAGCATGCTTTGACATTAGCATCTGTCCCACTGGGGAATCTGCCTCCAGCTTGCAGCCCTGCCCAGCATTTCACACTGATCAGAATCAATATCAGCTACAGCTGTCACTTTAACTATTGGCCATGTATATCCTTCTGACTTATGCAAAAACAGAAACCAAAATACCTGTTCTCCTTTTTCATCTCTGAAACCACAAATTATAGCCAAAATGAGAAACATTGCGTGCTCAACTAGTATATATTGCAACTTTTAAAAAATGTAATTTTAATAGAGTGTCATAATATGTTATATTTGTATGCATTCAGTGGCATGGAGCTAAGCAGTATTTTTACAGGAAATATAAATGTACTGCTCTGATGGGAATCTGCAGTGGCCCTGCTGAAACATTCCATAATGGACACACCCAGCAGGCAAAATGGGACAGGGCATCAGCAGGAAGGGTGTGCTAAATAAAAACTCATAGGAGAGCTGAGCCAATACAACTTAGATCTGCAGGTGCTAAAGCTTGTAAGGAACTTTACTTAGGGGAATAATTTCATATTAGTTCTTAAGGGTTCTTTTGTCTTTGTAATTGCATTCTCTTGTAAATTAATATGTAGGTTATCTTACCAAACAGATAACACAAAGTCTTTTACAGTAGGAAATTGAAATATTTAAAGTCATGTTGTGTAATAGGTTGTTGCCTGAACACTCATTTACTTCTGAGAAACTTGGCCCAACTGCCCTAAAAGAGCTGCTTACTCCATTCAGATTTTTTATTTAAAAATTGTATTTAAAATAGGGATCTGAAGTAGTTTTTATTCGGTGTTTTGTTTGCTTGGGTTTTAATTTTATTTTAAGGCCCTGTTTTGCTCAACCTGACAGTCTGGGTGTTCAAAAGATAAGCATTTTATGACACAAACAACCTGAAATACATTTTAAAAGAAAGCCATTAGAAATACTGTTTTCTAACACATTTCACACTTTATTGATGCTGAGTAGTGAAAAAAAAAATGTGAAGAAATATATCTAGAGTAATTCTGTCACTGGACCATTATAGAAAGTGTGATTAGTCTCATAAAGAATAATAAACAATGTGCAGCTGAAACTGCAGGCAGGAAGCATGTGCATGACTGCAGTGGAGGTCTCGTGGGTTAATTGTGTCTTAAGGTCCTTTCCCCTCCCCCAGGTGAAGAAATGAACATCTAGCAGCACAAACAATTGTTTTTCTGTTGTCCTTCATATACAGGCTGCTAAAAGAGTATGGGAAATGAATTGAGTTGTGTGTCAAAAATGACATTAGCATGGAAAGTCTATTTTCTTGCCTTGGGGGTCTCTATGATAACTTGTGTGTGTGGATGTCTCGTTGCAGCTGTGGTCTTGTCATCACCATCAATTGCATCTGCTTGCTTATTTCTGCATCCTTTTATTCAGCACAGATCAAAATGAGAAGGTCCATTTCAGCTCTGTTCATGTTCTCCAGTCAATCCAATAACTTCATCTATTTTCTCCTGCAGATAGGCTTCCTCACTCCCATCTGCTGTGTAGATCTCCAAAGTGGTGTGGAAATTGCTTCAGCAACCTCAGTCTATCAGATGAGAGATGCATTCACTGTGGAACAGAGAGAGAACTTTCCTTCCCTTTTAACAGTTTGGAATCATTTAGTTAATAGATGGTTAGTGGCTCATGCAGCCTTATGGCTTCTTGGCAGCTTCCTGAGCAGGTGGGAATCCTTGGATGGTCTTATTGCATTGTGGTTACATAATATGTGTGATGTCATCCTCTACCACAATGGTTGTTAGCTGGAGTATGGCATTAATCCTGGGGATTTCTGAAGAAGCTGTTCTGGTTTTGTCCTGGTGGATGCTGGAATTATTAAGGGATGAATAGGATGAAGTTTGTGTTAATGTCATCTTTGCTCTCCCCTGTATGGTGTGTTAACCACAGCTCAGTCACCTGTCGATACCTGTGCCTCTCCATCCCATTGCCAATTACTGGAACCAGCCACTCTCTGTATGTATTTTAGAAATTAATCTCTGATTATTAAATCATGACTGCGTGTTAACACACATTATTTTTATAAACCCACTGCAGACTCCCATGCATTATAAATAAATTGTATTAACTCCAGTTCATATGAAATATTTATAAATACTATGGAAAGGGCTCACTTTCTGTGCATAGTTATTAGACATTTTAGATTATAAAAGATTGCAAATGGTCAATTATGTAAAATTATGAGAATACAAACTTAAAACCAGGCTCATAATCCTACAATGAGAGAGACACAGAAAACCAAGATTCCAACCGGGTTCAAGAAGAGTGGCATGCTTTATGTTTCTTAATTATCTTTATTTCCCAGTAGCATTGCTATTGCCAGAGCTCAATTTACTATGTGCCAATGAAAGAGTAATAAGTTGCAGAGACACTCCTATATCAGATGAGAGAGTTTCACTCTCCTCTGTTGTCAGAACATAAACCCATAGAGGTCAGATGATTCTAGCTGTACCGTGTTTGACTCAGAGCAATTTTGTAATTTGGGCAAAAATCAGCTGTGAGGTAAATGGTTCTTACCAAAAACCCTTCCAGGGATGGGCACTGAGGCTATTGATGTCACTTACTGTTGAGCAGCTAATAGGAATTACAAATCTACATATTTTTTGTAAATCTGGGTCATAACTCCTGAGCCTTTGAAAATATACCTGAGTGTAGTAATAAACGCCAGGAGCCAGAGCAGGAGTACTGATCCTGCTGGCTTGCAGTGCTCTAGTTTATGGACTAGGGAAGGACATGGCTGAGTGACAGGAAGAAGTTTTTGAAAATATCCATAGATATGCCACTGAATCCAATTGGAAATCGTGTTTTCTTCTCTGGGAGAACATGGGGAGACCAGTGAAAAATACCTCTGAAACCCTCAGCCTGGTGGTCTGAGCTGGCCTTCACAGAGCTGCCCGTTAGTTTCCCTGTCAGGGATTAGAAGCTTTTGAGATGTTTTACCTTTTTGTTTTGAGGAAGCACCTCTGAGATGACTCTCTATGGTCTTTTACATAAATATGATAAACCTGTTTACCCAGCCTCCTCTCATCCACAGCTTTCTTCTAACTAAATCTAGGTTATGTCCCTAGTTAGAAAATTAATAAATAAGTTAAATGTTTGTACAGCACCTTGAAGCCATAAAGTGCTGTCTAAATCCCAAGTACTAGCAACCCTCTCAATTATGATACAGCATGTTTATACAAATATGTTTGATGTCCTCAGAACATTTGGACTAAGTGGAGCATATTTCCTGTTGAGAATAGATTTTGCTGGTTGGAAGCCATGCCTTATGAAATGCAGACTGCTGTCACAGCATCCAGTTCAGGAGAATAATGGCATAAAGAAACATAATTTGCTACATTAAACCCACATTTTCTACATATTTGGAAGCAGGAGTGAAAGATTTCAAGGAATCCTTCTTCCTGGTTTGATCAGAATCGTGTTGCTTTGCTGATTACAGGAGCACCTGCGAGTTTTATTATAGTGGCATTGTATTTGACTTTAATTAATGGTCTGACTGTTTTCATTATGTGTTTTTATGAGTTTATTGTCTGGATGTTTTAAAATGGAAACATAATGAAAATCATAATGGAATTAGGAAGCTTTTCTCCTGAAGAGCAGTTTTCACCATAGCCTGTTCCTACCAGTACAATATTTCTCATGGTAAGCAGAGGAGAGGGCTGTCTTTGGGAATCCTGGGATTTGGTGTGGGGTCCAGGGCTGCAGCCAGGGAGAAGGCTTGCTCTAAAGCAGTTCTTCTGTCACAGTTGCAGGAGACATGTAATAAGGTCCATGAAAGGGCTAAAAGAAAATGTAGTCAGAGTCAGTCTTCTATTTTCACTCTTAAGACAATGACTTTTTCCTCTATGTACCAAGCTTTATTACCATAAGCTTTCTTTGAGTCAGAATATCTTTAGCATTCTGAATCTTGAGTGTTGAAGCTGTCAGGCAGTACCTCAGCTAGCAGAATCTATTTTTTCAGGGAACTATTTCTCATCATTACAATGCTTTTTAGCCTCAATTAAGGTTGGTTTATGAATTACAATATCACTGCTAATGCCAGTAAAGAGGTCACATTTTGCTGTGATGGAAAAGAAAAATTGTGCCTGAAGACTCCAGAGAATGCATGTGCATTTTGGGTAAAGAGCTGTTAGACTTCTAAGAGCCATGTCAGAATTCATATTCTCATTGTTGAAAGCTGGTACTGGATAATTAAGCCATGCCAACAGATAGCCTCAAAGATATGCTACCAAGGATACACCATGCTATTCATGGCATTAAAAAAGCTCTGAGGCAGAAAGTTCTGAATTGCTCACCATTAGGGTGGCTCTGCTGCCACTGATATAAAAAGTAGAAGCCCTGTCAGCCTTCACAGGAACCTTGCTGCTCTACTGACACGTGTCAGATGTCTTCATCATTAATTGCATGACCAAATATCTTAATTGTAAATCTGATTCAACCTTACTCATCAGTAATGTGTTCAAAGTATAGATGGGCACAGAGCAACTGTTGTTGCATTGACTATCAAGCCTTCAGCATTGTGTCTGTTTTTTTCCCGATTAAATTGAAATTGAGAGGAGATAGAGAAACCCCTTTCAGAATAGTGTTCTGATAAGAAATAGCTCTTACACAGTGATGAGGGAGTCACCTAAGTGATGGTTAAGAGAATGATTCCCCATACCTGAGCACTAGCCTGCCTGTGCATTGCTTCCCTCCACAGCCTGGGAGCCTGTGTGCCCCAGCAGAAGCGGTGAATCACAGCAGGCGGGGCTGCCAGAGGCTCTCCTGGTGCCCATCCCGTGCCCTCCCTCCTGCAAGATCCCTGGGTGCCCCGGTGCATCCCGCCTGCCCCACCTCCAGGCTGCCGGCGGTGCCCATGCTGCCCCCCTGCTTTCACTGGCGAACCCCCCCGCCTTAAACCCCTCCTGCCGCAGCTTCTCCATCTTTTGTCATGCTGCTTTCTGAGCCCATGATTCATCCCCATTTTTCACGTCGTCTGTTGCCCTGAAAAGCATTTCTGCATGGTGCTCAGCCCCGAGGATCTTCCCCCTCTCAGCCTATTGCCTTTCTTTTCCTGCAGTTTCTCTTCATCAGCAAGGCTGCTAATTCTCCCTTCTTTTTTTTTCTTCTGTTTTTTTTTTCTTTTTTTTTTTTTTTTTCTTTTTCTTTTAGCTCCATTCTCTGATCATTTTCTATTCCATGGAAATCAGATGACAGTCAGAACTACAGATGGAATTAAACTGAGTAATACTCAAATTCATTATGCCAGACTTCTACCTATGTTTTCCATATCTGAAATCTGGTAATAATTTTTCTGTGAATAATTTATTGTTGATGGAACCTTTTCTTGTCTTAACTTTTTTGCTTATCTCATCAACTGAGACCAAGCCTGTAGAATATAAATTCTTCAGTGCCTTGCCAAACTCTGTATGGAGACCTGCTGGTTTCTCTGCCTGTGAGCCCATACCTGCTGCATTCTGGACTTGCCTCAGCTATCTCATCATTTTTGTATGAAGCCCATGAGATAGTATCCCAGACAAGTTGGGCTGTCTTCAGTTCATGCTTTTTGTTCCCATAACACAGTGGCCATGGGAGTGGGTTGCTCTACTTTAGCCTACTCCGTGTTCATCCCATACCTGCTTAATTGCCTAAATATCTGATTTTCTGTTTGCTTTAAATCTTGTTTGGCAGGTGGATTATTTGATGTGTTGTTTGGGTGTAGAGGCTTCTTTTCTTTTCCTGTGAGTGGCTTTCAGGTGAGGTAGCCCATCAGTGCAGGCTCCCTGTGTGACCTTGAAGGACTTGTTGTCCATAGGAATTCCAAATCATTGTTTAAACTGATTAGTAAACAACATTTACTACAGACACTGAAAGCCCAAATGCTTAAGAGATCTTTACACTGCATAAACTCTTATGCAGTATCTTCACTCTGGTAAAGATACTTTTATTTTTCTAAATTCATCAATATCTTACAATTGGGTACTCATCATGAGCAATTTCCAGTGTTGCTCAAATATCTTGTGGTGATTCCTGAAGCTTTCTGGCTGTCACCTGGAGAAGTGACCCAATTTGTATTTTTGGTGTACAGTGTGCAACTTTCTTCTTGAGAATGATCAGAAATCTTAATACTGAGTTGGGAGATTGCTGTACTTTGTTCCCAAGAGCCAAACCTCTTTACTGACCAGGTTGTCCAGCTGGGCACAGTTGCAGCTGGTATCTACACGACCTGTTTTACTGATGGTTGATCACAGAGTGTCTCCTTACTTAATTTCTTTAGTAAATATTCAGACTTTTTCATGCTTTACTGGGCAAAATCCTATAATCATAATTACATACATAATTTACATTAATGTAATAGTATTAATGTACATTGGATTATGTTGTTAAAACTGACCAGAATTTGATTTATTAATTTTTGTTTAATTAAATGCAATTTCTAATTAAAAAGTAGGAGTTCCTATGATGTTGTTTGCATTCTTTGTAGCATGTGCATTTTAAAGAAACATTCAGTATATATTGAAATCATACTAATTGGTATGAGGGTTACCAGAGCAATGGCTTTAACTGAAATCCACAGTAAACAGAAGAATAAACCCCAAGGTAAATATCAATAGCTTTGTAGCTCCCCATAGCACAACAGGGACTGCTACAGGAAAGCAGTCAATTTCTATCCAAGCTTTATTTTTCAGTGCTGGTTTTCCAGCAATTTGAAACTGAAAATGCAGAAAAATATTGCTTTCACATAAGCAAAATATTTTCTCCAGCACTCTTGTCCAGTGGCCTGATGTAGAAATGGCCAGTGAGACATGTAAGAGATCACAAGCTTTATTTTTTGGTTACTATGAAATACTTATATATATATACACACACACACATAAAATATTCCCTAATAAAGCATGCTAAGAGAATTTTACTTCCTGGTATTTATTAAAATGTTACCTGGATGTGACTTCTAGATGCACATTATATTATGTAAGTGCATTGAAATAAATGAGTGATTTAGCTTTTGAAATGTTCTTAATTAACAAAATTTATAATCCTTTCACTGACCAGGGGAAGAAAGGAATGAAGCATGGGCAAGTGATGTCTGATTTTGACAAGATATATGAATTTCACTTTCTTACACCAGAATATTTCCCAGTTCTCCCTCTCACCCCCTTTCTGAAATTCAGAGTGCAGGGCCAGAAGCATCTTGAAGTTATCCAGTCAAACCTTCTATTTCTGCTACACTACTCAGTTTCTCCCTGTTTGCTATCAAGCTCAATAGGTTGCTGAATTAATTATTAAAAATATATATTTCTAATTTTTAGTTTGAATTAATCTGCTTTCAGCATTGCTTCTTGTTACTCTTTTTTTTCAGCTAGATTAAAAATCCTTTTAGTGCTTGGTATTTTCTCCCTACGAGGTGCTTATCTGTTGTAATCAACTCACCAATCTTCTTCTTGATAAGATAAACAGATTGAGCTGTTCAGCTTTCTTACTGTAAGATATTTCCTCCAGCCTAAAATAGTGTGTGTGAATCTCCTCTGCACATACTTCAATTTTTTTTACCATCTTCTGCCTTTTTATATCTCAAAGGAGCAATCTAGCGCAAAAATTGCCTTTTTTTCCACCCCCCAAGGAACGATCATCATACAATGACCCTGTGCAAGCCTCAAAATAACAGGAACTGGATTTCTTTTGACAGCACTCATTTATTAGGCAGCAAGGGCAGCTGGATGTATCTGAGTCTTACTGCTTCATTTTTGGGTGAACCAGGTTGAGGTAAAACCCTCTGATTGATCAGAGGGGAAGGTGAACAATGACACGTGTCCCCAGGAGAGGCCACCTTGCCTCACAGCTGCTGATGGGCTGGATTTAAATGTGAGAGCTTTGTGGAGGGGGTGGGAATTGTGTCCAGCACTGGCACAAAGCTGGGGATCATGCCATGCATGGATTNTGCTGATGGGCTGGATTTAAATGTGAGAGCTTTGTGGAGGGGGTGGGAATTCTGTCCAGCACTGGGACAAAGCTGGGGATCATGCCACGCATGGATCATGCCGTGGATCATGCCATGGATCATGCCATGAGTCATGCCGTGGATCATGCCGTGGA
The DNA here is from genome assembly GCA_013400435.1 of Pycnonotus jocosus. Lineage (NCBI taxonomy): Eukaryota > Metazoa > Chordata > Aves > Passeriformes > Pycnonotidae > Pycnonotus > Pycnonotus jocosus. The sequence continues at coordinate 197,904 of VWYP01026928.1, read as the reverse complement.
TCATGCCATGGGTCGTGCCATGGGTCGTGCCATGGGTCATGCCATGGATCATGCCATGGGTCATGCCATGGGTCGTGCCATGGATTGTGCCATGGATCATGCCATGGGTCATGCCATGGCCAGCCCTGCTACGCCAAACCTGGGAGCATCTTTGTACCACAGAGGTTTGGGGATTTTAAACAAATCCCACACTGAGCAGGAACAAACATATTGTGGGTGCAGAGGGCTCTGGGGAGGAAGACAAATCAGATGAGTGGTGCTGGTACTTTTTGGGGGTGGGTGAAAGGGAAGGTTTATCCTGGCTGTGCAGGGGATGGCTGAGAGCAGAGAGAAACTCTTCCCAGCTTGCCAAAGTTACTCAAATCCCTTGTGTACTACTCTTGTGATACTCTCACTGATATTGCTGGTAGTGATGTGGTCCAAGAACGAAATGGTATCACCTGTAGTACATTAAAAATAAAAAAAAAAAAAAAAAAAAAAAAAAAAAAAAAAAAAAAAAAAAAAAGAAAAAAAAAAAAAAGAAAAAAAAAGTGATTTGCCCAAATTTGGTAAATACCTCACTTTAAAACATAGAATAAGTTGTAGATAATTAAAAAGGCAGTTTTAGGGCTAGTAGAAAGAATAGCAGAATAAAAGACATACTAATTAAGTTTCTTGCTAATCTGTATACCTGGTGGAATCAAATTGCATTTTAGAAAGCAAAGTGAATTACAGGTGAGTTCCTCCTGATGCTGTCTTACAGAACTTGGCTTTTCTGCTGTTTATGCCTGTAAACCTCCATGTGAGTGCAGGAAACTGCCCACAGAGACTTCCCTGTGTGGCTGGGTTCTAAATAACCAAAATTTCCATCACTCTTACACAGGAATATGGTGAAACACGTGGCATTCCTGCCTTCAGCAGCTGAAGGATGGAGGAGATGAGGTGCTGGGATTTCAATAGTTGCCTATGACTGAACAGTCATGGTTCAATAGTTTTCCCCTGCTGTTAAAAAAAGCTATTTAAGAAATTGCTAATACCTCGTTTAAAATCTTGATCCTTTTGATGTGATGACAGGGGGTCAGGCTTGGAGGCGGTGTCACAAACAGAAAGATACAAATGTTCAGCATATAGAAGTATTCATTAATGACTCATAAGCAAGTGTGCCTGGCAACTAATTGGAGATTTTTGTGCAGAAATATTGTATTTATGGGCTCCATAGAATCTAACTTAGTTTTGTTCTGTGGCTTGTGAGGCTATCTTTTTTGGCAGGAAAAACTCATTAATCAAAATCCTTCCTTTTGTAAATGACAGAGTATTGAGAGGGTGGGTAGAGAGGAGGGCAGGTAGAACATGCATCTGAAATGCCAGAGGGATTTTGTACTGATACAGCTCATTCCACCAAAATAGGAGATGGGATGTCAGGAAAGAGGAAAACCTCTATTCTAATGCTGCTTATGCCAGGGCATCATTGATGAAACCCAGCTCTACTCTGTGAAATCTGAAGTTACACTTTTATGATCCTGTTATATTTGTTCAGTTTTTTAAAGCAATGCAGCTAAAATCCAGTCTGCTTACCATCAAAGTATCTGAATTAACATTTTACATTCTCAGCCTGTTTCTCACTGTCTGAGGGTTCTTGGTGGAATAAAGGTTCGTGGAGAGCTGTGGGGTTTGGGCAGGGAGCCTGATCCTGTTCCTGCTGGGTACAGGATGTCCCCTCTCTCCCATGTGCAGGGGTTGCTCTCCAGCTACCAGAGGTAGGGCAGGCTGCAGAGCAGGCTGCACAGGGCAGTGCTGGGGTGCATGGGGTACCTAGAAACAGAGCACAGCTCTGGATATGCCTGAAAATAGCTCCCCTTGAGCTAAGGCCAACGCTGGTTTCACATTTTATTGCTATTGAGCAAGAATCAGGGATAATTTAAACAGATTGAAAGGTATCTCCACCCTTTCAAAGGACTGCAATATGTGTTCTCTGAAACAGTTTTCTTGGAACAGAAAATGTGGTATTTAAGCTCTTTTTGCTTGTGCTGTGTCATAGACTAACAGATAGGGATTTCACATGTATCTACTGGCAGAACCACCTTTTGTACTGTTCTAGCAAGGCCTGATTAATCTACCTTTTAAAGATAATAAATATGTCATTGACCCTGTCTGCTCCCATACTTTAAAAATTCATTAACACTTCTCTGTGTTGTATTTTTTACTGTGCTATACAGCTATGCAAAGAGAGCTCCAGCCATTGTACTGTAAATCACTAATACCCAGACTGAAAGCAGTTGCTGTTAATGAGATAGCTCACCTACCACTCGCATGTCAGAGATGTTAGTAAAAGCAGGATGATGTGCACAGCTTCAGTGGAGGCTGGATTTGTGTCTCTAATAAATGCAGGAAAAATGGACAGGATGCTTGGCCACACACCTGAGCAGCCTGTCTGCGATGCCAGCACTCTGCAAAGAGCATTAAAGAAATTAACGGAGATGTCCTTCTGATTAGCCAGCTTTTCCAAGTCTAGCTAGCATAAGCTCTTTAGTCTTTGGAAGGAAATACTTCCAAGGAGGATAGAGAATTGTTTTTAGTGGTGGTAATCTTCCAATAAATTACTTCTGACCAAGGGAAGACTTGAAGGAGCAAGGTAATCCCAGAGTAAAGTTGATTTAACTTCTCTGTTATTCTCAGGAAGGCTCTGGGATTGGAGGTTTGAAGAGCTGTGTGTGACATTTTTAAAAGGTTTCAGCAGAGGCTTAAACTCCTATAATGTTAAATATATTTTCTGAAGCAATGAGATTCTCATGCCAGGGGCAAGACACGAGGAATGCTTTTGTATGTGCACTAAACGTAGATGACATCAGCTTTTTAACAAAGTCACAAGATGCAAAAGTACTTCTGGGTACAGTCTTATTGCTTTCCCAATTAATAACAAACAGGGAATTTCCATTTTTCTCTGGAATTCAGCACTGTACACAGAAGAAACTTCTGCTATTGGACGTGCCTGTATAACAAAACTGTGTCTGAGCCAGCCTGTGCCCGTGTGCTCTAGGTCTGCCATGGAGCGCTTTGGCAAGGCTCAGAGTGTAGCTGGCTGCCCTCACTGGCCTGTGCATAAAGAGGATATGACTTCGTGAGTTCTTGGTGCCTTTTTCATTCAGGTGCAAGAAGGAAACCTGAAATTGTCATTTTTTGACAGGATGTACTGATTTGCATTACAAGGCTGGGAAGAAAACATGCACTTCATCTGCTTTGACAGTTGGCCTTCTGAATTACACTGATCAGCTGTATTAGCCCAGCAGCCTTTGGCAGAAGAGGAGCAGGGGTGGGGAGTGTTGTTCTTGCTGCTCAGGGACGATGCATGGCTCTGGGTTTCTGCATTCCCTTTGGCACTTCGGTGGCATTTAAAAATATGACAGCTGAGAATTAGCTCAGCTATTTACAGGCTGGATTGCACATGGCTCACTGACAGCCAAGGTGCAAAAGGTTTTTTTCTTCTCTTTCACTTAGTGTTTGATTTCCACCAGGAAAGCTGTGGCAGCCAGATATAATAGTGGTCACAAGCCTCAGTAAGGCTCTGCTGATCTATTTGCCATGCTAATTTCTGGAGACGGTTGTGTTTGTGTCTGCAGCAGGTCTCGGCAGGAGGATCTTCCTTTTGCAGCTCTTTGTGCTTCTGGTAGGGGATAATGAAGATGAAGGAGGCTGCACATCTGAATCCCTGCCCTTAGAGAGGACCCTCACCCTTGTTGCTGTTTGAGTGCTAATCATGTTTCTGGCTTTCCCATGGCCTATTTGATTGGTGTTCCCTGCTGGATGAGCTGTGTAATGAACTGCCAGTGCGTGGAGAGCAGCTCACATGGCCTCTGCACCATTACTTTGTCTTCCTTAGTGGGAGCAGGGGGTGGAAAGAACTCCACAATCACAGTTGCTTTTCTTTTCAGAAGTTTCTCTCGATATTCCGCTTAGTTTAAAAGTTTAAATGTTCGCTGAATTTCTTTGCTGTCATAGACAGAAATTACTTTTCCTTAGACTGTACTGGCATGTCCATATACAAGGGCATGCAGGAATTGCCCAGTGTTGTGGGAGAAAAGAGGATGGGAGCTCACTGGGAAAGGCAGAGAGCAGCTAGAGCCTCAAATCTGCCCAGGGTGGGCAAGAGTAGGGTCTCCTAAAGGCCAGTTTTCCTTTGCAGCAGGCTGTGTCCTGGTGGGGTCGGGGCTGGGCATTCATCCAGACCAGGCCACTCTGTGAGTGGCTGGCATGTCCTTGCCTCTACATCCTCTTCTCATGGAGAGAGTGCCTGTAAGCCACCAGGAGATTAAACAGGAAAGACCCATTCCTTCCTCCACACACCAAAAAATCTCACTGCTGCCTTCTGTATCAGCCATGAAATTATCCATGTTGTTTTTGATGCTGGTAAGGTTCCCCATGCATCAGTGTCTAAGGGTCTTAAAACAGGGAGATGCTTTCCCCTCTTAGCTGTCATGGTCTTCTCTTGTCAGGTTGTACCTCAGCAGCATCTCTGCACTCCTTTGTTGTATAGATGTAATCATATGTCTCTCTTATGTTATATACTGTTTGTTTGTGGCACAAGGTTGGTGTGGAAAATTATGTCTTACAAGAGTTATTTCTGTGTTTGCAGCCCCTTCCCCCATCAGACTGTTGGAGTGATCTTTTAAAACTTTTTCAGTACCTCCCATACAATTCTGCACAGTCACCACTAAAATCAGTTATTACGGAAAATCCTTCCCCTTCTGCCCCCTTGCATTTACAAAATCTAATTTTAGCCTGGGGAAAAGAGATTTAAGGGATTCATATGGGTAGGGTGAATTTTGTGACAGACTGGTCCAGAACTCCATCCTGGAAGCAGTTCTGCCTGTCAGCTGAGCCACTGCAGTATCTGTAATTTTTATGTATTAGGGATCTGGCACCTTTCTCTGGCATCTTAAGCTGTACAAAATTAGCCCAGCATATGGGTAGTGTAAATTGGAGGACACAGGTTTGAGTAATGAACAAACAGTGACTATGCTAATTGGCTTCATGGACATGGAGTTCAGTGTCTTCAGAACAGAATCACCTCAGCTGTTTTACAACCAAAAATCATAAAAATGAGAGTCCCTGATTAGGTGATTTCTGTTTTTTTTTTTTGTTTTGCAGTGGCAAATATTTCCAACCTCCTAATTATTGTGATTAGAGTTTGTGTGCAGCCCGATTCTCTGCATATTGTGATGGATGGCTCTTACAAACAGGTGAGCCAACATCCTTTTCCTTTAAGCTGTTTAGCTGCAGGTGATAATAAAGATCAGCACATCCGAAGGTGTTCCTCGAGTTCTAACATCAAAACAGTAAGGAAAGCAGGAATCGCTGTGCTCATAAGAGCTGTAAATATCTCGTAAAACTGAATATCAATTTTCAGAAAATAAAGCTTGCTATAAAAAGAAAACCTCAGAAAAATATATTTTGCAGTAGGATTTATTTTATGAATTTCTATTTACTACAGTGTCCAAACTTGCCAGGCTGTTTATTTTTTGTTTGGTTGGGGTTTCTTCTTATTTTTTTTTTCCTTCTTTTTCCCTGCAAGCATTTTAATGGCCCTCATTCTTCCTCTGCCTGATCCCAGTTCTGCTGCCCGTGGTCACTGCTGGCTTCTGCTCCAGAGTGACCTCTGGCCCGGAGAGTGCTGAGCCAGCAGCAGCACTGTCTCCCTTGCCAGCCCTGTTCCTGCACTCTGGCTGGCAGAAGCACCCTATTGCTGCAGGGCTCAGCGTGTTCTTTGTCCTTCCAAAAGTTGTGGGCCCTCCTGGGTGGGCACGGGGGATGTGGTACAGAGTGGGAAGCTGGGACACCTTTGGGAAGTTGTTTGCTGCCATTTAGGTCGCTGCTCTCGGTGCGGGCAGGTCTTACCAAGCACTGATGTTGGCATTTAGTGCAGGCTGAACTTGTGCAGAGTGAGTGCAAGCAATTTCAGTTCTCCTCTCACTATGAAAAGGATGGAGTAGAGGGAAAAGGAAAGAAGAAAAGGTGGTTTTGCCTTGTGAAAGCCAGCTCCTTGTGGGATGGTAGGTTTTCTCATTGCTGTACAGGCACACCTCCGTCCTCACGTGCAATTTTGCAATCTGTGTTTGGGGAACATAAAAGGTGATCTTTCAAATGGGATATTCTGGATTTTGTCTATGGCTCTTGGGGTTATTGGAGGCATTCTGAAACTGAGCAGTGTGATCTAAACACAGTCTACAGTGGGCTTCTTACCAGCCTTTGTTCCTTGCGTTGGTTTAGAACACCAAGTACCGGAATTTTAGGTACTGTTTGTGCAGTTTTAACTGTGAGTAAACGGAGGAATTTGATAACCACATCTATCCTTAGAGAGGTAGCTCTAACTTCTACATGTTTCTTGAGTGGTCATAAATCATAATCACAGATCTCAGAATATTCTGAGTTGAAAGGGACCCATGAGGATCATCAAGCCCAACTCTTGGACCTTATGGGGATTGAACCCACAAGTTTGGTGTTATTAGCACCATGCTCTAACCCACTGGGCTCATCTTAGGGTCATAAAGATCGTAAGGATTCATAAGGATTGATGGTAAATGAGCTAGAAAATTTCTCCTTTCTGTCATCCCCTCCTCAATAACCTGATAGTCATTACTATGCTAAAAACCTTAAGAAATAGCCCAAACAATTTGCTTATTAATACAAGCCTTTATAATGGAGATATGTGTATATTTATATTTGTATATGCAAAAGGCTAATATTACTGCTTTTGCAGGGCTGATATTCCAGGATTTAAATGGGCAGGTTTTTAGAAGGATAATGTCTTTCATTGGATTGGCAGTTTTAGTTGGGGAACACTGGTAAGTGCTGGTTCTCTCTGCTTTGCAACAGTAGTGCCTCACCTAATCATCATAATTTAAAAGCACATTTTGGTTGCTTTACATTGCACCTGCTGTAATTATCAGTGGAAGAAAAAGTCCTGCTAATGGCCCCTCTAGCCAGGGACATCCTCACAGTAAATGCTATTTAGAAATTTCCTCACCATGGCTGTCCACAATTCTTCTCAGTTATTTTTCAGGCTTACTGCTCTTTTCTTAAAATTGAATTGCATCTCACAACTCTTGCAGTAGGATCAGGACAGCAGCAAATGCTGTAACTGCTGGCCAGTGTTTTATATCACCAGCTGGGCTGCTCTTTTTTAGAGGAGTGCCTCTTTGTTACTGTCCATGTACCTCCAGTGCTGTGCAGTAATTTCATCTGCTGGGAGTGAAAGTCACCTAATTTTGAGTAATTTTTAGAACAGACATGGCTAAAATCTCCTGCTGGCCTTGATATCTGCAAGTTTTCATGAAGTACAGGAGCCAAGACTTTCACCTCCCATATGCTATTTTCTGTCTTAACTATCTGAGGACTAAGAGAAGAATCAGATGGGTGATGTCATGATAATGAAAAACTTGTGTAACCATTAGCACAGATTTTAAAAGCAAAAAATAATGATCTATACATCTTGTTTTGCCTCACACTTAGTTTTCATGAGTTGTACACAGCACATGCAACAATCATGTGTTCTTTATACTCTTGACAGATGACCAAAATCAGCCACTTACTCCAAAACCCAAGCATTAAACATTTTTTATCTTTCTAGTAGATAATTTTAATTCTTTCCAAATAAAGCTGCACAATTCAGGCAGTACAAAGCTCGGCAGGTAGCATGATGATGAAGATTGAAGAACTTAATTGTGTTCTAGATAGAAAGTGCCAAAAGGAATCAATGATATAGGAGCCAGTAAGAAACAAACTTGGGCAGTCACCCTCTCTTGCTTTCCATCAAATGAATGGGGTCATTTGTAAGTTAGTATTCCTGCATCAAATAATTTGTCTTTTTCTTTGACAGAGGTGTTTGTAGGAGAAATTCAGAAACCTCTACAACTGCCTAATTAAAGTTTGATGTTCCATAGTTATTACTTTTATTATTATTAATTGTTATTATTCCATTTATATAGGTATATATAGCAAAACACTCTTTTCCTTTTTTTAGATTTTGGTTCAGTGTGTAAACTGTATTTGAAGAGGCTCATTTCAATTTAATAGCTGCCCACATATCATAAAAGAAAATCACAACTTAAATGAGCCAACCACATTTTGCAGGTCACAAACCTGCAAAGAAGCTTGGTGCAAAGTGTTTTCCAGTTTCAGTGTTTTTACCTGATTTGCTTTTCTATAAAGAAATTACACACACACTTTAAAAATGTATTTAATAGTATAATGCCTAGCAATTTCATGTAGATAGTAAGGAAGTAGCTTACTGTCTTTAAAAATAAATAGAGGCGTACCCTTTCAGTTATCTGCTTGATGTGATCCATTGAATGCCAAGTGTTATAATGGCAAATATACAAGAGGAGAAACAATAATGAAGACAAAAATCCTTGAACAAGAGAAATACATGTTTCCAGCTGGAAAACACCACCTCTGCTGTTCCTTTTGAAATATAACAGATTTATAACAGGTTTACTCATCCCAGGGCTGAGCTGATGGCCACCCCCCACCAAGTACTGTTAGAAATAATTGAGGATACCACAAAAGCACTTCAGTCTTACACATTTGCTTTAATAGTATAGAAAATAAAGGTAATAGGTATCATATCACTATTTCTAGATTTCAATTTTAGCTGCCCTGTAAGTTAAAAAAAAAATGGACAAGACAGGGAAAATGAATAGACACCTTACTTTCCAAGGCAGAAATCCTTTCACCTCTTTCTGGTCTGGGCCACAGTAGCTCAGAAATATCACAGAACAATGTGTGAGAGAAAGAAAAGATAATTCTGCATTTGACTCTAAATCAGGAATAATTTAGTTTATCCAAATTGCAGTTTCTCCTGGATACTGTTATATTTAACACTCCCACACTTACAGGCAGTGCTGCCTGCTCTTCAGCACTCACCATGCCCAGGACCTTGGCACTGTGTTTCCCACAGCAGCTGGGCTACCTCCCCACACGGGCACTGAGATTGCTCCTCAAAGATGGTATTGGATCTCTGAGGCTTCCTCTCACAAACTCCTTTACTGGGGAAGAGCAGCAAGCCCGTCCCAGCCAGAGCTGCGATATCTTGGCGTGGTTTACATGGCCCTTGGGGGTCCCTGTGTGGCCAGCAGCACCTTCCTCCCTCTGTGCCGATGAGGAGGAAGCTGGGGAGGTGCAGTGTGCCAGCTGCCCGCCCCTTCTCTCTTCCTTGGGCTCTAGACATGTTCCTGAGGCAGCAGCACTGCTGTGGCAGACCCTGCTCTTGGAAGAAGCTGCCTGTCCTGGTGGCTCTGTTTTGAGGAGCTGTTTGTACAGTCTCCTCTCAGTGAATCAATGAACTGCAGTGAGGTTCCAGTGTGCTTTGCCAGCTCTTGTGTTGCTGGCGATGCTTGCAGCACTTTTGGTTGGATGTGCTGGGAACATGACAAGGTTTGGAGCCAGGCTGGGCAAGTGTCCCCTCACAGGCATTGTAGGGCATTGTTGACTCTTCTGCTTTATTTTCCTAAACTAATTAGATGCAAAATGGAAACCTGTGCCTTTCAACACTGGGTGTAAAATCAGTTTGGTACTGGAATAAACTGTGGACATAATTCTCACTAAAAAAAGGAGTCCGCTCAGGTAAAACATGAAGATGAGTATATATGGCAGCAAGGGGCAAAAAATTGGAAAAGCACAATCAGTTCATGTGCTTATTCATGACAGCAACTTACTATTCCCTCCCTGTTCTTAGCCTGTGTCTGAAACATCCTTCATGGGAAAGCAGTTAAAATTTGTAGTACCTCTGGTTCAAATTAGAACAAAACTTTATGTTTTTAACAATTCCACATGACAAACAACTTTCAAGAAGTTTTAGATCAGAAATGCCCCATCAGTCAGAGGCAATTTCACATGTTAAAATCAAACCTCAGCACTGTTCTTCCACATGGCCTTGGCTTCAGGCAGTGAGCAGCTCCCACATCTCTGCTGGGGGCACCCATCCTGGATTTCCCCTGGAAAAGCAGCCACCCTGCTCCAAACTCTCTTGCAGGCAGAATTCCAAGTAGGAATTTCAAACTTGTGCAGGGATGAGCACATATTCCTCCTAGTGCCCTCTCAACACTTAAAGGAGTTTGAATTAAACACATACTTAGCATTTTCTTCTATTAATAAGAATGCCTAACAAAGATAATGTATGTGCTGTTTGAAGTGGTGATTGCACTACACTGTTCCAGGAAAGGTGTTAATATCAGGAATATAAAGAACTGAAACCTTTTTTCCTGGTGTGTTAGTTATTATTAGAAGAGGTGTAGGCCTCCACAGGATGGAATGGAAAGTGCTTCTTCAAAATATAGTGACTGATCCTATATTTTAATGCTTCCTACTATATATATATATATATATATATACATACACACATACACCCTTGTTTATATTATAACACAAAGTACTTTTCCACAGCACAATCAAGAGAAATACAGTATATGCATGTGTATTTATCACATTTTTGGCTGATACACTTCTGGTGAAAATTAGGAATAGAAATAGGACTATGAATTCTTGGGCAATATGACAAGTAAATTTAGAACAAGAGAGTAAGCTGTTATCTGGTGCTAAACTTTGTACAAGGGTTTTCTTTGTAAGGATACAAGGATAAATCTGAAACAATTCCACAGAATTTAGTAAGGTGAAAACCAAATATAAAATTGAGGCAAATAAAGTCCTAACTTTGAGTCCTCACTGGTTTGGGTGAGAATTTTGGAGACTGCTATTTAGGCCTAATTTTCATCAAAATGTACATTCAGATATAACTGAAGTCCAAGCCCAGTAATAAAACCCGTGTGTGCCCTGAATTTCTATGAATTATTTAATTACATCTGTAGCTATAAAAAAAAATTGGAAATAGTCTAAATTTTGAGGAAAACAAACATTATTCAAATCCCACTTCAATGGAGTTCACGCCAATTTGCCTTCCATAACAGATGCTACTTCTCTTGACAGTTTATTGAGGCCAAACCATTTCTTTCTAGCCAGAAAACTGAATAAATGACAAAAGCCACACTGGAGGAAGAGAGAGAAGTTTTTGTCATTGGAAAGGCTTTCCTTTCCCCCAGGAAGATGCTGGTTGCACAGGAGGTTGGGTGCCTCCCCAAGTGCATGTGCAAACACACACACACACACACTCACTCATTTGCCTTTATCTTCACAAGTGTTCATTAGCTTAGGGCTTGTTTGTTTACACTTTTGCTCTTCTAACTTTGTTTGTTTGTTTGTTTGTTTCCTTAAAAGTCTGTTTTCTCTCTACTCCTTCTCTTCTGCTCCAGGCTAGTTTGGAACATTTTGTCAGTGTTTGGTCTACAGGGCCATTCTGTCCTCTTGCATCTTTATATCATGCAAGTTTGCATCATGCAACTTCATGTCTCAGTTCTTGGCCCTTCTAAATGTTGTCCAACTCCTTTTCCAGATTGAAGGGTGCATCTTGCTCTATAGGGCAGTGCTCTTTTCCTACTTACAGAAGATATGAAACTTCCACTCAATATCAAAATAATTTCAACAATCACTTGCTACTAAATCAGAGTTGCAGCCTGCTGAAGGTACCATTGTGTGGAAGATCCAGAAAATGGTAATTATATAATGATTTACTAATTTATATTTTTCCTTCTCAGAGATTCTAAGCAGATCATTACACTGCTTTATTTGTAATGGCAGCAAGAATTTCAACATAGAATACTTCATGAAAATAAGCAAAATTGTCACATAACGCATTTTATCAGGATTTAGAGTTATTGCAGCCAGACACAGAGAAAAGCATTTTCTTTTAGTGGACAATAGTTGTACAAAACAGAAGAGAAAAAGTTCAAAGGAATGTTTTTTGAGGGAGTTTTACTTTCACACCAGTGTGCCCAAATTTTCCTCTGCTCTTGAAGAAGCAGCTGATCCAGATGTATTTCACTTCTGAATCAGGAAAAGGATCCCTGACCTGTGAGTACAAACTGTCCTCAGAAAGTTTGCCTTCTCTGGGCCAGTGGTGTGTCTTTCTGCCTTCTTCAGTGTCCTTTCACAGGTTTAACTGCCACACCCATACAAGAAGCTTGCAAAAACTGAATCTATCTTGACCCCAGCTCCACAAGAAGATCAAAGATTTCTGCAGAAATTCCAAGGAGCTGAAATATTTTTCCAGAAGCCATTGGGAGATGGGTACAATGAGAAGTAAAGATTTTGAAGAGGTAAAAGCAATTTCAGACCTGAGATTGATGGAAAGGATGTGACTTTCAACATCATGATTTCTTCATTTGTGCTGAGCTGCCAGCATGGGCACTGGACAGATGGGGACAGTCAGGCACCAGGGCTGAGCACTGCCTTGAGGGTCTGAAAATGAGATCCTGGCAGTGGTTTGCAAGTGACCAGAACCCCTCTGGCCAAAGTGATCTGTGTAAAAGTAAGATATATTCTTGCTAGTAAGATTTTCAGATCCCCTTTGTTACAGTTATATTCACAACATGAGTGGAGACATGCTGCTAAGACTAAACTTGATGCTTGCACTGTTTTATAATAAAAATTGAAGATAATTTTCCATAGAAAGGGAGAATAAAAGGAAACCTTGCTGTCTTTACTGATGGCATAACAAACTACCAATTGTTCAGCCTGCCAGCAGCTCTGTACTGCTGTGTTACATGGGAAGGAGGCAAAGGTTTCATGCACTTTGAAACCTTTAATTTCTCTGACTAAGAAGCTAATTTTGCATTATTTGTAATTTTACACATTTCATGGCTTGTCACAATCTTACTTGCATTTGAATGCAGTTTCTCTGTGTGTTAAATATAGCCTTTTAAAATAAGTAACATTTCCAGGATTTTGTGTGGTGACAAATTGCAAAGCAAGAGTCTTAAAAATATTAAATGACGTGCATGATGGGCCAGTGAAAACTGAAATCTTGGTGTTTCACCTCTTCAAGGGGGTTCAAGCAGAAAGCAGTCCATATTCCAGGTGTCAGCAAAGACACTGCTGTCTCATTCCTCTCTGTGCCAGTTCCTAAAAGCTGGAGCCATGGAGCCATGACTTGGGATCAGTGTTTTCCTGGCTACTGTGAGGAAAGGCAGCCTTTGCCCCAAAGGGTTTGTGATTACAGCCAATCTTACTCTGATTTATAATTTTTTTTTCCCAGAATGTTATAGATAAAAATAAATTCTACTGCCAGTGGTGCAAATGGTTTCTCTTGATTTTGCTGAGCATATAAAGTGAGTTATTTTTTTATCAGGTCTAGGAAATATTTAACCCTAAATTGTCTGATTCTATCTTGCGGCTATGCATGTGAGGAATCACCAAGGACTGCAGTGTACTGGCAACATTATCATTTAGGAACTGCTGAATCAAGTTTTTCCCCTCTGCATGCCAAGGCAACAGATTTTACTTTGTTTGTTACAGGAATAATCAAGGGAAAACGTTGTTAAAAAAAATTTAGTAAGAAATCACTGACCATCACTAACATCAGAGATATGGGTGGGCCAATATTAAATGAAAAAACCCAATCCAGACGTGCACTCATTTAAGCTCTCAGATGATTCTAAGCAGTACAGCACATCTCTATTGCATGTTGCTGTGTCTTGTTAATGTCAGCCTGAAAGCATTCCAGGCAAATCTGTTCAGAAAAAGAGCACAGGATGTACAAATCTCACTAATCTAAACAAGATGGGATGCTACTTACAGGTATGCAGTTTACAAGGCGTGGAACATATGTTGAGTGAGCAAAACAAAAGAAATCGTGATCATGTACCAGTCAACCATCTGAATAAGCAAGGATGCTGTGCACAAATGTTGTTCATCAGTGAAATGATCACCTGCATTTTCAAAAGGCTTTAGTAATGTATTTGATGACTTTTTTGCCTCTAGTGACATTGTTTCATATTTAATTAAGTACTGTTTAATATAGTTCATGCAGACAACAAGCAAAAGTCTTAATAACCTAATAAAAAATCTTAATAGACTGTAATTATAACAAAATATCTTGATCAAGAAACCCCAACACTCCTACATTTCCAACGTGATAGTAACAGGATGTTTGCCAGCTGTTCAGATGGGAATGGGCCAGAATTCATCATCTAAAGTAATACCTAATTAATATTTTTCTGCAACAGATATCAAACTCTTTTTTTTCCTAGACATGAGTGCCTATATTTTCGTGTATTAAACATGTCCTCAGAACCGCATTTTTGACCTCTGTTTTAGTAGAGCCCAACCAGAGCTTGCCCTAAAGGAACAGCTGTGAAACACCCTGTGTTCAGATGTGCAAAAGTCAGTGCAGGCAGCAGCTCTGGGGAGCAGAGCTGTGCCCGGGGCTGCTGTGGGATGTGTAATACACAGCCCAGGTCACAGCTGCTCACTTGCCTCTGCTCACTAATTTGGCTCTGTGGCCTCCTGGGGTCATAGGGCAGCAGGAGGCCAAGGGCACAAGACTGTGGTGATGGTTTTTTTCCTGTTTAGTTCATTCCTGGGCCAGTTATAGTTCTTCCTGTACACTCCAATTATCCCACTCGTGTTCCTGCTCAGTGCCTGCAGTGTCTGGAAGCTGTAGCCAGGCACAGCAAAGTCAGTCAGCTGCAGCCTGCATGGCAGCACTGAGCTGTGTCCCAGCAGTGCTGGGGATGTGTCCCAGGCCTCCTACTGCAGGAAATTCTGTTCTGCAGTCAGGAGAGTTTGCTGCAGTTGGCCTGCCCCCCGTGATCTCCCTGGCTGCCCCAGCTCCCTGTGCCCAGTGCCACGCGGGCGGTCCCAGGCTCAGGAGCAGGTCAGGGGCCAGCTTGGGCTGGGCATGCCAGGGACTGCCCAGTGCTGGCACAGCCATGCCAGCATGAGCCTTCCTTCCAAAGCACAGCTCTGCAATGTGCATGGGGAATTACTCACAGAGGTGTCTGAGCAGTTTTACAGAGGAGCCCTGTTTTACAGACTCAGAGACAGAAGAAACACACCCAATAGAGAAATGACAAGGAACATGAAGGAGATGGAAACTGGAGAGACAGAGAGTGCAGTGATAGGGAGGCAGCTCTAAAATGCTGCATGCTTTTGTTTTCTCTGTCATCTCATCTGCTGTCTAACCTGTAGCTCTTCCGAGAAAGAAATAAAATACAGCTGAGCTTGTGGAAGTAAGGAGAGCACATCTGGAGCTGCATTTGAGCCACTTTATGTAGGACCAGAAATTCTAAGGGTAACAGTGTGAGCCACAGAATGGTGGGTTGGAGTGAAGCACAGAGATGGGCATGGAGGGATGCTCTGCAAGGGCACACCTGATATTTTCAAAACAAAGTGCAATAAAAAAAAGGCACATGTACATGTGTCTGTATGCAGAAAACTGACCTTGCCTCCAACCAAACTCCAAACTGAATTTTGCAATTGTGACAATAAATTTAAAAGGAAAGGCTCATATTTTCCTTCTCTAGACCTTATTCTGTTTCCCCCTGTGAGAGGGAGAGGAACAAAAGTGAGTTAAGCCATCTTGTAGTGGAAGCAAGATGGTGCTTCTACAGCCTGACAGCACTGGCTAAGGCTGATGTTGACAAAATCCCTTTGGTGTTTTTGCTGATGCTTTTAAATATTCTAGGGACAGTGACTAAAATATTTGAAACCGACAAATGGCATGGAGAAATCAACCTTTGGGGTGCACAATCTATATGAATATTTTAAAATCTGTACTCCGAAATCCCTTCAATTGAGACATTAAAAAAGTACTCTGGTCAGGAAATAGCATTTTTCTTTATTTTGAGCTTCCCAGCTTTAGTTGGCTTATAACAATGCAGAAATATAATAAAAAAACTGTTATCCTTTAAAATTTGACGTAAAAATACAAACTATTTACCTTCCTTAAAGAACTTAACTTAGGAGCTCTCCCTTCCCTCCTCTCCCAATTTTTAAGAATGCATGGGGAGAATTTTAAAAAATGAAAACTGTGTGATGATGGGATAGCTTGCTTGACATTTCTCAACAAAAACAGAGTTCTTGGTTTCAGGCTATTTTTCTAGCCTGAATGAATTTTCATGGTTACATCGTAAACCCTTGAAAATCACAGTTTATAGAGAAATGGGTGACACAACCTTAGTTATGATATATAATGAGCTGCCATTCTAAAAAAAAAATAAAAATTGTTAACTCCTTCTGGGAACTTGTGACTATATTGTGATGTTCATGCACCATCTGTTTGGTTATGTTCCAAAAAAACGTGATGGTGAAACATGTATAGTCTAAGTGTCAGTTTAGATGAAGTGATCAGCTCCATGAACTACAAACACAGACACACACCTACGCAGCTAATCAATCTAGACTTCATTTGTCACTTCACTGCATATCATTTGTGGAGGAGAGAACAAACTCGTGTGTTTAATCTGGTTAACTTTGCTATAAGGAGCCTTTTCCTGATCTCTATGTTTTCCTTCGTCTATAATTCTGTTTTGGTAACAAACTTTGAAACTGGGGAGCTACACTCTCAGGAATGCTGATGTTGGCTTAGAAATCATGATTTTTGAGATGTAAAGACTTGGAAATCTTGCTAATTTCTCTTTAGGCCCCTTAGGCACGATTTTCACAAATTAGCAGACGTCCAGGGGTGGGACTTTGAACAAGTTCTAACAATTAGCAATTATTTGGCCAAGCAAACCCTGTCAGCAGGTAGTTCATAGGGTCTGCCCTGTGACCCTGTGGGGTGTATCAGACAGGGCTGAGCAGTTCTCCAGCTGTCACCGCTGCACTTTCACGCTCAGCACTTGTGGGTCACAAAGCCAGCAATGCTGCGGGTACAAGGGAATTTCATTGGCTTAGTACAGCCATCAAAAGCTTTTGGTCAAAGAAATCTCAGCAGCTGGGGATGGATATATTGGAATTACTGGCTGAAAAAAAAGCAGAATGGGACTTTCTCCTCCTGGCTCTGCACAGAAAGAATGAATGAAGCGTAGGGATTTTAGTTTAAGTTAATGCCGGGTTAGCTGACGCACAGGCAGCTTCAATTCTCTTTAATTAGTGCAGCATTAAGTGACAAAGTATTTAATCAGCAAGCTAACAAGTGCAGCGGCTGATTGCTCTGTGCATGCACTTGTGTGGGGGTGTGACTGAAAAAAGTAAATAAAATTACTTTCCTTGCTTTAAATGAAATGGGATCCCTAATTTTATTACAGCTGCAATCGGTTTAGAGGCATGATAGAGCAATAAAAATTGATTCTATCCTGTTTTATTCCTTTAACAAAGTATTTAATTTAAAAAGCTAATACTGTAATTTAACTGTTTAGCTTCTTGAGGTATGAATTTAGGCCTTATTTCCACAGTGTCTCTGTCAAGGGAATGATCCAGCAATCTTATCTTGATGTTGTATTCTTGCACATAAAGCACACTTCTTTCTATTTGCCACTGATCAGATTGTAGATTGAGCCTCCTTTTCTTAGAAAGGTCTAGAAATCATGATCCAAGTACATAAGCTTATTAACTTCCAGTATTGCAATTCATTACATCAAGGTCTTAAGATAAATACTGTGAAAACCCTCTAACTGCTGCAAGCCACTTACTGGCTTAGCAATGCAGATTACCATCAACATGTCACCCTGCACTGTGCTCTCTGCTGGGTTCCTGCTGAAGATGGCCCAGTTCAGGATTTCTGTCTCACATCCAAAGCCCTCTGCACAGTCCCTGTGAGATTGTCACTCTACTGTACTAAACCAAAACTGCCTGAACTGGCAGAGGGGGATTTGTATGGTCCTTTCTTGCCACCGAGTTGGTGGATCTCACACACATGAGCTGGAAATGGCCCATGCACCTGTCCACTTTCAGACTCAGAGGTTCCAGCTGCAAGAGGAATGCTGAACCTGATCCTCCAGGCACAGGGGGACTCTGTGTGCTGAGTGCCCACCAGTCAGAGAGGCTAACCTTGTGCTAAGCAATTTCTGAAACTAAATCACACAGGAGGCAATGGTGAGAGGTGAAGGAACACGGAGAAATAGCGAGTCTGTATTCATTTATGTGGGCATTAGTGTGAGAAGAGTGGAAACTCCAATGGGCTTTGAAGTAAATGAACCAACTACTTTAGTATTTGCTAACTACCTAGTCAAGAATTTCTTTTTAACTCTCTAAGAGGGAGAAAAGAGACTTCAATTAATTGATAAAAACCCATGACTGACAAATGCAAAATGACCCCTTGTAGCTGAACTGGCAAAATTCCTAAATATTAATTGAGATTTTTGTCATTGTTTTCAAAGAGCTCATAATTTCAGCCACAATTGATAATTTATAATTGGAGCCATCCCAGAAACATGGGCCCAGCAATAGGGGCTGAAATAACTCATGTGAAAAGGCTGAAGAAGCTCTGATGTGACTGGGAGGTTTGTGGTGGAGGATGGTGCAGAGCAGGTCACCACCCAGCCCTGGGAGTGGGGGACAGTGGCACATGCCCACAGCTCCTCCTACATCCGTGCCTGAGGCAGCAGAAATCATCAAAAATCTCTAGCACTTTCTCCACTCTTTATCAACAGCAGCACTCCTGGGAAGTTTGTTTTTTGAATTTACAGTAGAGTGCTGAGGGAGGTTAGCTTGAGAAGACAGACATGGAAAACAGACCCTTGAATATGAAGTTGACAGGTTTTATTTAGAAAGCTGGCATATGCACTGGCTGCATTCGTATCTGCAGTGTTCCCCAACTTGACAGGAAATCTAGAGTATGGTGTATGTTAAAGAGAAGTAGTTTTGAACTCAGATTTTGGTTCCCTTCATACAATTCCTGTAACACTGAACATTTTTAGACAAGTACTGGTTTTGTTTTTCAGTAAAGACTACATGGCTTTTTTTTTTCCAACAGCTCACTAAAAAAAAAAAGTGCAGTAGCATGTCTGGCTGCCTAGTTAGGCAAGTTTACTTGTACTTTTTTAATGCAAATATAATACCATCAGAGTTGATCATAAAAGCCTGCCTGAAGAGAGTATAGGAGTGCATGACAAAGTTTTTTGATGGTTTTAATTTAATCTCAGAAATAATGTCCAGCAAGTAGAACACTCTACATAACTACATAAGCAATAGCAATGTAACCAGAATTCCTTTGAATTTCTCAGTCACCTCAGGAGGATGAGTTGATTCTGCAGGTTTTGTCAGGCTAATGCCTCTCTTCTGAGATAACAAAGTGAATGGCCTGTTCATAGGATCTAATGTTGAGTTATGTCACCTCATTCAGAAAGAGATATATGTACAAGAAATATATGATTGCTCATCCATGTGCCATTGACCTCGGTTCAAGTCCTGACTCAAGAAAATGTCTTTGGGAGAGAACATAAACACAGTGCCTGTGTTTACAGGCTTTTCTGAGGAGGAGCTGGGCTGCAGAATGTGTGCAAGTTCTTCAACTAAGATAGGAGAAAATGTATGTGGCGCTGTTGTAAATCTTTCAGAATGGGAAAAAGTTAGCAAACCTCAGAAAATCTGCCAGACATAATTGTTGAAGTGTGTTGGTCCAGAGTCAAGGTGTTGCTACATCTGTGTAATGAAGGCTACCAGGCTGTACTTTAAATGTTTCACTTTAACGAGGTTTTTTTTCATTTGTTGAGGAGGGGCTTCCCACACAAGCCTTCCCTTGTGTGCAGAAGTGTTACTGAAGAACCCTGTCATGTAATCTCTTAACCTTCACAAGAAATTTCTGATTGCACATGGAGCACACCACCATCATTGGGATGCTCCCTCATGACCCTAAAACCACAGGCCTGGCTGCTGGGAAAGATGTAGATCCTGGGAAAGCAGCTGAACAGTTTTGTAGATAACCTTAAATTGGTCCCAATGGTTAAAAATTACCAACTATTTTAGCGTTATTATGAAATAACTTCTTTGAAGCAGCAAACAGAGAAGCCTTCTGCAACTTTCAGCTTAAACCAATCTCAGAGATGACTCAAAATCAAATAAAAATTCGTTAAAATTTTATTATGCAAGTTAAAACAATTTAGGTTTTGTATTAGTCTCAGTAATATTTTCTTACTTGAATTTATACAGACTTATCAATATATCCCATGAGTTTTACAGTTCTCTGACAGATCTCCATTGTATTGATTCACTGAGAGCAAGTGTGAAAAGAACAGAAAATAAGCATATGACAAAAAATGAACTATTAGGATTTCTCCCAAACTGGGGGCTTAATCTATGGAAGTACTCTACATGGAAACAACCCCAGGTGTTAAAGGGTTTTAGCTCAGGAGATGATGAGACCCAAAGTCTGGCACCTGAGTGACTCAGGGTGCAGTTGGGGGTGATGGTTCTGTGACCAATCTATTCCCCAGGAAATATCAGGGAACTCTCAAGGCAGCTGTTTCTGAGTCAGAGATTTTCAGATTAGGCCTTATAAAGCAAAGAGTTTACTCTCTTTTCCCTCTCCCCCCAAAAACCCCAGACCTCACCAACCAGAAAAGGTGTTATGTACTGCTTTGGTGTATAAAGTGTTTTAGCTTCTGTGTGGAGCTATGAAGCCTGAAGAGCTGGAGGAATTACAGAAAGCTGATTGTTTATTGACTGGTAAGTGAAATGAACTTGTGGTTTTAATCCAAACCTCACAAGTGCATGTTCAGATAATAAATCCTGGAGCTGTTGCTACTTCTGCTTTGGTAATCTTCAGAGAAAGTTCCCTGGAACTGTCATTTGGGACCGAGGCTGAAAGGCAAAAAATTAGGGTTAGGAATCACCCTCAAGAAGGTTTCCTCTTTCATTTCTCCACTAGATGCTGCTTCTGATTACAGCTGGAGATTGCTCATGGTAAAATGATGCCCATGGAGGAGGATGCTATCTCATGGTCTGGAATGAGCTTGGGCAAGATGGAGAGTTATTCCCTGCCAGGAGAGCCGAGCTGCTGGAGACCCCTGGCCTAGGAGGGAAGGTGACAGCAGTGTTGGGCCTGTGAACAGTGTAAATACTCTGGCTGTTTTCTGCAGGCTGACTTCTGGCTGGACTGGCCATGCAGGTTTATGGCATCTCAATGGTTTCATGACACTGCCTGCTGTGCAAACCCTGGAGCTGGTTTCTGCTGGAATCTGGGCACAGCAACACAGGGAGCACAGATGCACGTAGAAGTGAGAAGTATAAATGGAAGTGATAATTTTGGGGTGATCCTTTCCTAGGTTTTTAAGGGTCTTGCTGTACTTCACTGGGTTGTAGGATATATTTTTAATATATACTTGTTTTTGCTTGGCTAAAATGAAATATTTGACAAAGTATGTTTTTTGTGTATCTGGACAAAAGGGAGTAAACAGAAGAGGGGCAAGGACAGGGAAAGGGGAGAAAAGAAAATCTGTGAAGAAGCTGAGGAGCTTTCCAAAGAACAAATAGTATGATCTACTTTGTGGCTAAACTGATTAGCTCTCATATAATCACATCTCAGCTGATGAACTTTGTGATCTTCCTCTGTAGAGCCCTCTATGGCTGTTCTATTTCATTCCTTAAGAAGATTAGGTGGGTAATCCTGGAGCTCCACAAACCCACCTGTTGTTTGGGCTGCTGTATAATTCGGCTTTTGAGGCAATCCTTTGGCAGTTCAGGAGTAGGATTGTGAGCAGGCTCAGTTATTTGTGTACCTGCTGGCTGCAGTCTGTGTGTGCTGGGGCACTCTGGGCTGTGTTTCCAGCAGCATCAGGAGCTGGCCCTTAGGAAATCTGGACCCAACCAACCTCCCCTGTCTGCTGCTTTCCCCTCCCCAGGGAGCGTTTCTGTCTGCAGCAGCACGGCTTCCCTTGCTGTAATGACATTTGCAGAGTCTGTGTCTTTGCCATCTGGCTTTTCCAGGGTTTCAAATGCACCAGGTGTTGGTAAATTCATCCACTTCATCAGGAAGGGTGCCTTGAAGTGTGTCTAGAACAGAATTATTAAAGAAAATAAAAAAATAACCTAAAAGCAGAAAACTGCATTGGAGAGAGAGAGAGAAAATCCAGGAAAGGCAGTCAGTTGCAGGTTGAGCTGTAAACAATAGTCATGCCAAAACTGGGTCAAAATCCTTGCTCTACATAATCTGCTGGGACACAGTGGTAACTGTTCAGGCTGGGATGTTTTCCTGTAAGCTGCACTTTCTGACCATCCTACTGAAAATGTCACTCACTGCAAATGAAATTCCTGAATTTAAAGCCACAACCTTAACTCCAGAGGAATGTAGGATTTTTTTTTTTCTTTCCCTCAGAAGAGTTCAGAAACCTGTGATGATAGAATGTATTTGTAAGATATGAGTTAGATACTCTGGGTTTCCTGTTTTTCTGCTCTGCCAATGTTAAGGACACAATCTAACAATATGTTAAGCTGGTGCTTAATTCTAAGCATCTTAATGATCTAATGGTAGTAGGCAGTAGTGTGGCTGTTTGTCTGCTTTGATTTAAAGACTTCCTTAAATGCATTGCTGATTTTGGCCTTCTCCACCACAGGTTAATACATCGTGATTAAAAATGAATAAGTGGAGTCATATCATCAGCCACAAAATTGTACTTGTCAATCCATTAAAATAAGATTATTCTCATCAGTATGTTTATTCTTTTCCACCCCCCGCAGTGAAGTCTGTGAGGGGAGGAAAAATAATTTTCAAGTTATAAATCTTATTATAAATGATAGAGGGATTTCAGACAAAGGTCTTAAGAACGTCTTACATTTAGTGCCTTTTTCTATGAAAATATAGACAGACATTAAAGTAGTTCTCTCATCTGTCTTTCTTACCCTACAACAATATATTTTGGTCAAAGGGGTTTTCAGCATCTGGAGAATACATCCTGGGAGTAAGAGTTGCACATTTCTCGTGTCCTCCCTCAGGGCCATGATGACAGGTAGAGCTACAGCTGTTTGCTGCAGTTACATTACAAACACAAGATTTTGTGAGCCATGGGTGCTGAGAAAATCGTGTAACGACTCATCAGTGCTTTTCTCACTGTGGAAATCTGATTTCTTTCAAAAACAAAGCACACATATGGCTATTGTGTTTGATTAATCTGTTTCTTCACATTCCCTGGCAAGGAACGAAGGGGTCACCAGACTCGAGCATAGATAAGTCACTTCTGGTTGCCCTTCAGTTTGATCTCCAGTAATCACCATTAACGTTGGTGCAGCTTAATTGAATGTTTTGTTTTGCAAAATGGATCTGTATGGTTAGCTCTTTTCATGCTTAAAATGGCTCAGTAGAAAAAGATTTATGTGAAAAATGTTTTTGACAGGGTGTCTTAAGTGGCAGAGTTGGAGATGAAAACAAAAGATTACTGTTGTGAGGGTCAATTTTATCAGTGTTGCTAAGGGTAAATGGAAAATGGATTAATCATTGTGTTCCTGCCAGTGCAGGGCAGAGAGGGTTAATGACAGGAGTGTTCTTTCACTGTGTTCTTCTGGCTGAGGAAGCTCAAGATAACCAAATGTAGGGATATGGTTTGATTGACAATTTATTCATCAAGGCATTGATTGTTTCCTGCCATTCAGCTCATAGACAGGTTGTTGAGTAAAGAAGAGTCTAATTAAAATTCTTTTGTGGTGTGATTCCCCTGGAAACACGTGAAACCAATGGTTGAGACAGCAGCAGAATTTAAAAATGCTGTTTTCCAGTGTTTCAAAGTATCTGTTTTGCATGATCACTTTAGAAACCTGATTCTAGAGGTTTGTCCCCCGATGGAGCTGCCCTGTGAAGTTTCAAGGCAGGCACGTGCCTCTGCTTTCTTTTTTGCTTTTTGCTAATGGCTTTGTATTTTCTGATGACAACTTACCAGGGGAGAGCTGTGATAAACTGGAGCTTCTCTCAAGATAAAGAGCAAGCAAACCAGGGAATTTAGTCTACTTTTGGTTGAGGAGGTGAGTTTGAGTTGTTGATGGCTGCTTTTCTTCCTCAGAAATTGATGCATGAACTTAGGAGTAGAGAGGAGCTTATCTGTTTTAGCTTTCTGAAGGGTAGGGAATATGAGAGAGGAAAACAGCTTTTTTTTGCTTGTAGCAATTACATGAACAGCAGAATTTAAACATTGAGAGTTCTCCCACTCCAGGAAGTCAGCAGCCATAGCTCAGCCCTGTGGTTGCTCCCATTGTACTGAGAGTCATTTTCTGTCCAATAGTTTCTATAAGACAAATATTGTCTATATTGCAAATATCTCCTCCTGTTTACTCAAAGAATTACACTGTTTCCCAGCCTTCCATAGTAAGTGTTAGGCAAACTAGGCTGTCACAGGGATTGTAAAATCCCAAATGTTTTGTATGAAGAGCGCTTCTAAAGGGTAAATTAATGCTGAGCAAGCACAACTTTTTAACTTTTATAAATTTCTATTGTTATCTTGTAATCTGTAAGACAGTAAAAAACCCTTTGTCCTAGTAGAGAACTCTAAATTGTGTCTTGCAGAATTGGAGTGGCATTATATACCAAAATACTGAAATACAGCTACAAAACCCTCAGAGACAGAGCTGGGGGGGAGCTGTGTGTGTATATATTTTTTATATATATATATACACATACACACACACAGCTGGAAATAGCCATATTTTTTATTGCAATGAAATATAGGAATGAAGACCCATGAGTGAAAAAGTGATTGTAACTATATTTAATGCAGATATTTGTGTATTCCATGATGATAGATGGATTAAATGAGACTTCTTTTAGATCAGTATAAAAGGCTCTTTCAATATTGTAGTTGTTAATGCTGGATTTTACATAAAATACTTGTAAATCAAACAATTTTTCTTCATGTGTAGGTATTTCTAGAAGCTGACTGCAGTATCATTAAAGTGTTTGAAATAGGGGGAAATAAGAGTTGTATGGCTTGAGACAGCAAGAAAAGTCAAAAAGTCACTTCTTAGAGAGACAAGGCCTGGACAGATGAAGAAAATGAGTTGCTGGTAACTTTATTTCTTATTAAAGTTTTTGGCTGTGGAGAATCTCTATTCCCTAATGAGGTAATTTCTGATTATTTTGTTTCAATACTTTGCAATGAGGATGCAAATTGGCCACAAGCTGCAATCCTTCTGATTGTGCAGGGACTCTGACAGAAGGCAGCAGACAGAGCACTGTCACTGGCAGGCAGTGCTACCCATAGACCTGCTGTTAAGTTTTCTTCTATCTAAAGAAAGTGTAGTAAACCTCCCTTGGGGCTTAAGTGGGATAGAGAAGAATAAGTCATAGGAAAGATCTGGAGTTACCTGAATGTCTGGAAGTACTTTCTTTTAATTTACTATTTTCTTAATGGAAGATGGACTTCAGCCTCGAAAGGCAAACAAATCGTTTGACTACATTTGGGAAGAAAGTGAATAATTCTGTGGTGTGATTTATTATGTGTCATTGAAAGCAATTTTGGTTTAATCAGAAATCATAGAAAATGTGTAATTAAAAAGCTTTCAAAACGTATGGGTTAAAAATGTCACTTAGTATGGGTTTATAACAGCTTCATTTGTCCATTCTGTACTTGGAGCTGTATGGCAGGACACAATCACATGTATAGCACAGTGATTTATAGAGCTGAGAGCAGACACTAATGAGAAAAAGCTTTTAAAATAAAAACTTGTATTATAGAATCTACGTAGCTATGGCCATAAAAATTTTAAAAATACTGAACAGATAGTTTCTAGGCTTAAATGTAAAAGTTTGCAAGCTTTATACCCTTATGCATATGAAAACCATAGTAGGAAAGAGCTGACAATAAATCTGGAGGACAGCTATATCTTGCTAAGTGGCACTTCAAAACTTGTATTAATTCTAAAAGCCAAAGACAAACTTGCCTTTTCCCTCCCTTCCTTATGCAATGAGGAGTTTGGGATTCAGCTGGTGTGGGGTTTTTGTATTGTAGATGGATAAATACCATTTGCACACACTATAGAGGCACAGGTCAGAGAGAAGCTTATGTCATTCAGTACAATACAGGCAATAAGTTTTTAATCAATTATTTATCTAAAGACTTTTTTTGTGGTAGTGAAGGCAGTGCCCAGCTGTGGCTGGTACAAGGCAGCAGTGCTGATGTTAGAAGCCCAGCCTGAGTCCCATCTGCTGCCAGGTGACAGAGCCCATCACCAGCTCCTGCTGCTGTTACTGGCTGGCTGGAATTGCTGTGCAGTAACGTGGAAAGGCACTGGCAGCTCTGCACACAAGTAGGAAACAGCTGTGACAGTGCTGTGGCAAGGAAGGCAGTAGAGAGCTCTGGAAGGTGAGGCATGAAGACAGCTGGAGGAGCAGAGTGTGCTCTTGCTTTGCCTGCCCCACATGGACACAGCAGAGGTGCAGTGTTGGTGGGGTGGGCTCTGCTCCTCTGCTGCTCTGTGCACAGTGCTGGGCTCAGGGTGACTCCAGGTGCTGCTGCACTGACAGCTCCACACATCTCTGCCTCTTAGGGGGTTCTCCTGGCCTGCTGCCCTTTTCCTCTTCCAAAGGGTGCTCCTTCCCTCTGTGCTCATACCATGAGCTCCATCAAAGAGAAGCTCCTGGTTTCTCCAGTCACTGCCCCAGTGAAGGGTCCCTGTGCATGGTCCTGGCTGCCAGCAGGTGCCCCTCCCTGACACGACTCGTGGGCTCCAGAGCACCTCATGCCATGGAAAAGATAAGGAAGGAAGGCTATGGCCATCCACCCACCAGCAGCTGGCCTGAATCAAGCATTGTGTTAAACAGGTCTGCTGCTTTCTGCTGGAAATAGAAGCAAGCAGTGAGCAAGAGGGTAGCATGGGCTCCAGTTTCAGCATTAGCAGAGATTTGTAGCAGAGGATAATGCCTCTTGTTCCCTAGAGGCTGTCCAGCACATCATCTGCTGCTGGAGGCTTCATGCTCAGCAGCCAAAAATTGGCACTTGGGGAACAGATATTAAGTATTTTTGCCTAATTCTCCAGAAGTCCTGTTGGAAACTAGACCAGGAATGGCACTGTCTGGCAGGAAAATTTTATGTTAAATAGTTCAAGTGCTTAGGATAAAAAATAAAAACTCTCGTCCTTTCACAACTGGAATGCAGAGCAGAATATTCAGATAAAAAATAATTTATGACAGTAATTATGGCATAAACCAACTTTTCAGCAGCCAGTTGCTTAAATTCCTGCTTCCCCACTCCACACTTACCAAACCTGTAGGGAAATCTCTGCAAGAAATACCCCTTCTGCCTGCTAAATTCATCAGAAATAGGATGTTGTATGTGAACACTTAACCGTGTAATGAAAAAAGAATCTCATATGCAATGATCTGGAGGATCAAGAGGTCAACCAGTTTTCTGAAACTAAGTCTAATTTTTACTGGCAACATCTAATATTAATTACTAAAGCTCACACCTTTCCCCATTAAATTCTGAACATTTATGCACATTAATGTGAGACATCTAATGGCTTGACAGCTTTAATTTTTTTCACTGTGTGCATTTCATTTTGTTTAACCACAAGAAAACTGAACTTCTATTTATTATGGGAAAAATTGATTCAGAATAAATCCTGACAGTTTGAGTTACTTCTGAGCTTTTGTATTTAATGGAAACACAGTATGAAATCCCTTTCTACGCTCCCTGTGTGGGAAGGGGGATTTGACAGTAGGAGAGCAGATATCAGCACTAATAAAAGGGGCTGCATGGCAGGGTGGGACAGGCATGTGGTGCAGTCATTTTGCTTCAGGACCCCTCCCCAGCAGGGAAGGCCCAGCACAGTGGTGCTTAAGTGCAGATAACCAAGAGCAGCTCCAGCAGGCAGCATTAGTTGTGATAAGTGTGCAAGATCACTGGTATTGCTGCCTTTACACCAGGGCTTTCTGCAGAGCAGAGGTGGTCAATAGATGATCAGATGTCCCCTCTCCAGCCATCTCTTGATATCTCCAGGCAAGCTGAAGCCTGTATGGGCAATGCAGGTGCTGCATTCAGAAAACAAGCCTTGTTTGGTGGAGCTCTTCCTCATTGCCACAACAGCATTGCAGAGGTCTGGTGCTCCCTGGGCTTCAGCTGAGATGCTCAGTCTGCTGTGACAAGCATGGATGCCAACTGGATCGAGTATGTGTTGCTGCAAAACTGCAAAGTGGTCACCAACTCATTTCACACCAGCTACTGGAGAGACAGCAGCTGAATGGAAGGGCATAAACTTGGTATGGGATTTAAGAAAGAAAAAAACCTCAAGCCATATTTTAATCATTAAAAAATAAAGCATAAATGAAATGCTGTCTGTTGAAGAAGGCTAGGTGAGGACATTGTGAGGCCCCAAGGAAACTCCTTATATGAGAACAGTTACTGCAGCAGGGTTCAGAAGTGGTAGAGAGACAGCAGCAAGGAGAGAATGAAAAGAGTAGATGAACTGTCCTTGATAGTACAAGGACATGACTATTAAATAGCAATTTCTGCTCTTGCTTGCTTGTCTACCTTGTTTTTTCACTTTGAGTCAGCATGAATGGTAGCTTAATAACTGCTTTTGTTGTGGTAGTCCCCTGACAGGAGTACTATCAGGCTGGAAAAGTTGTGAGAAATCCAGGACTCCGGAAGCAGTGGTGGCTCTGACCCTGCCCCCCTGTCACTCCTGCTCTTGTTGCCAAGGGGGGATTTCTCCTCATCACTTCTGACACTTTTCGGTCTTTAAGATTGTTTTGTAAACCACGGATGTTGGAAGCACGTATATCTAAGCTGTCTAGAGCTCAGGCTCTTGTGCAAGGATATTGCTTGACAGAGGGAGAAATCCTTCCTAGTCCTTAGCCTGCAGTAACGTAGGATAGTGAGCAGGAAATGGTCTGATAGTTAAAGCAGATGGTTTCTCAGCAAAAGCCTTCTGTGGCTTGTGTTCTCTGTAACTTTTTTTAGTCAGACAAACCAGCTTTCCTGATATGACAGCTTCATTGCTGTGCCTTGTGGAAACATGCTGCCACTTATACTAATTTTACCTTGTAAGAATATGAGAGCACAGTGGTAAAGCAAAAAAAGTCAGCGTTGCTATGATTTGAGAGATGCTTTTTTTGTTTTGTTTTTTTTGGTAGCAGAAATGGTTGCCAATAGAGGGAAGTGATTTGTTAAACTATGCAGAGAACAATAGCATTAAAATATAGACGTGTTTCTGATTTTCTTATTGTTTACACATCTGCATCGTGAGCCAATGCAATTGCTAAAAGAGTGCTCCCCAAAAGGGCTGCTCTACAGCTACAGGGTTTGTAAATGACAACAGTTAAGGGAAAAATAATAAAGACAAATTCATTCCAGAAGATTGCACTACCAGAGTGTACAGTCTGAAACAGGGTGCATGCAAATGAATGTAGAGCCCTGGTGTTGGTAAAGGCCAGGGAATGCTGCTAACAGGGCTGGGGAGCTGGGAAATACAGGAGTGCACTGACCTTCCAGGGGGTGAGGGGATACACGGAATGGTGACACATCTGACACATCTTGGTTTGTGCAGACCAGGAGAAAGGGGGACGTGTCTGCCTTTCCTCTGAGGTACAAAGGAGGAGCAAACTGGTTCACAGTGTCCTCTCTTCTAGCTGGTGGATCAGACCTTTATGTAAGTTGGAGATGAAAATAGGATAATTAGTTTGTTTTAGGCTACATTGACTTCCATTGAGTGTTTCAAAAGGTTTCAGATTAGGGCCTGAGTGACATTACGGGAGTCTTCCTACAGGGTCTCACCCATGTCTTCCTGCAATGCCAAGCACTGTCTGTGTTTGATGGGAAGGGCTCACAGTGGTATCTGATGCCATTCACGCTTGTTCTTAGAGTTATTCTTTTTCTGGAGTGGTTTGAAGTCTCTGAAGATCAAAGTAAAGGAAGTAAAAATAATAATCACCTATAACAATTCAGAAACGATCTCTGGAAATGCCTTCACCAAAATAACTGTTGGTGTAAAATAAGAATTCTTAAATGATTGCTCATTCATTGTTCACATTTCAACTCTATGAGGCTGAACTCACTGATTTTACATTCATGTCCCAAGACACTCTCCTCAGTTTCCTAACCCTGTATTTATCCTCTAAATGACAAGTTGATGGCATCATGATAATTTTTCTCATGTAGTATATGGTGAAGCCATTACCACATGACTTAACGGGACTATATGACTTTCAACCAAAGAGGATGGGTTCTCAAAGAAAAAGGTTTTAGTCAAAAACATATCTTCAGTAACAGCAGGGAAATAACAGAAAATTACTGTCAAAGTAAATTGCATTTTGGACGAATACTGTCTCCTTTCCAGTTTGCCCCACCATGATAATCCTTCTTTATTTACTGATGTTGGCCTTTTCTCTTTAGAGACCTTTAGTAAAGACTTATTTTATGTTTCATGTATCATTAAAGTGACTTAAATGATCAAGGATGTGGTAGGCCTGACATTTATCTTTAATTATTAGCATAAATAAAGAGCCATCTATGTTCCACACCTACTGCAATTATAAAAATATATTTTCCTCATTTATAAAACAAATTAAGTGCTTCAGGGAGCCAACCAGAGAGAGGAGAGGCTGTTCTTTTGGATAATCTCTCTATATTATCAATGTTTATTAGATCTGACTGCAAAGGACCAACAATGTGGTTTTGATACCACGCAATTCATAATTCCCATGCAGTTCCTGGGAAAGGTATCTGCATAATAATGAAAACAGAATTGTGGGAGAAAAATACTCCAGAAGTGTTTTATCACAGCCTCATATCTACACGCTGAGCTGCGCAGCCTTAGATATTGTATTTCTGAAAAGAGCAGTTCGGTGAGAAAAGCTGTATTGGTCACAAAAAGCCTAAACTAGAACAGAAAACAGGCCCTTTCAGCTTTTAGATACCATCTAAAAAGCACTTCAGTTTAAATTTTGGTCACTTTAAAGATGGAAAGTTTCATATGAATTGGAAAAGCTCAGCTCTGTTTTGCTCAGCATTGCTTTCTATCTTCTGTTCCATTGGTATGTGTAAGTCAGCATTAGTTAGAAAATACAACACTTTCAATTAATCTAATCTGAGACTCCATTTGTCAAAGTACTCTGCTTTAGTAGTTCATACTCCCTTTTCATATGGGCTGTCATATTTACTTTTTTTAAATGAAAAGTCTAACATGAAATAGCAATGGTATTTTAACACTCTTGGCAAGACTGGTTATAGCACAACAGTGAAATCAACTGGTTACAACTAAATAACTCCTCTTCAAACTGTACTGCCTTGGGTTAAACAGAATCGTCTACAAGGCTGAGAGAAGCTGTCTGTACTTTTCTGTGTGGTGGAAGAAAGCCACGTTTATATTATGCTAGATAATTTCTGTTTCCTAAGCTGCTTTTCCTGTCCAGCAGTTAACTGCCTTCAGTGAGTTGTGGTATCCTGTACAGAAGTGTAAGAAGATGTCTCACACTGAGATGTTTTCAGTCTGGAGACTTCTTGTGATCCCATTAGATGGAAGGGGGGCACACACGGCCTCATGAGGTCCACGTGGCTCTCTGGGGCTTCCCTGTCTCACAACATGTCACAGCTCTTCACACTTGGGAAGGTTTTCACAGCACAGAGTGGCTGATGTGACATGTTTGCTTCTTGTGACACACCAGGATTGGCTAGCGTTTGTCACAGTGCAAATTATTAGCTGGATACCTTTTTTTTAAAAAAAACAACCTGATGGCAATTTGGTAATTTAGTGTAAATTCATAAATTTGTTGCTTGAAAGTTAAAGTAATTAGTTAAGAGCTTTTTGATTAATGATAGCTAACAGCTTGTATGTATGAATATTATAGTGCTGAGTGGCTGTATTCCAGGTGAAGTGATTGATGGTGTTCTAGGGGTGCACATATGTTCTGGGTGCATATAAATTATTGTTAGTCATGCAGTTTCACTAATGGCACTATTTTAGTGGTATCTTTGCCATTTTAATGTGCTTGCTTTTCAGTCTGATTCTAGATATCCAAAACTGCTCTGTCTTGCATCACTGTAGTTATTCTCTTGTTCTTTCATGTAACTGTCCTCGGGGACAATGGCAACAAGAAAAATGGAAAGAAAATGTAGTTTGATATCTTGAAAACAGCAACATAGACAAGCAAAACCCCCAACCAACAAAAAACCCCCAAACCCATAATACTCTATATTTTAAACAAATAAAAGGTCTACTTTGAATTTCTGGTGCCAAGACAGTTTGGCTTTTAGTATAATGTTTCCATATATGTTCAACAGTCACCTCAGTAAAACTCTTTGGATGTCTGTCTTCCATTTGCTTCAGTCTGAGTTAGGAATCCAGGCTATATGGTGAAAGAAACTGGTCTCTAAAACATTCACACCAGTTGTTCCTCAGGATGCAGACCTTTCTATCATTTGACATTCAGGGAAGCAAGTGTTCTTTTGTAACAAGAACGTTGCTTGAAATTTCATTTGAAGGCAACAAACTGAACTGTGTGGGCTCAGCTTAGCAAGCAGGTTGCAGCTGCTGTGGTGGTTTTATTAGCACAGAGAGCCCACTTGACAGCTCTGGCTATACCAGAAGGTCTGTGTGAGCACTGAGCCTCTTGGATATGGCCAGAGCCCAAGAGCTGGGCTGAGACCTTGCTGTGGGGTGTTAGACATCACCTTGAGCCAGTGGGGATCTTGATGTGTATCTAAAATGGAACAGCCTATGGTGGGGGTCAATTTAATACCAAGGCACCACAGGATGGAGGGAATGCAGAGGTGGCATCAGCTGAGTTTTGGCTCCAACCTCTGACCTGGGCAATAACTCTTTGGCTACAGAACATGTTGTTCAGAAAACAAACCAAGGCACTAGACTGACAGCAATTGCTGTGCAGTGTTCATTTGTCTCAGTGATGCAACTAAAAAAGGCAGCAATTGAGCATGTCTTCTGCCATTCCCTATTTCCATGAACCTCATCCAGGATTTGCCAAAACCATTTTTAGACCTAAAGGTATCCCTTGTGTCCTTTCAGGATTTGCTGTCTATGCTCAGGCTGTCTGGAATTTTGTGGGGAGGATGCCTGTCTCCCACAGCCCAGACTGGGACCATCCACTCCTTTCCCACTGCGAGGAGAGCAGCTGTCAGACAGTAACTGCTTTCATCCACTGACCCTCTCCCTCTGTTATTTGCACATTACTGTCATTTCTGCCTCTCTTCTCCTGTGTGCCATATCTGCCTCTAGATGTTCTCAGCAGTTTCTGCGTGCAGATCTGGAGCAGGTTGCCTATCAGAAATCAATATTTTAAATGATGTTTTCCCCGCACGATTATTATCATTGTAAAATCAAAATATTTTGCAGATCTTGAAAGCTCCAAGAATATTCTGTGTATGAGCTGACAGGAAACCATAATCAAATTGTCAAGCAATTGCTTCTGCTGTGGCAAAGTGAGAATGTTAGATTACATGTGTCAGCATGTGAAGATAAAGACTGTGTAGTGAACAGCACGCTGAAGGCTTGAGAGGAGATGGGAAGTTTATCGCTGTACTCTGTGACCTATTGTGGACAGTTCTGCTGCCTCAGCACTCCTCAGTTTGCATTAAAAACTATGATCAATAAAATGCCCCAGTTTTGTCATTCTACCAACTTTATTTGGTCAATTAAACTGAAAACTAATTGCTATTCCAAAGGGTTAAGTAATAAAAGATGCAGAATACTAATATACATTCAGTAGTTGTTTACTGAATCTAATATTATCATCGCTGCTCTAATCTCTTCATGTTGGCATCAAAATGTATGCTGTTGTGATTATTTGAGTAAGAAAAATGGCTCATTTATTCAACATATGCATTGGTGCTGATCTGGGATTTCAGATGTTTAAAGATTTATGTTCAAATTTTTTTTCCCCCAGTTTTGCTGTCCTTTTACCCATTCTTCTGTAAAATCTTCAATCTTCCTGTTCTCTATGGCTGCTCTATGTTCACTGAGAACTTCTTACCAGTGTTTGGTGCTGAGCTTGGGACTCAAACCCAGTGTTTGGTGCTGAGAACTTGAACTCTTATTAAGTTCAATCAGAATTAATGACCCAAGATCAAGGCTTGTGGGACATGTTCTCAGGTAGCCCAATCATTCCTGTAGCTTTTTCTCTTGTAGAGAAAGAAAATGTATTTGCAGGAGTGGAATTTAAAAGGTTTTTAACTCTGGTAACCAGATTGCTGTTCAGGATGGTTATTTAACTGTAGCAGAGAACAGGTATTTAATATCAGTTAAAAAAATCAGTCATTTTAGAAAAGTACAGTATTTAGCCAGTCAACTGGTACAACCTTTGTCTGACCATGACATTTTTTGTAATTCCCCAATAAAATTCAGAAGGAAGTAAACAGTAATACATGATGGGAGAAGGAAAATAAATAGCAGACGATCAGAATTAGGTTGCCAATGGTAGACTAAACCAATATTCTACATTGAGACGGGGACTGGTGAAAGCAATGCACAAAATTTTATCATTCTGGTTGGCGAGAAAATATTTGCAAGGGTGTTTTTTAAGGTATATGGAGGGAAATATAATGGAGAATGACAAATGCATGAGAACTGGAAGCATTATATGCATTAATTTAAAGACAAGATAAGAAAAAAAAAAAATTGTGAATGTTTAGACTGATTTAGAAATAGATTTCTAATCTTCCTGTGGTAAGGGAAGCAACCTTTCAGCAAGACTTGTGAGAGGGAAATGTGCTTCTCCCTGCAGCCATATGACTCAGTTTCCTCTGCCTTGCACTAAAGAGGGCAAAGCAGTCAGAGTTGGCTGTGCCTCTGCTTTTCTGTTGGTGGGTGTTGCAGGTGGACTGTCACTGTAATACTAAACAATAAGGTAAATTTAAGTTTAAACTGGAAATTAGTCAGCTAGTGAGACAATCATGTAATGTGGAGTTGGGACTAGACAAGGTGTCCAGTGACTCAGCTCTAGTTTTCTAGTCTTGCATATTTTATACTGAAGAACATATGATTTCTCAGAACTGTGTTTGGTAGGGGCATTAATTCACAGATTGAAGGGCAAGGTCTGTGTTCCTGTGATCAGTGTATCTGCTGCTCTGGAGTGTGTCATTTGAGGATGTGTACTGGGGAGCAATTGGGCCTAGGCTTGTACATTTATTAAGTACCTACAGGGTGAACTCTCTCTAAATTTAAATCCCTTTGCTCCTTCTGGGGGTCACATGCATTTATAGCTGAGTTCTTGCTCCATTAAAGCAGTAGGAAGAGGACAGATGAGATTCTCTTGACTTGGAGAAAATATTCTTTGTCAGGGTCTTGAAGGCTTATCAAATGTCAGGAAACTGAGACTCAGAAAGAAGAGAGACTGAGGCTGTGACTGATCCAAGTGTAGTGCTAGGGGAAAAAAAACCCTCTTTCATTGCAAGGTACCAGTTCCTTTAAACGAGCACTTCAGTGTCTCGTCTCTCCTTGATTTCTCTCCATGAGAACACTTTTCCTACAGTCCACAGCAATATAAGGCAATTTGAGAATGTTGTTGAAAAAGGTAGGATTTGAACCTGTATAAAAACGATCATATGTGGACAGTATCCTAGGGGAAGACTGAAGTACAAAAGGAATGTTAAGAAAACCCTGTGGGCTGAAAACTTGCTGGTGCTGCAGGTTCAGTACACACTAGTTTAGTGCTCAGAAACTTTTGTTTGCCAGCAATCTGGAGACCTTTTCATTAGCAAATTACTGTTTGTGTTCAAGCACTGTTTTCTCATCCCAAAGCCTTATCAACTCTATCTCTGCAGTGAAATTAGCAGTGCAGAAAGCCAACTGCACCCTGGCTGCATGCAGAGACCCCTTTGCTCTGCTGTGCTCTGCTCTGGTGAGACCCCACCTGCAGTGCTGGGGCTGGAAACACAGCAGGGACACAGATCTGTTGAAGTGAGGTCAGGGGGGCCACCACAGAGATACTCAGAGGGCTAGAGCATCTTTCCTATGAAGACATGCTGAGAGCTGGGGCTGTTCAGCCTGGAGAAGAGAGGGCTCTGGAGACCCTTTGAGTACCTAAAGGACAGCCTCTAAGAGGGACCTTTTACAGGGGTGTGCAGGAAAAGGGGAATGGCTTTAAACTGAAAGGGGGTAGGTTTATGTTAGACTCCAGGAAGAAATTCTTTGCTTTGAGGGTGGTGAGGCACTGGAATGTTCCACTCTGTATCTGTGGAAGTGTTCAAGGCAACAGTGGATGGGGCTTTAAGCAGCCTGATCTAGTGGGAGGTGTGCTTGCCCATGGCAGGGGTATTGGAACCAAATGATTTTTAAGGTGTCNAGGGGTGTTGGAACCAGATGATTTTTAAGGTCCCTCCCAACCTAAAGTGTTCTATGACCTTAGCTGACAGCTATACATCAAATAAATTTTGTTTATTTTTACTATTTTTTTGTTTATTTTATTATTACTCTACCTAAGCAGTGAATCCTGACTGGCTGCTTTCTTAGTGCTGTCACAATGGGAACTGCAAATGAGTAGGAATTAAGTAGCAGTTACTGTTGCTTTAACTCTTGGTCAGAAACTGCTTACTTATGGTTTATTTTTGCACAGCTATCCAGGCTGCCTAGCTGAAAAAGCATTTAAAATGTTTGTTGTATTGCTGGGAAGGATAGCCTGCCAAGGGATATTATGATGACAAAATAAATGCCAGTGACTGCATTTTGCCAATGGAATATTGGACCATAACTTTTTTCTTCAGCATTTTCCACAGTCACCATCTGAATGGAAAATGGCAAGAGTGTTGGTGTGGAATGCTGTAGATTCAGCATTCCCCCTCGTCTGGCTCTCCCCTTTACTTGTAGGAACTTAAGAACGCACCTTCCTGAAATGAATCTTATACAGGACCCTACTTCATCTTCCTGCCTCTTTCAATTGCTTTGATAATTATAAGAATTTTAGCATTAGAAGAATGCCTTTGTAGTATCACTCAAGGAGGAGTCTTTGTTGTCATACATCTTAATAATTTATCATGCTCTTGATAAGAATTCTAGATCAGTAGATAAGAGTAAACAGGCTCAGGGAGACAGCCATTTGATGCTGATGTTAATTTTGCAGCAACTGAATTGTTCTTCTGTCATTACAACTTGAGATGTATAATTGCAAGATCATCATTTTGGGGAAGTTACTACTGCCAAATGTTTTACAAAACGTGTATTAATTAAGCAGTTTAAAATGAAATGCACCTTTCCTTACTAACATGGAAAAGAGGAAAAAACCTGTGGTGTTGAGACCTTAAAACATTTATAAAGGAGGAGGAGAATGTGCTGCAATCTCTATGCTAAAATAAGAAAGATTTTTTTTTATACAACCAAGCCATTAGAAATGGGCAGATTAGTTCAGATAAACTGGAATTAAACTGAACCTACAGTTAATATTCAAAAATACTGAATCCTTGAGAAACTGATAATCATTTTTGAATATCTCAGTAACCTGTCTCATTAGCGGGGGCTAAGGAAAGCAAGAAAATATGTAATAGAAAAGGTAATTCTGGAGAGGAAAGTGGTTCAGTGATCTAAGTTTAAGTATTTGGGAGTTCCTATGTGCTTTTTTCATGGTCATGTCTGTTAGTGTGTTTGCAAATAACTCTAGAAGGAGACCATATGGAAGAACAGCACATGAATGCAACATCAGCTCGCTGAGAAATGCCTGCAGTTGCTTGTGAACCTGACTCTGTTTGGGAATGATGAGCTTTGTAATGCCCTTTGTCAGTGGTAAAAAGAAGGTGGTGGTTCTTAGCTCCCTCCACTACACTCCTTATGAGAAGTGACAGCGGATCTGAGTCATCTGTGAAAAAGGAGAGCACAAAATGTGTGACTTGTATCAAGTTTCTGCTCAAGTGCAATGAGAACAGCAGAAATGGCTGTTGGATGTTAATTAGCCTGTTTCTACCATACTGGAATAGTCTTAGCTGACAGAATTCTTGCTAAAGAATTCTAAAAATCCATTTGGGAGAGAGCAGACAATTGTAGCTGGGGAGATAAAGCAACAGCATTATGGAATATTTCAGGAAATTTGAGGAAATTAAATCGAACTCCCTTTCAGGATCAACCCTTTGAGAAGTTTAACAATTTTAGAGCATAATGGAAAGGAGATAGTACAGATTTGTTTATTATTGTTGGAGAAAACAAGAGCTTAGGTTCTAATCTGAGATACAGTGGTAGAAGCCAGGAACTACTTTATGAAAATGAAAGGTGCTACAGAAGTATAACAAAATCTGATCTTGTGGCTCTGGTGACTTGGGTTTGCTTGTGGAGTTATGTTTGCTTTTGAAACAAGGTGTTCAAGCGTTTTCCTGGTTACCACTCTGAGCTGGTTCTGCTTTTACCTTCAGGCAGACATCTCAGAGTGGGCAGAGGTGTCTGTTGATCCATTTACACTAGACCCCACTACTCAGACCAGCTTACTGCCCAAAGGCAGGAGAAGCCTGGCCTGTACCTCTGCTTCTTTGTGCCTTTGTGATCCAAGTCCCTGTCCCAGCAGCACTGATTACCTGCTAATGGTTCTGGTATGAGGACAGCAGCAAAAACAGCTATTACAGTGGGATGAAACCAAGCACAGCTAGGAAAAAGCTAACTCAAAATGAAGGGGATAAGGAGTCTGAAGAGGTAATGGTCCTGGAAAATATTTTGGCCCTAGGACAAAGGGTTATTTCTGATAGGTTTTCTTAAAAGCATTGTGGACACAAATTCCTTCTGTTCTGCAGAGATCTTTTTCTGTTGCAGGTATCTTTCACAAACCACTGTCACTGTGTAGTTGTTGCTGTCTCATCTTCTCCATCTGGACATTTTCTCTTCTTCAAAGTGAATGTAGTTGTTGCAGTAGCACAGCTACTTTATGGATCTTTGTTGCATTCTCTAAGAACTCTTGCCCAGTGCCGAACCAGGGTTGCAGCTGTCCATTATGAGCAAAACACCATGCGGCTTCACAAAGAGCATTATTGAAGAGGCACTTTGCATTATTCCAAGTACCCACTTTACTAACATGTGTCTACTGTCAGGAGTAATAAGGGCTGCATTTGATTCTCTGTGAACAATTCAAGGGTCAGGGTCTAGACTCACTTGTGCTGGGATAAATGTAGTGGAGCACCACAGAAATCA
Source organism: Pycnonotus jocosus (assembly GCA_013400435.1). Taxonomy (NCBI): domain Eukaryota; kingdom Metazoa; phylum Chordata; class Aves; order Passeriformes; family Pycnonotidae; genus Pycnonotus; species Pycnonotus jocosus. The sequence goes on along the minus strand of VWYP01026928.1, from coordinate 159,066 downwards.
GTTGTTGTTATGGCTCTGTATGGCTGCAGCAGAGATTGAAATGTTTTTCTCTGTATCACAAGTAGGGCTCTCCCAGGCCAAATGCATAGATTATATTTCCTAAGCACTTACCACCAAATAGAAGAAATATGTATTTAACAACCTTAGAGAAATGAAAATAGGATTTAGTAATTTAAGATATTAACATTTTTGTCAATTGCCATTTGTTTGTTTGCCCTTTTTCTCTAACATTATTGTTTGCAACTTTCCGTTTTATTTGGGCTAAAAAAAAAAAATATGAAAGAGAGGAGTAATATCTTCTAGCATTTTTATAGTAACAGTTATGGTAATTTTAGAACATTGTCATACCAGTTGGTGTGTTAAGGTAATTTGAAGACATTACAACAAGATGGAAAAAAAAATCCTTTATGCTGATGATGTCTGATTTACTCGCAGTAGAAGCCTGGGTTTTCATCACTGTTAGTGTAGCAGGCCTGCTGTTACACCTGCCTCACTACTTCCCAGATAAAATATGATGGGCTTTTAGGAAGAAGATTGAGAAACTTAAGACAAGGAATATAGCCCAGTTTAACTCCTGGTTTTTGGACATTCCCGACTCAGTCCCTGCTGCTGGGAGTCTGACCTGCCTGGAGCTGCATGGTAATGTGCTGTGTTATTTTAATGAAGAGGACTAAAGGCAAACAGATGAAGGGCATCTTTCCCCAAATCATGCCCAAATCTGTGGCACAAAGCCTGGGGTCTGTTGAGGCTGCCAGTGCAGGGTTCTGGTGTGCACCCTGGGTGACACAGTGCCTCTCTTATCGTGTGCCCTGGTGCCCTCACTTTCCCGGGGGCTGGCTCTCCTTTTCTTTTCCATCCATCTCATCGAGGGCAGGAAGATGAGGTTCTGTTGAGCTGAAAAGAAGAAGAAAATGTCACTTTTCCACCTTCACTTTTTAGTGATTTTAATGGGCATGGCTGATGTGGGAGGGAGGCTGGAGCTGGCTGAGGGGTAGGGGTTGCTGTGGGGCTGCCCTGGGATGTTGATGTGAACATGGGGCTGTACCCTCAGCCAGGAGCTTTGCCGAGGAGGAGAGAGGCTCCCCCTGGCTGAGGACACAGAGCTCATTGCCATGCAGATTGCTGGACCACAAAGGCTGATCTGTTCAGAAGCACTTTCACACCAGGGTGGTTTGTGGAGCCACCTCTGCCCTGACCCTGTTTTCCAGGGGAGTGTGCTGGAAGTGGCCATGTGGAGGGGAGAGCAGAAAGGAGCCAAGAGGTTGAGGTGAGGGCTTCGGGGATTTGCAGGGGATGTCTTCAGAGGTGAGCAGCTCCTGAACCAGTGCTTCCTTACCCAGGAGAGTAACTAACTCACCTTGGTAACTCACTCCTCCTTCCTCAGGAATTCCTGCCTCTGGCTTAATGCCAGTGTCTTTATGCCTGTTGGATTTAACCTGTTCAGCGGGCTGAAGCACAGCCTGTGGCTGTCTTGGAGCACAAGGGGTTGGTTTGGCCTGTCCTATTTAGCAGGACAAATGCAGCAGAAGCCCTTGAAGGAAGCTGGTGCCTTTCCTGTGAGGGAAAGGATGTGTAACCTGGGGAGTGCATGCGTGCAAAAGCTTTTTCTCACCTACACAGGGAGAAACAAGGCCAGTCTGTTGAGAAGTTAAAGCTTAAAGCATCCTTAACAGGAGAGTGGGAGGGAATACTGTTTAATCTCTGAGTTTTACCACTCTCAGGAGGTAAGAGTGGAGGAGTGAGGAAAGTACATCATGACATACTCTGTGACATGGCAGGGAAATGTACTCCTTTTCTCAACATTGCCGAGGAGCACAAGTTATTGACTTGCACTCTGTTGTAGCCAGGTACTGTACAAACACAGCAGAACCCTGTAAACTCCTTGGATGGGGGCTGTCTTTCTGTGCCAGGGAGTACAGACCCCTTGTTTTATGCTCTGACAAGCTGGCTTTCCTGCAAGTCAAGTAGTATTTCCACAAAAATCAGGAACAGGTGCCTGTTTCACGTGTTTTCAAGTGGTACCTGGTTTTCACTGCTCTCTCTAAACATGTGCATTGTGTGTGCCCAGGGGGCTCAGCATCTTTTCCACAGTAAATTACCCATTGGACTTATCTGAGCTTCCTGTGGTTTCACAGCAAATAACTGAGTAAAGCATATTCTGAGACTCAGCAATTTTTTATTATTTGTTACAGATCCCGAAATTCATACACAGTTATTAAAAAAGGGTGAATTTCTTGGTGTTGCAAACATTAGTATACACTGTTCCCATATTACAGTGCTAGCAATTCAGTGTTGTCTTTTTCATAGTGTCTGGTCAAAGGAAGAGATGAGCAAAGGCTCCTTTTCACCAAATCTTTGCTCAGAATGGCACTTCAGGTGTGTCTACAAAATACAGAATGACACAGTGTGCAAAGTGATCACTACCAGTGAGAGACTTCTCTCAGTGCCCACCTCTTTTTCCTGGCAGCTGGTGACATCTCTTGGTTTGCAGCAATGGCACACATGTGGAAAGGTGCCAAAGCAGCTGCTGTGCAGCCCCTGCCCTGGTTAATGCCTGCTCCTGTCACTGCAAGCAGCATCATAAGCAGGGACAACCTGCTGGGAGTTTGCTCAGGTCCAGTAACAGTTGAATTAATAAAAAGATATGGATGTTGATCTGATACCGATATCCATCTATGACGGACAAAGAACTCTCTAACAGTTTAAAGTTAGAAAGGGTATGTTTATTTTTGGGGATAGCTCCCAAATACACACTTGCAATTCACAGATGTTTTACAGGGTCTTTTATCTACAGGAGTATTGAATACCCCAAGCACAAATGCATATTCATGGCTCTGGTACATCCCATTCTTCGCTCCGTATGGTAATTAGTTAAAAAGCTATTAAACATGCGTAGTTTGTTCTCTGAAATGGGTCAGTGGTCCCTTTTATGGGTCAGAGGTCCCAATATGAAGAAATAAGATGGGTCTTCCTTGCTTTGACTTTTTAACCTCTCAGTGTTACATGACAACTGGACCCTTGGTAACATATAGTTTTCCTGTTTTTCTGGGACTGTTTGATTTATGATTGTATTGTATTCTTGGATTCTATTGATTAGTCCTTCTGGTTATCAGAACACACAAACATAATATGACAGGCCTCATGATTTACCAGTTCCTTAAGTCCAGCTTCTGTTAGCAAAGGGGAAATCTATCTACCTTACCTCAGCAATATCTAGTTTAACTGAAATCCTTAATCTTTTAAAATTAGTGTCTCACAGTGGGAGATATGTTGGTAGACAACCTGCTGCCCTGGTGGGGATGCCCAGGGTGGGGTACTCGTCTTCCCCCAGCTGGTTACTGGACAGAGATCCAATTTGTCTTTTCTCTTTGTCCTGTTCTCATCGTTTTATCACCAAAACAACTGGCACTATTAGAGTGGGCCCTTAGCTATGGACCCTGCTAACAAGGCTTTGTGCACGTGAGCCTGTCTGAACTTACTTTGTGCTACAATTAGTGTGTTAGAACCTAATTTCCACTGGAGTCTTTGGTGGTGGTAGCAATGCAGCAATACAGTACCATAAAGCTCAATTGCATAGGCTGTCAGGTGTTACTGTGGTGCCACATAAGCCCTTCTAGAAGGACAGGGAGACCTGAGAATTTTGCAATAAATGAAGAGGAAAAACCTGCAACTTGAATTCAGTTATAGTTAGGATTCTTGTCCAGCACACACTTCAGATGGAGCAGTAAGCTTTCAGCTCCCATGTAACTATGCACAGCAGGTCACCCACTTGGTCTGCCTGGATTTAGATGAGAAAGGAGGTTCTTGTCAGAAATCCAAAGAATGCTCTGTGGAGCAGCTTTTTAAAAGAAAAGTCATTATCCACAAGGCGAGCCAGATTTCCTTCAAAAGCTTATCCCCAGTTTAGGCACCAAAACAAAGTGATCACATTCAACCCAAGAGCCCAGCGTTGTGCCTGTGTGTGCGGAGTCCTGATCTCTGTGGCACTGCCAGGGCAACAGGGGGCAGCTGCTTCTCAAAATCATCAAAGTGGCTTATAAATATGACCTTGGCATATTGACAAATCTGTCCATCCACAAGTGAGGGTGCTGAGCCCTTGAAGATTTACCCCCTGGGCTCTTATGGAAGTCTGGTCCTGCAGCTGTTGGATCTGGAAGTGCTGGGAGGGAGCTCTTGCCATGCAAATTCACTTTCCTTGTTGAATTCATTTAGAACTGGTTATCATACTCTGTAATTACTCTGTCATAAGCATAAATATATTTGGGGGAGTAAAAGTTATTATTAATTTGTTAATGTGCTATTACAAATCTCTTTGGCATAGTTTTCATTATTCTCTGTTTTGTTAGAATCATGTATCTTTTTCACAGCAAATTACACTTCACTTGATTTAACTTTGTTCCCTGTCAGTGGAACAGCCTTTACCAAGACAGTGATTGTTCTATGCTTTTCACTTTGACTAACTTCAGAGAAGTAAGTTTAAGAAATAATTAGGAGTAGATTACATCTGAAAGAATTTTTAATTTTTTCCCCCTTTTCCCCATTTTTTCCCCTTTCCTCCATTTTTTGCTTTACTTCCTGGTGATGTTGATAAAAGGGCTCTGTTCACAACTCGCTTTTGATTTCAACATGTCAGGAGGTCATCACAGGCCTGTGGTCTGCCTTTACCTGTTTTATTATTTTAACTTAGTTTATTACTTGCTTTGCAGCAACTCAAAATCTCTGGGATGTTTTAAGGAGTTCTGAAGAGCACAAGCCTGAGCTCAGGAAAATGCAGAGAAGCTACCAGCTTAGCTGATGTCATGCACAAAAGCAATTGGTACAATTGAGAACAATCGTGGGCCTTGCAAGTGATTATTTTTTCAGTGTTTTCCAGAATGGAAGCCCACTTATTCAGACAGTGGGTTTGTGCTGTGAATACAGACAGTGAAACACTCTGATCCCCTGGCTGAAAGAGTTCAATCAATATGCAGAACTGTGGTTATTACTAATGGTTCAGGTTACCCATTTTTATAAATAATTTGTGGTTTTGCTAAAATAGTGCTTTGACCCATTGCAAACCATAACACATTTTCAGTATATTCTTTCAAGCTATAGTCTTTAAAAACTTCTAATTTTTTTCTGTAGATTTTTATAATTGTTGACAAACAGTTTGAGTAGGCCCTGTCACATACACCTTATGTGGTGTGCATTACTTCTCAATTTCTCTTGCATTGTTGAATAATTTGCCAGAACACAGCCAGTACAGCAATCCAGCAGAACTTGTAAGAGAAACACTGGGAGTCACATTCCCTTGTGGCACAGCTTTAATCTCACTGGGTTTATCCTAATTGACAATATCATCCTTGCTACAGAGACATACACTAAAATGATCCCTTTTTAAAAATCTGTGGGTATTCATTGACTTAAGGGAATATCCCAAATTTGTCCTATGGTGAACCTTTTATAGCTGGACAAACAGTACTGGGAGAGCAACTTCTGTCTGATAAATAGTAATTAATTTCTCTTGGTGCCCAGGGTTCAAAGATTAGGCCATGCATCTTAACCAGTGATAACCCACCATCCATGAAAGTCAAAGATCCCTTTCACTCATAACCTGTATCCCTGTAATACACTCATCTCTTAGCTTCTGTACATCCCATGGAGGTGCACAAAAGTTACATCCAGTCCCTTGTGCTTCATGGATGTTGGGAGTAGTTTGGCTTTTGTTGAGAGCAGAAATCACCTTGTTCCCTGTGTCTGCAGTTCCTTGTTGAAGAGGGAAGAATGTTAGTGGAATAAAGTCATGGTTCCACATCTGTTCATCTGTGTTTAAATAAAAATGTGCAGTAAATGGTGGGTGCTTTTGTTCTTTAGCAGCACACTTGGGCCTGACTGGCACCAAAAAAGAGCTTTTTCTCTCAGAATCCCAGACCCTTTGCAAACCCTAAATAGTGCCATTAACTTTATTTTATACATGAGAATATGAGAGACATGTTAGTTATGACATTTACATTTTAGAAAGTAACTTCTCATGTTTGGATGCCTCAGCTTTGTTGTAAGTGATTGAAAAATTCATCTCTGCCAGGAAACCCTTTTTATGCTCTTGCCTGCATCTTCTGCATTTCTATGACTTGGAATAATCTTTCTAATTAGATCTCTTTTTGAAAGAGTTGGTTTTGGTTTTAGTTTTTTTAATAGGCTATTTGAAAAGTTTGGTTTTGGTTTGTTTTGGTGCTTTTTAATAGGCTATTGTTAATAGGTATTATTTTCAAAAGTCCCAAGTTTTAGTAGAAGCATAGGGAGAGACTTTATCTTAGTTTTCAGGCAGTAAAATATGATGAATAAAAAGTAAAAATAGAAGTATGGATTTGTTGTTTCCCATAGATAAGAGTTTTGCATCATAGGGTTGTTTTAATGTTGACATGACACATTTGCAGAAGGCAGTGAAACTCCTGGAGTACAGGGTGGATTCAGGCTTTTACTGACCTAGCACAGAGTGGGTAATAAGTCCACCTGCACATTGTGGACAGAGAAAACAAGAACTGAAGGAAACCAAAATACATTCAAAACAGAAACAAAACTGTTCCTGACAGGCAAGAAACAAACCAATGGTTTCATTCACAGTCAGCCTTGAAATGAGAGGATCTAATTCCAAGGCCTTCTGTGCTTGTTGCAGTGTTTGATTTCAAATGCACAATGTAAGTTTTCCCTGCCACTGTTTTTACATGTGATTTTTACATGTGAGCTTGACACACAGTTAGGTATTATCTATATTATAGTATAGTATAGTATTTTACTATAGTAAAATATTACTATATTATTATATTTAGCAATATAAAAATATTACTAAAATACTTTATCATGCTTTGTAGAGTAATTCCAGGTATCTTTTAAAATGACACCATGATGGAGATATCATTTTTATTTTTCCCATAAGTGGTTTTAATCATCTTGGAAAAAACATCTGTGATAATTGTAGAGTGTGTTTTGTTTGACGTATAGCCTTTATTATTTTAGGTGATTAACAATAAAATGGCCATTGTTGCTACTACATACAAATCTTGAAACAAATTAAGTTTCAACTTAAGAACTTCAGATAACACTGACAAATATTTGAGACAAGTGTGATTTGCTTTCACTGTTGGCAAGAAAGGAGGGAGGGGAAGTTATATCTGCAGTTATTCCTTTCCTGGGGAGCAGATTTGAGGAATGAGTTCTGTGAACACCTGCAGCAACTCTCAGTATTTCTCATATACTCCAAATTAACAGCCACACAAAGGGCTTTTGCATAGGAGACCATCCTCCAGTGAGCCAGACAAGAACTCTGGATGTCCTCTAGTAGTGATAGATAGGCTGTACCTCCACAGTGATTTAATGTACAACAGCCTTGTTTGCAGACATGAATCCTTGTCACATCTATGTGAATTCTCTACAGCATCCTAATGGGTTCCCAGCAGCCTGTGCAGTGGTCTGCCTCAAACTGGTCCTTAAATATCATCTAATTCCAACCCTGCACTCCTCAAGTATCCCAGCACCATGAGGACTCCTCTACTCATCTTTCTTCAGAGCACTTCCAGGTTGGAGACATGACTGAATGGGTGTAACAGCTCACTTGCATATATGCATTATAAATGCATATTCACTATTAACCTGGACCACCTGCTTAACCTGTAATCCATTAAAAAATAGACAGCATCTTTGAATTTCTTTTAATAATCAAGTTATGGATTTAGAAGCTTTATAGCATCACTTTAGAATAAGCAAAATAGATCCTGTGGGTGCATTCAGAGTGTTAAACAGCATTTAACAAGGCATATCCCATTAAAATCATAGGCTGCTGTGTGGGGAAAAAAAAAAAAAAAGAGCAGCAGGAATGTGATAGAAAACAAAATAAATCAAGCAAATGCACACTGAATCTTAGCTCTGAATGTGGCCTTAGGCAGTTTGGCACCAGTTTGCACCCTTGGAGATCAGCTGCATTGCAGAGGAGCTGCTCTCTGACGGGAGGGGGCCTTTCCAAGCCTGTTCAAGGCTCTGCTGCAGCCCTCTGCCAAATGAGCCTCTTCTGCCCAGGGACAGGTGCTGAATCACGTCTCTCCTGGTCAAACAGGAGCCATCTGCTCCTGTACCAGCACTGTCCTTTCCTGGTGGAGATGTTGGCTTCTCCTCTGTGATGGAGAGCCTGCAGGATAATTGTGATTCTGCACCTAAGAAGAGGGATCAGTGACTGAGCAGTGAGTCTAATCCTGTCTTCTAAGGAACTTAATTTTTTTTTTTCCAATATGGTGAAATATTCACTAATTTCGCTAACCAGCTGAAATGAGAGGATGATTCTGGAGCCACTTGCCTATCTATCTACCAAAACCTTTGCAAGAGACACTTATTTTTAACCAGCACCCCTGAAGTTGCATAAACTTTTGAATTTGAGCAAAAAGCACTAATTGAGAGCACCAGCTAAACAGGATGATAAAGTTGAGCTTTTAATACAGGAGGAGAAATCCCACCTGCCTGTGCAACTAGGTTGTTTCTACAGGTCCCAAAACAGGGTGAAGAAGCTCAGTTTTCAGTGGTAATAAAGTGCAGTAAACCAAGAAACCTAAATCCAGTGTGGCTTCAGGTTTAGTAGCATTGTTTGAAGCCATCCTGCATTGATCCTTTCTTAAAGATGTAAATGTGACTTGTACTCACATCCTTTTGTGACTGAAGTTTTAAGCCAAGGCTATAACTCTGCAGAAAGGGTGTTTTTGGAGGAAGTGGTTGACTGTGGCCTAAAATAAATGGCTGGTCCCAGAGTCCCTGGAGCAGCTTGCTTTCCTTGGACAGCACAGGACAGGCAGCATGCTAAGCTTCAAATACTGACAAATGTTTTTTGAAGTGCTGCTAGCTATATTAAACCTGCAAATGCTCACAGTAGCCCCATTTCAACCACTTACCCTCATTTTTCCTGCAGTCATTATTTGTTCCCTTCATTTTCCTGGAGCTGAGCAGTTCTCTGCCATGAAAATGGCTCACAGAAACAATATTGACAAAAAAGGGCAGAATCGATTGAGAATATATATGGAGATGTAAGTATTTATACATCCCATATTAGCTGTTACCATAGAATGTGCCTATTTAAATGAGCCTTCATTGATAACTGCTTTACAATTACTTGAAAATATTGCAGAAAAGAACCTTGATCTGTAAAGAGCACCAAGGAACAAATGCTGGAAAGTCTTCTGGAAAGTGTATGTTTCATTTTAAGGGTGTTTAAACAGTCAGGCTGAATATCTTAGGACTCACCCATTTAAATGCATCACTAAATGGTGACCTAAGGCTTTCCAGTTATCTGAAGATACAAGTAAAAATAAGTGTGTTTAAAAAGAGACATATTTTAAAATAATAAAACCAAAAAACCATTGATGCTGGCTACGTTTGTGGGATTAGCAAGAACCATTGGCCTTCCTTATAAATTAATTAATCCAGAAGGAATTCCACAAACTTTTGTTGTCATCCACCTCTTCCAGATGAAACATAAACCTGTGCTTCTCGGTGGAATGTGGGCTTGTAAAATACCTCCCTTTGCCTTTAATAAGTACAGAGGTGTTCTTCCACTTTGAGGAGAAGAAGAAATTAAATCTTTAACTATTTAACAGCAGACTAAATTTTACATTTTCCCAGCCTGAACAGGGACAGATATCTGTCTGGGCTGTTAGTAATAAATATCTTTTATTTCTCAAAAGGATTATATTTATGCTTATGGTAAAGCAGTTGATTACATTTTATATGTAAATAAAAGTTGAATTTGAAAAGGTAATTATTACTGATAAGAAAAGTAAGTTGTTTCTAAGTAATTTCTAGATGCTATGAAAACATTCTGGAATTTTTTTTAAGGAAGAGCCTCCTACCAGAATACTAACCTTCCATAAATATTTTTTGCTTATGAAACATTCAATAGCAAGAAAATTATGGCAAAAATTAGCACAAAAAGAAAAAAAAAATGGATTGTCAAACAGAGCAGAGTGCCTGCCAGAAATATTTAAAGCAGATATTGATTGAGATACCATCTTACAGTCTTGGCAGCGAGATAACTTTTACACAGAACAGGGAAAGCCAAAAGGCTAAATTCTCTGAAGAGTGGGGTGTTCAAAAACCTGCCCAGGCTCATGACCCAAGAGCAGTCTCTTCAGAGTTCTTCTGAGTGAAGCAGTCTATTATTGATTCAACAGGCTTTCCTGCTTTCCTTGTCTTTAGTTTCTCCTGCTGTCCTTCATTTCAGTCATTTGGGGCTTTTCAGGAAATCTCAAAGAAGTAGTATCTGAGCTCTTGTTTTGCAATTTCTATAATTCCCATCCAGAATACCTTGTTAAAGTGCTAAGAAGTTTGAGAACACACTAGTAATTTCAAGATGTAGAGCATTAAAAGAATGTAGATTTTGTGGAAATAGTGTGTAATTTTTGTGTATTTTTATATCTATAAATATATTTATAAAGCCCTACATTATTCTCACAAAACTTAAAATGCAGTCCAATGCACTATCGAGGCTGAATGTCAATGAAACTAGAGAATTGTGAATAATGGAGGTGCAAGGTTAAGGTCACTCCAGCCAACTTCTGTGCTGCTCTTGTTAGTGGGACTGTGAGCAGCCCTTTGCACGGTTTGGGGGATCAACCTGGGGGGAGGAGCACTTTCCTCTAATGTGCAAGAGGACTGTGTAGCTCATGGCAAGTTTGCCAGGAGCATACCAGTATATTTTTAGCCAAAACAAATTGGTCTTTCCTTTAGAAAGCCACGTGCTGAGACACTTCTATTAGCAGAGGAATGAAAGTCAGCTTTTATGAAGCAATGCCAGATTAATGTGGCTGCTGCTACCCCACAGCCAGTGGAGTCTAAGTTGCTGTGGGTGTTTTTGTTTGTTAGCTTGTAGGGGGTTTTATTATTGTTTTGTGGGGGTGTTGAGATTTTTTTGTGATTTGGTTGGTTTTAATTTTTTTTCTCAGAACAGTTCTATTCATTGAAGGTTTTGTTCACTGAGGTCAGTCAGGGCTGTAGCTCTTGCTAAGCTTCTTAGGAATGTGTCATTTGATGGGTACAAACACCTCATTTGGAATTGAAGAAAATGGGGCCAATCAAGTACCAAAAGACTTCTATTTTTTCTGCTTTTTAGGGGAAAAGAAAGTCTTTTTTTCCCTGTATCTGAAAGACTGAATTACAAAATGGCAAATACAGAATGCATGTGGGAAATGGGGAGAATAGTGGAGATGTTTGGAAGAGGGGGTGGGAAAGAAACACAGCTTTGTTTAACAATCTTTCTGGTTATGATCAGATTTGTTACTATTTCAGTCACTTAAGACTACAGAGTTTTTCTTTATTTCTTAGTGTTGACTTGGAAGAGAAGATACATTATTTCATCTGATATTCTGGACACGTTGACTTCATTCTCCTTTTCATTCTGTCTCCATTGGAAGACTTCTATTTTACTACAAGTTTCTGGAGCAGAAATATGTAAACTTTGAAATTTCAGGTTAAATTGATCATATAAAAGAAAGAACTTGAAGGCTTGCACTACAGCTGTCTGGGTCCATCTGAGCCTCTGTCTTTAGCAGCACAGCTGTGCCTGGTGCATTTTGTTCTCTGAGCAGCTCAGGTCAGAGCAGTTTTATGAGGGCCTGGCTTGGAGCAACTCAGCCTGGGGCTTTTCCAAGCTGCCAGTACCATTCTCTCCAGATCTTGGTGCTTTTCAGTCCTCTCTTTATAGGGCTGTATTTCTCCACCAAGGCCATGAAGCATGTGGCAGCATTTCTGACACTTCTGGCTGTTTATTCCTGGCTGATGCTAAGCGGGCACACAGGACAGAACAGGAGCTGATCTCTCCAGCTACTAGCTAGCACCATGTCCTTTGGACTGCAAGATTATGATCCAGTGGGTGGCAAAATTGGTGACTAGATGCTGTGACTCCATGGGGATAGACAATAGACTAGTTAATGAATTTTCATTTTTCTTACCATAGTAGTGCAAATCTGTTTACTGGGGTGTAACTTTTTGGCATTATAAATTCATTTAATTTACAATTATCAATAGCTGGTTCTGCCTGCTTTTCTCTGACATGCTTCACAATATGATCCATGGACTGAAGACCTTAAAATACAAGTAATGTGTTGGGTTCAATGCTCAGGATACAGGGTTCAGTAGATTTGCTACAGCTGATCTTCCTTAAATTCCTGTCATTTACTAAATTCCTTAGAACTGCGACTTTGCATGCTGCATAGGAAACTTTAGAATGATTTCCTGGATGTAATACAGCAAGTCAATTATATAAATTCATTCTTTTTAGGTGATTTGCTACTGGCTGCTTATTGATCTTTGATGAAAAAGCATTATGAAAGGAAATTTATGTGCCCATAAACTTGATGGCAATAGTGATAAACAGGGTTTGCATGCAGGCATAGCTGCTGCTTGCATTCCCAACACAGAGGTTATATTGCTTCCCTCCCTGTGACTGGAAGGGAGAAATGATGCTCTGACTTTTAGATTCATCAATTTGGTGCACGTGTGTCTGTGCATGTGTGCAAGCATGGCATATACTCATCATATAGCAAATTAGAGATGTTTAGCTCTCTCATTCACATTTAGTGGCTGTGAAGCACATCTTGGTCCATCTCAGATTCTATACTACTGACACACTTTCCATACAGGAAGTTTCTCCCTGTTTTTCGGGCTTTTCACATGATTTCTGCTGGGGGAATATCTCCAAGGGGGCTGCATCCTTTCTCAGTTTTTCAGAGGGGGACAAGAGGTTTGTACCTGTTTAGTTTACGCTGGGGTTGGCTGCCATGAATTGAATATTCCCTGGATGTTTGCTTTGGTACTGCTGACGAACAGGGACGGGTTGTTGGATGTCAGTGTAGGAGCTGATGTCACTTTGAGAGCTCCCCACTGGCATGGGGGAGGTTTTCAGACCTTTCTGCAGAACCCTTTGGTACAGGGCCTGTGGGGCTCAGCCAAACTCAACACGCTGTCAGCAGGGACTACCATTGATTGCCACGGTTTAAAGCAGGAGTCACATGAAAATTGGTGACTGGTAATAACCTTGTGATCCATCCTCAAGGTGTTAATCACCCTCACAGTACATTAAACAGTCAATTTGATCTGTGCATCAATCTCCCAGAAAATGATGGGAAAAACAATATCACAGTAAGATAGCCCAACAAAATAATTAATGTGCAGTATTAAATCTCTCATAAACGGACAGTGAGGAAAAGAAAGCTCAGTCATTACATTGGATTTAATTTGCTGAGGGAAACAGCCTTCACACCTGAGCCACAGTCACAGCTTGGTTTTCTCTCAATTAAATCCATGCTTGTCTAAAGCAATGAGGATTTGGAGGACAAGATCAGGGCACATGCTAATGAAATTCCCTGCAGAACAAGGACATTATGCAGAAACTGTTAAAAGGCATAGACCACGTAATCTGTTTTAAAAATTCTCTCTAAAGCAATGAATGCAAAAGCTTGGTGAACATTAGATATAGACCATGCTATTAATAATGAGAATTATTTTTTCCAAGTAAAATTCTATGGATACTCTAAGCTTTTGTTATAGGATGTAGCTATTCAAGAGTACTTATCATAAGATTTATATTTTTACACCTATCCTTTTGAAATCTAAACAAAAAGTTGTTGCTTAGTCCTCTCCAGATCCATTTAGAATTCTTCCCTGCATAAACTATGTTGTTGGCCAAATCAAACTAAAGCACTATGATCTACTGCAATACTGCTCTAATTAGGTTTTCTTGCCAGACTGTTAGAATTTCTGGCACTATCACATAACTCCCAGAGAACTTCTAAGCTGTGGCTTCCAGAAAGTTGCAAGTAGTTACTATGAAGGATTGCTTTTCCTTTACTGAAAACCCTGCCTTAGAAGGATGATGAGCAATTGCTCTCAAAAAGACTTTGGGGTATGCCAAATGCAGATTTTTTTTTTTTTTTTGGTCAAATATGGCAAAGATTTTTCAGGAACTTTTTCAGGGTTCTTCATCTGTATACATGTATAAGCAATATGTAAATACCCCTATTAAATAATTCTTGACCATATGCATATACATTCACAAATTCCTTCCTCGAGTCTAGAATTGAATTTGAACTGTTTCAAGTTGTTCCTAACTAATCCCTTTCTTCCATTTTATAGAGCATTTTTTGGCTTCTGTCTGTAACTCTTAAGGAAATTTCATAAAAGAACTTTCAAGGAGCTTAAGAAGTTTGTTAAAACTAACACTTTTACATTTAATAATCCTTTCATTTGCCTTCAAAATATTAATTCTGAGGGTGTTGTTTTTTGTTTTTTCCCCCCCTGTACCAAAGTTGTCAATCTCCAAATCTGGCATTGGAGAAATCCAGCATTTCAGCTTTAAGGAATCCCATTCTATTCTGACTGACTTCACTCCACATAGTTTGTTTAAATAAAAATATAGTATAAATGTAAATGCCTGGCAACAGGAAACCCTTTTTCAGAATTTGTTTATTTGGAAAATTCTGAATTAAAAATACTGGACATGAAAAGAGAGGGTCTGAGAAATCATTTAGTTCCTCTCTTCCCTTTCCTGCTTATCCCTAGGCTGCTCTTGGATTTGCCTTGTTTTAAGCAGGGGTCTAGAATGACCTATTTCCCCTCTATCTCAGGGAATTTTGTCAGCTCTACAGCTATTTTTATCATATGCTTAATTTGATCCAACTTGTGTCATATGTCACATTTGTGTCATTGCTATTTTTTGTCTAGACTTGCTGTTTATACATGACAAAAAACTTCCTAGCTGAGCCTAATCATTGGGCTCCTATCCCAAAATTATAAACTGAATTTCAAATGGTGAGCTGAGTTGGAAACAGGAAACTAAACCCTTAAGAAAGGATTAAAAAAAACCCCAAAACACTCAAATCAAACAACCCAACAAAAACATCACCATATGTTGGTGGCCACTTAGGATTACATCTTTTGAACAGGCTGAGGTGCTGCTGCCAGGAACAGTGCTTAACTAGGCTAAATTTGGAGGTTTGCTATTTAATCATTTATGAAAGTCCCCCTCCTAGTAATTTCCACTTTGGTGTGGTTTCATGATTTGTTTGGGGTGTTTTTAGAACACTTTGTCTCTTGGTAGGGATTTTTTATTTGCGTTCTGACCTTGTCTGGTTTAATCTGATGAGTCATCAAGATCTGGGCTCTGCTTGTGTGACTTTATTTGCATATGAAGCCCAAAGCAGAGCAAGGGTCTGTTCACAGAAGCAAAAAATCCAGTGCCCAACCTCCCTCACACCTCTTTCACACTGACTTTTCTGGATATTTTCTGTTCTTCTGAAAGTAAACAGTCCACTGCTTTTTTTTGGTTCAAAGGCGTAACCCCACCATTGAAAATTCATGTTGGCAGAGGAAAATTGAAAATTATAAATTCTTCAAACTGTGAAATGTGTGCAAGTCAGCCTCGGAATGTTTATAAAGCCAACCCCATTTTTTGGCATATCATGTTTATGGCATTTCCATGGAATTGCCTTGAATCGCCTAGCACTATTGAGAATTCTCAGGATGATCTGAAAAGAAATTGGTGTGGAATAAGTAAGTAACACTCCCAGGAGTCCTGTGAATTCTGAGATTGATGAGGATGGCAATAACCAATACATGACTCTGCAGATTTGAATATGCAAAAATAAGCAGAGTAAGAGATGTGTGAAAATTGGCAAAAAATAAAGAGCTCTTTTTAAAAAAAGTCTTAGATGATGGAACACTTGTAGTGTAAATGGATTTAATGATTAAATTTAAAAAGCAAGAAGTGAATTAACTGCACCTCAAACTACAGAATAAGACTCAGATAAAGTCTCTCTAAGTCAGAATAAGAAAAACTGAAAAAACCAGGATGGGTCTGTAGAGGATTTTGCTGTTGCACATAAATCCAGAGAAAAGAAAGAATGAAGAAAACTCCCACATCAAGCACTAAAAATTATCCTAGAAAGAAAAGGATAATAAAAACGTGTTACTGAGGCAAACTTGGCAGCATGACTGGATCTCTAACCAGAATTAGTGAACAACAAATCAGTGCAAAATGTTTTCATGTTAGAACTTGGCATTAAAGACCTGGCATGTTTTGTTGTGGTCTGCTTTTCACTTTTCATGCAAAAATGTTGTAATAGTGCAAATCATTATTCTTTAATTCACGCTGATCAGAATTACCCCTGAGGGATAAGAGCCAGGAATGGTGCCTTATGCATGTTCAGGTTGGGGTTTCATTAGCAGCATCTGACCACGGCAGACACAGGAAATTGTGGAGTAAAGCATTAGTAAGAAATGATAATGTGGGTGCATAAATGATGGAATCAAGCTATGTGTGTACCAAATCAATGGAACCTTTGGTAGGCTAAGGATCTGAAGAAGAGTGTGGTAATCATCTCTGTGAACATAACTTAATATTTTCAAAATTCTCCAAGACTTCTTTCTGGTTTTCCTTCCTAAAATTTAAGGCATGGTTAATTTATTTATTTTTTTTTACTAACTAACTAAATAAAAGACATGGCATGTATGACATGATTGAAGGTTGTTTTTTCACATTATGGCAAATAAATTTCATATGTTTCTAAGGGGAAAAAAGAAAACAAAAATTTTAAGAGCAACTACATTTTAATTTCCAAAAAATGAACCAAATGGTTGCTTTTCTTTTCCCTTGTGGATTTGCAAGGGCAGCTGTCCTCCAACCTTTCTCCTCTGTAAAAGAAATCCAAGAAGACGACATGTAAGCTGGTAATTAAATCTGCTTCACACTGTGTGGTTCAAAATGCAAAGGTAAAGCAGAACAGAGAGAGAAGAATTCTCTGCACCTATTGAGCTGCAGAGAATTAACTTCTTTTTGAGCATCCTGTAATCTCAAAGGAAGGACTGCTTCACAGAGAAACTCAAATGAAATCTCAGTAATCACAAATGCTCAGTGGTTTATAAACAAGTTGTTATAATGGTACTAAGGCATGCACACAACAAACTTCAGGTTGGAATGGAAAGCAGTCTTCGTGCTCACTGCCATGTTAGAAACCAGCATTTTTGACAGGCTCAAACTATAAAAAGGTACCTGAAGGTGCATTCGCTCAGCTGTGACTGGTCATGTTTTCCTATTACTGTCCTATTTCCTATCAAATGCAATGTTTAAGTAGGAAATGAACTGTCAAAGAGTATTAGCCTAAAAAGTCAGAACCAAACACAAACCTCTCCAAAACAAAATAACCCTTAACCCCTGCCCCCCTTCTCCAAACCAAAAGGATCCCTGAAACAGATACCCAGGTTTCTTGATGGGAGTAATGTCTCCAAATACTTTCTCAAGCCTTTCCTCTCAGTGAGGAGCCAGAATGAATGAGACATAAAGTGATTCATTTGTGAAGAAACACTAAACAAAGATTTTCATTTTATTTCCTAACCAAGACACGGTTTCTGCCAGTGCCTTTCCTGACAGAAACATTGGTTCTGAGGCTGTAGAAAGTTATAATGAGATAACAAACTTGTTTCACAGGTTAGGGTAAGAAACTGGTGATACCATTTTAATGATAAGCTTGCAAAAGAAGCAGCTTCTAAGGAGTGCCATAGGCAGGTAACAACTTCAATAATGATCATTTTTGAGACCCAAATTATTACTGGAAATGCCATAAGTGATTTCTATGGTTCACAAGTTTGCTATGCAAAGCATCTGATTGTAATGGCTTTAATTTTGCACAAAGGTATGACATGGAAAGGAGTGCATGAGACTGATGGAATGCAAAGGGCGAGGTTTTTGAGGGTATGGGAGGTCCCTGGATCCCTGTGTGCAGCAGGGGCCCTTGTCAGTCTGTTCTCATGTGAAGGAACCCAGGGCTGTGGCCCTGATGACCTAGGACACCTCAGTGGGATGCTTGATATGAAAGAATCTTCTCAAAGAAGAAGAAATAGAGTTTAGACTAAAGAAATGATGTGACAGCAGATGGCCCCATAGTAGTCTGAAATTTTCGGCATGTTTTTGAAGTGATAAATTGCCATTGTAAACTGGTAGCTGACTGTTTAGACAGACAAAGTTGTGCTCTGATAGTTAGGACTGAGGTACAAAGATTAGAGGGTTGTACCTTTATATTTTATCTGTATATTTCTCGTGGGAACTGTGAGGGAGGAATGGAAGCAGGTAGCTGAGAGCACACCATGACATGCACCAAGGTTTCTCTTGAACTAAGAGATGTGCCCAGGACTGGAAGTTAGAACTTGCTTTTATATGCATTATATAATGATATTATATATTATGTTACATATAGCACATAATAGAATTATATAATGATATCACATGTGACACTTAATAGAGTTCAAGCACTAAATTAATTAGATAGCCTTGTAGATAGGTTTTTTCAAATATGTCTGAATAGAGAGAGAGATGTTACTGTGCAAAGAGCAGTGGGTACAGTGCCAGACATGGGATTATTTTCACAGGAGATTTCTGGCTGTGTGGGCTGGATGCAAGGCTGAAGAAAAGGCTGTCAGAGTAACCAGAAGCTGAGAGGACCAAACTCTGTCCAAAGCTGCATGGAGAAGGCAGTGAGTCTGCAAAGGGGGTGGCTCTTTGCTAAAGGATAGTGAGTCCCACCAGAACCTCCTTAAATTTGCTGAAATATTTTTCTATTTTTTGACTTTATAGGGATATGCAGTGATGACATAATAAAAGAGCAAATGAAGAGAACAGAAATCTGTCAGGTATTAGGTTGCACTATGTCATAACTTACAATATGGGAACTTACTTTTCATAGTTTGTTGTTTTCCCAGTTCGTATGCAAGTCAGCATTGTTTATTGTTCTTTTTGTACCTTCTCAGTTTGAATTTCCCATGGGAGCTTCATCTGACAGCTAGAACTTGGTTGAGAATTTAGTGATTAAGATTTGAGGTTGTCTTTTTTTCTACTGACCCCCTTATATCCCCGTCTGTGGACTGCCAATATCAAGAGAATAACTAAACTAGCACTTGTGATCGAACCAGCAGGAGTAAGGGCTGAAGACAAAAAGACCCTTGTGGGACCACCCCAGACATTTGGAGACAAATGGAATTGACACTGTGAAGGAGTAAATGGAGAAGGGAAAGAATCCAGAGAGGCAGCAGTAAGGGAAACCATAATACGACAGCATTTCAGATTTTAATTTCTTGGGTTGGAGCTATCGGATGATTAGCTGACCTATTAAAGAAAATGTGACTAAATTAGCATTTGAGATGGGCCTGATCTTTATAGATATTTGCCTTGTGAGGACAGGGTTTAAAGAAAAATGAACAAACTATAAAAAGCCAAATTTTCAGGTGTAGGTATCTGAATTTCAAGCTGTATCCATTTTCAATGTAATATTTGCATAGAAATTTGCTAGAATGTAAGGAAAAAAACATTGTAGTTATAAAGGGGCTTTTATTCTTTTTAGATTACCTACCAGATGGATTGTAGTAACTTTAATACTAAGGAATATTTCTGAGGCAAGATTCAGGCAGATGTCAGATATTTCACATGCAAAACCATTTAATGGTTTTGCTTCCATAAATTCTAGACAGGAGAAGGTATCAGATCGATTGTCAAGTATGTGTTAGTTACTGAATAGGGATAAAGCAGTGCTATATCTAGATATTTGGCCATAATCCAGTAAAGTCTTATTTTGTCCAGATTTTTACTATATACTTGCTAAATTAATTTCTGTGAAAGCCACTAACTGGAAGGAGCAGTAGAGCAGTACATGGGGGAGGCATGCTACAGCATATGCTCTGGTTCTGCCCTTGAATAGAACAGTTCTGAAAACAAATTATATAATGTGTTGACAGAAAACTATAATCCCTGAGGTAAATTTGGCTTCAGAAAATATTCTCTAAGAATCATTTGACAGGTCCTTTGAGAACAACAATATGGTAAGAATGGTATCTGATGAGCTGTTAGCAGATTTGAATCTATCCAATCTTTTTCAGGACTATCTGTGATTTATGGTGGATATAGGGCAAATACTATAATATTTGCTAAATTTTGAAGGGAATTTTTTTCCATCTGCAGGGTTATGTTCTGACACATTTGTTCTTGATCCTATATCTAGCAAAAAGGGTGCAATTCTGCTAAGAGTCCTGCTGAGACTTTGGTCAAATTTAGCTCTCAGCTGAACCTCTAGAAATCCAGAACTGCTTTAGTTAGTAAGGTCTGTGTGAACTTGTACAGAAATTACTGTCAGAAGAACCTGACTCAGTCAAGTATTACCAAGTGGTGTGTATTTTATAAATGACTGGTATCAAACTTACAGTCTTCTCACTGATGTGAGCTGGAAATATAGTAGGAGTGGAGGAGAGTGCGTGGTGCTGGGTCATGGCTCATGCTTCAATGGATTGTTTTCACAGCTTATGTGAGACTGTTTTAAAGAGAGCGAAGTTTCAGCAAGGAAAGTTTAATACAGTTTATTTTGGTACTGGCTGGATTCCACTGCAATGAAAGCTGAATAACCCTCCTTACCTTTCAAACCCCTCGTTAGTCACAGGAAGAATGCAATGTACTACTATATTTACAACAAACACCATTTAACTGCTAGAAATCGGTGTGTGAGCCTGGGATTGGGAAGCTCATGTGCTCCAGGCCATTGTCACCACAAAGTCACTGGCATGGCTCTTTCTGCACTGATCACATGTACAGGTGTTCTACAGCTGACTATGACTGACACTTTAAACTTCACAGGAAAAATGGGAATTCATAGAGCAGGCAATTTTGGGGGCTTCCTTTGTAAAAAGGGGCATTCAACCTGCCAGTGAGTTAATAAACTCTTAAGGGTTTAGTGCAAGTAGGGAATAATCATTAGTGGTCTGCTAAGAAGGTGAGATAGTTTTGGACAAGCCCGAAGTGTTGGTGGCTTAAGCTTGCCCATGGGAACAGATGCATGCTTTGCTGAAAATGAGCTTGGTGCTGGTGTTTGTAATCATGCTTTGTGCCTTGAAACAGGGGTAGCTAATATGCGTAGGTCAAAGACTGCATTTCACTGGTGGAAGCCATTTAAAAGTGAAAAAGGTCTTCAAAAGCTTTATAGAAAAAACAATCATTTACAACACATCGGGGTTTTTTTGCAGTTTTATTGGATGAATTCTAAGTTTTTCATGCTTTCAGTGTATGATAGCACAGTTTGGTCTTTGGTCATTCAGTGCATTAGATATTGAATGCCACTGGGAAGCCTTTTGTTTGGATAAAAGACTGAAATGTCATGGTTCACATGCAAACTCTTGCACGGTTGAAATAAAGGAAAATCTTGCCAGTTCTTGGGTCCATATTTTAGTTTACCTATACTTCCAAATTCAGTATTTAGTATATGGCTGAGAATTTTGTTTACTTCTTCCAAATAAGAAACTTTGTTCTGTTATTGGAATTTAAATGCTCATGGAAACAAACTATGACACCTCAAATATAGTTCAGCTTTGAAAGGAGTGCAAAAGGATGAAGACACTTTTGGAAACTTCACATATATCATATCAGAAACCTGGAGTACCAAGGCAAATTCTTCCTTCTTGCATAGTCCATTAGGAGAGATATTTCCATTATTCCTACTTCAATTGTTGTTTTACTAAAATATACATGTCTTTTAATTTTATCCCAGTAGTAACAACTGCTGCCCTCTCTGTACCCTGCCCTGCTCCAGCAAGGAGAGCAGAAGTTTTTGCTCTGGATGCTGCTTGCAGGTTTGTCCGTAGGAATTGTTAGGAGCTGTGAAATTGTCACACTTCCTCTGTGATATCCACGGATATCACAAAATTTTATCAGGTTACAGAAGGCTTGAGGAGGTACCTTTGCCTGGGTATTGTGATTGTCCAGCTGCCCTACTGAGACAGCAAGACTGTCACAGCATAGAAACCTTTTCTTGCTTTGAGAAATGTATTCTGTGGTTTTGTATTAAGTACTGCAAGGGGGTTTTTTAAAGCTACTTCTACTTTCTCTCACTATTTCGTTCTTACCTACAAAATGTTTCCACTCTGTACTTGTGAGGTCTTCTGTGACATTCATTTGGTCCTTGTAGGGGAATCTTTTACCTGCACAAATTCAAAGCAAGTCAGAGGCCACCTTGAGGAGCCCATGGTGGATGAAGTTGCAGTATAACAGTATCATGCTCAGAATAATGATCCCTCTTCCACTTTCAATAGAAATCAGAGGTACTTCTCTGCAATGTAGAATTCTCATTCTGCTCACATTCTGTATTGATTTCCAGTGCTCGAATCTGATTTTATTGAAGTATCCTTCTCACCAACTGCAAAATGTCAACACAGCTTACAAAATTTTTCATCTTTTCTATGACCAAACTCTATTCGATTAAATGTATAGTGTCAGCAAACATTAAAACTCCAGAATTTTCTGAAGGAAATAATGCAGTATAGTTTTAGAATTTATTTTCTTTTACTGTCTGAGGTCTTAATTCAAATGCAATTGAGTAAGACAACTGTCAACAGGCAGCCTTTTCAGCAGCTGAAAATGACTGCAGAACTCCTGAGCATCATTTGTGTGTCAGACAAAGTCACTCTTCAATAATTATTTAGCCAAACTATATGACCTGACAATTTAGGTGACTTCCAGGGATCAGAGCATCTGTGAACTGGATGTTACTAAACTGCAATCTGTGTTGGGACTGATTTTTGATCTGGTGTTTTTTGAAATCACCAGATTTTGAAATCACAAGATTTGAGTCTTGACCAAGAGCTAAATCCTGCTGCCTTTCCAATGATAATGAGTACTGATACTGTGTGTTCAACAGTGTTAAAGGAAAAAGACATTGCTTAACATGAAGAAAAAGGGTAGAGTCATGCTTTACTATATGAGCCATTCACTCCTATAGCAGGAAAAAACTGGCCTTCATTAAAAAGAAAAGAAAAAAGGGATATCTTAATTACTTTTTTTTCTGTCTTGGGAATATTCAGCAAGGATCCAAATGATCCTTGGAAATCTATTACAAAAACCTCAAGTAAAAGTGTGTTAAGACTGAATATCACACAGTTCAGATGTCTTGCCTTCAGATGCTGTGTCCAACAGCCCACAGTGCTTGTTGCAAGAGTGTTTGAGAGTTTGTTGGCAATTAGGGACATTCTGGCCAGAATATAGCCCTGCTCAGTGGGTATGAAATGAAAGATTGTCCCGCTGAACCTCGCTCTTCAGATGTCATTTTAACTTTTTCTCTTTAGGGATCACATGTGTTTGAGTCCCAGCTGTAAAGCTGGTCCTGCTTCCTGCCTTAGTGGGCAGCCAAGTTCAAGTCATGCTATAATAAATCAGGTACCTGGAAAAGAGTAAACAGGAAAGCTGAGTCAGAGCTCTTCTCTTGCACAGCCCATCAGGTTTTTGTGCTTCAGGCAAACATCGTCAGACCCACACACATTTCTTCCTGAGCACACTGACAAAGGGATACCCCTTTCTGCCCCAGAAGGAGGTCAGGATAGAGACACTACCTGCAGGGTTTAGGATCCAGCTTCTAGCCTTCTGTACCACTTTCCTGGCCCTGTAAAGGGATTTTGGAAAGGACTGCATAGGCAGTGACTCAGACTTGTTGATTTAGAGTCACATTGAATCAGCCCACAGGAGCTCGAGTGCAACATATATACTTTATCTGACCCACTTGAGAAGATCAGATTTAAAAGGGAGATGACTGAAATATAGCAAGCACAAGGAACAAAAAAAGATATGAAAGTCTGACCCATACTAAATTTTTCAGTGCTTTTTCACTTAAATTGGTTCACTTTACATAATAGGTCAAAGAAGCTACATAAACTTTGCAAGGAAAGCTTGAATTTTAGCCTTTGTCTCCTAACCTGACAGGAGACATAAGCTTTCCTTTATACCTTGCTCTCTTCTAATGACAAACAGGACATCCTTTTTTTTTTTTTTTTTCCCTAATTACTTCACATCTGGGCCCTAATTCACTTGGTCAGATTTTATGACTGACTCAGAAGAACAACATATAATAATTTTATTTTCTTAGCTTTGTGATGAATTTTTGATTCCGCTGAACCTGATAATGATCATAAAAATGAGCGTGCATGAATAACTATTGAAAAGGTTTGTGTCACCCATACAAGTAATCCATTTCCAAGTGCCTGAAGGACTCTCTTCAGAATTAGGGAAGAGAAACAGAGGATTGTCCCACAGCAACTGCTGCTGCAGGTAAAGAAAGGGCTCATAATTATTTATTTTTTTTAATAAGATCTCTGTAGAGTCTTTAAAATGATGAGAACTTGTGTGAATAGTGTAGACAGCCATTAATCATGCCAGGTTAGGTGGGAAGCATCCTGGGCTGTGTTTTGAGAGGTTTGTTTGTCGTGGTTTGGGGGCTGGCAGCAGCTCCCAGCCTCTGCCCTGCAGTGCAGCCACTTGGATTCTCACACATCAGCCTCCCTGCCCACACACAGCCCCTTGGATCTCTCACTTTGGAATTCTGTCGTCTTTTTTTCCTCTGTCAAGATTATTTCAGGCTCTAATCCTGCTTGTCAGTGTTACCTGCCATCCCTCTTGGTTCTGTGTGAGTTACATCCTTAATTTTACATCTGTCTCGTAGTAATTTCACTTGCATCATATTTCTGAAGCTTCCCTATGAGAATGTCATGCAAAACTGTCAAAAGCTTTACTAAAACCAAAGAATATGACACTTATTCCTTCTTTTCTGTCCACACAGTCTGTCTTGAAAGGAAGCTGGGCAGATTTGATGTTTGCTCTTGACTTAACACAGTGGCTGCTGTTAACCTTCCTGCTGCTGCCCCAGCAGCACTCACAAACAATTTTTAATCAGTGTTCCAGACTTTTTGTCCATTGAGCCAATTCACACAAAATTACCCAGTCCTTCTGTTTTCCTCTTTGGCTCCACAAAGAAAGAGGGTCACATATAAAAGTCTGGTTTGTAGTGTCGTAGGGCAGTAGTTTGTAGCGGTTTTTTTCTTGGTAAAATTCCATTAGCGAGAATTCAGATTTGTGGAAGGAAGCTGCTCAAAGGCAAGCTTTTGTTTTGGTGAAAGAACTGAATAAATTTGAATCTGAGGGAAATCCATCCTGTAAACCTTTTGCAAGCAATGGTGTCTTTGATAAGAAGCTGATTGGGAAGAAGAGGTAATTTCCTTTAGCAAGAGCTGTGTGATTTAGCACTAGTGAAACCAAGATCTAGGACTGTTATTACAAACAGTTTGGGCAACATATGGGTCTGAACCAATTACTGCCTGATGCAAGGTCAAACTTTTAATGTTTGCAAAAAAGAATACCTAATTTTAGGTATTTAGGTATTTAGGTATTTAGGATAATCTATATCTGAGGGTATGCTCGGGCCTTTAAAATGCTGCCAATAGAGAAAAGATCCTGTGGTATTTATTTTCTTCTGGTGCTTTGTTTTTCCTTGGGAAGTACTGACTCAGAAGTGCCAACTATTTGCAGAACTTTGCAACAACATACATAGGTAATAAAAATTAGAATAATAATTTTTTTTTCTTTCAGAAAGTTTAAAACAGGCTATTGCCCTCTTATAATTTCAGGGTTGATCCTAAATATACTTTTATGTAAAATTCACCACACATTACATGCAGGGCTTTTAAAAGAAAGAGTTATTATCTTTGTTTAGCACAGAAAAGAGAGGCTGGAGGAAGAAGTTTTTGTAGTTTCTAAGAATCAAAAGGCTACAAAAAAGGCAATAATTACCTTAATTTTAAGAAAAGCTGATTTATATCAAGTAAATATTCATTATATGTATATTTAAGAATGAAAAAAGGCTACCTGTGGAGGCTGTGAAATGCCTTTAGCAGCAGAATTTTAATTATAGATCTTGCATGGACAGCATAGTTATACTTGACTTTATATCAAGTTCTGGGACATAAATGGGATGACTTCTTAAGGTTCTTTGAGGTCTTTTATTATTTTTGTAATAGATATCAAAGTGGTCACATTTAAATATTTTGAAAAAATAAAGTTGCCATAGTATAATATATAACAATATAAAATGACCTTCAGAGTCTCAAATGGATTAATGTTTTTTTACATCAGCCTAGGCAATCAATATTGCTTTGTCTCTGTCTATTATTTAACACCATCATTTAGGCTTCTAAAAGCTGTGATTAAAAGCATTCTTCCCACAAATAGATCTTGAAGTAATTGTCTGTCTTTGGGAGAGTTTATCTAACCAAGACCGCAGGATTTCAGCTGTTGAGGGACACATCATTGCATCTGGGCTGAGGGGAATGGATCCTGTGTTTTACCAAAGGAAATGAGTGTGATGCATTATTATCTCCTGTCTGCATGGCACCAAGAACACCCCAGGTGCTGTCGAGGCAGGAGTAAAACAAAGGGGAACGAGCCCCAGGCTTCAGTGGTGCTGTTCTGCACAAACCTGGACCCAGGCATGAGGAGGGAATGAGCTGAAAGAAAAGCAATAAGCAGCTTTTAGCCTGAAGACTCAGCAATTACTGTGTGGAACCCATTAATGCTGTGCTGTGCTAGGGTGGCATTCCAGGGCTGGTCCTGGGGATCCTTACAGAGCTGATGACATTTCTGCAAAGCTGAGCAGGCCTCCTCTGGCAGCAGTAGTTATTCCCCCTGAAGGTGGACCAAAATGCACCAAAGGAGAGAATCTGCAGAATCATGCAGACAGCGTGCGTGTGAGGAGACTTGCTTTGAATACAACAATCGTGACTTTAATAGTCAGTGATTACAAAGAGATGATGAAACCTGCACCCGTGCTTTAGGACTGCCAAAACAGCCTTCAGACGTATGTTGTATAAAATCTCAGGAATAAAAATGCAAAATTGTTGTCAACTGTAATTTCAGAAACTCTGCAATTGACAGTTAACTGCTTTAAAAGAAAAAAAAAAAAGCATTCTCATTAATGAACTCTGCTGTGAAAACTCATCTGCATGTAAAGCATAATTTTAAGAAGAATTAGCATTTATCATATTAAAAGAGGATTCCAGTGGCTTTAACAAGCAATATCATTGGTTTATCCTTGTATCTAGGGGAATGTGAAAAAAAAAGTTCCATAGTTTCAGTGGATGAAACTTAGTTACTGCAACACTCATGAGCCTCTGTTCTGTAAAGGTCATAAAATGAAAGCTGGCAGGGTCAGTCCAGCAGGACATACCCTCTACTCTCCAGTGAAAATAAAACAAATATTTGCTCTCATTGCAAAAACAGCAAAATGTTTATTATTATTGCAAGGTCCCCCCTTTTTTTTTTTTTTCATTTTTTCCTTTTTTTTTTTTTAAATTTTCTCATTTTGGAAAAAAATGGAAGTATGACAGCCTTATTTGTTTCTAATTAAAATGCCAATTATTTGTGATTTACATTACAACACGCTATTGACATACTGCTAGGAAGGATGTGTAAAAGTATCACATGAGATTGCATTTGAAGCAATCAAAACTAGAAAACAGAAAAGAGGGTGGGACAGGAAAGAAATTTCAATTTTTGTTTTTCCTACTTATAATCTGCTTTTTTCAAATGAGGCTGGGTGGATCAGAAACGAGGCAGAAGGCTATGCAGGGAAAATATAGCCACTGAAAAACATTAAAAACCTAATAAATACATCAAAATCGAGCCTGTAACTTGTAGGACCTTTAAGAAACTTCCTGTTCTTTCTAATGGACTTTTTGAGCTTTTTAGGACATGTATTTTCAGCTTTTCTCTGTACTTATGAGGCTTTTTTCCTATTACGTGTAAATCAAAAGTTGACCTACTCACAAAATCACCAGATTCTAGCATATAAAAGCTCCCTCAGAGTTATGAAATGCTGAACGTTGCAAAACTCAGAGAGTGGGCAATATTAGCTTGAAATGCATAGGACTGAAAGGCAAATATGCCAAAGCAGAAGGAGGGAACTGAAGTGAGGGGGAAAGAAAGTAACAAATTCAGAGATAAAAGGTGCAATTTACCCCATCTATGGTGGCCACAAGGAACAGATACCTCATAGCTAAAAACCAGCACAAAGCTCTTCTGCAAACCTTTTGTTTAAGGTTAGGAGAGGTGAAATAGTGGAGCAGGCTGGTGACAGCAAGGCAAGTCACCCTGCTGCGTTGTTGTAGCAGGGAATCAAGGAAATGGGTTTTCTGTGAAACTTCACAAGAATGGCAGCCCAGTTTTCTCCTATTCTGGATGCTACTGTGTGCCCCTAAACTGGAGAAATCTGCTTCTTGCTGCAAGGTTTCCTGTAAAGAGCATCCTGACTCAGTCTCAGAGACTCCCGCTGGCCCTGTGGCAGGGTCAGGTGAAGCCACCAAGCCCCTGTGATCTACCCAGAGAAGGGAATTGATGAGTCATTAAGAGGCAACACTGGTGGCACAAACAGCTGTCTTGGAAAGTATCAAACCCAAAATGCTGTGGAGTGCTGCATAAAGCACTTGACAGGAGACATTGCAGAGATTCCAGGCTCCTGCAGGTTGCTATTTTGATGGGCAGTAATTGTGATTTTGAAGCAGGGATAGAGCAAGCCCCAGCAGGCTGCAGTCTTCATAAACTGCCATGTTCTTTGGATCACTGAGGCACAAAATGTTTTGTGTTTTACAGAAGTTGCTTTCAGTAACATAATCTTGTTTTGTTTTATAATGGCCTGCTGGGAAACAACTCTACCCCATGAGGGGTGGGGTTAAAATAGCTCAAGGCCTGCTGTTATGGTGCCAAAAAAATACCATTGTTTGTACATATGAGTCACATGTTGTCTTTCATGAGTTGGAGCAAGATGAAAAAAATTAACAGTTTTGTCAGATAAATTATCCTTCTGCTCAGGAAGTCTACCTGTCTAAATAGGCTTTTATAAGGCAGGGAAAGAGTGGTCATACTTTTCATCTTTAGTGGTGGTACCAGAATAATCTAAAAAAAATGGATTTCATAAAACAGCTTGAGGTCATGAAGTACAGACAAAGTGGGTGATAAATATGTATATAAATAAGTTACTTCTCTGATTATTTAAAGCAGTAGAAGTTACTGAGGCTGTATCCTCAGCTGGTGAAAACTGGGTTGGCGTAATTGGCTTAAGTTAGGTTTGTTGGTTTACTCTGATTTTCATCATCAGATTTAGCAGTCGTAGCTTTTAATCAAAGCAGGACAAGAAGAAAACTAATGTGAACTCTTTGCTCTCTAGCTATGGAGCAGTTGCTATAATAGGGTTGTTTTGTTAAATAACCCATTACTTAAAAACCCCCCAACCAAAACAAACGCAAAGAAAGCAACATGCAGAGGATGATGGTGATCTTCTCTCCTGGTTGACAAGCAAGGACGATTCAATGAGAAACAGAATTTAAAAACTTCTCAGGTTGGTTTTGGACAGTGCAGAGACTCCGATGTGAGGATGGGGGCTCTGCTGTGGCTGGGATTTTGGGGTCCTGGGAGCTGTTTCTGCCAGCTGGGGCACAGAGGTCCAAGGTCTCAGGCATGAAAACTGTCCCTAGAGCCCCATGCCAGCTTCTTATGCGAGGAAAAGCCAATAAATAAAGTAATGATGCTCCTGTTAAAAAACCCCCAAAACTCTGACTTGAATGGAAATAGGGATATGGAGAAAGTTCTGCTTTTCCATCTGCCTTGCCTGTGTGCAGACTTTCAGGGTTACTCTAATACAAAATTATTGGGCTTTATTTCATTCTCACTTCATTATAAAATGCTGTTGGTTTTGCTATATTTTTGGATATACTGTGGATTTTCTCTTAAAGCATTAATGGACTTAGAAATAGACAATTTTGTGTTGCAGAAGCTTAATTTAATTAAGCTGTGACTCTTCTAAATTTTGTTCAATTCAAGTCAATGAAAGACATGAATTTTACTTTAAAGTCTTTCTGTTTCAAGATTTGAAGGCTGAGGCAGGTTTATTTGAGGCTTTTGAGAACTGGAAATATGTGTGGGGGAGGTACTCCTGTCTTGAACTTAACAATTTCTGAAAAGAAGACAACTTTCTGCTTGCAACCTTTTAAGATGGGGTTTTCTGTCCATGAGTTTCTATTAAAAGTCTGACATCCACCTTGGCTCCATCTGTGGAGTCTCTGAACTAGGTGAAAGTGTTGTTTCAACCAGTAACATAATTATTCCATTATGATCTTTTCTTAGAAAAAACTTGATAGAAGTAATGGGAAAATAATTTGTGCACAGAGCTTATCACATATGTTTTCACAGGCATTGTGGAAGTGTAATGTAGTAGGAGGTTAAACTTGCTTGTGGTGCGCTGAATCAATATTTTTGTCCTAACTACTTAGTGTCAATAAATCTTTTCATATGCCTTATATATGTAAACCTCATTTTTTTAGTCAATAGGCAAATATCTATATACACATTCTGACAATTTTTTCCTGAAGGTAAAATTTCCTACTCTTCCTCTGCTTTTAACAAGCAGGGGATTTAATGGATTCCTGCAGTGATTAACTAAATGCAGAAGTGATGTAAACAACATCATGCTGGTGTAACTTCTAACAGAATCTTATAATGCATGCGGTGCTTGGGGATTCTGACCACTGAGTTCCTTCTAACTTTGTCTCATTTCTGTGGGTTATTATTATTTTTCTTTCAGGCATCTGTCAAGTTTGATAAAGCAGAAAGAAGTAACAAATAACAAGTAACCAGGTGAAGTGATAATGCCTCATCTTGAATCCTTATTTTTATTTGCTGTTCTTCTGGAGCACCATCCTTTGGTTCAGCTTGGAAGTTACACCAACATTCATGAGCTTCCTCACACCACTGCAGGGTTTTAAATTAAGGTCTAGGAAGGGATGATAAGAATCTGCAAGTAAGTGGTGTTGCTTCTTGGCCAGAGTAAAAAATCAGAAATTTTATATATATTTTTATTTCACAAGTTCAAAGAGACAGAGAATGATAGTAGGAAAGCTTTTAGATCACCTTTGATGTCTTTGTTAGGCCTATACAAAGTAGAGAATTTTTGGTTTTTTGAAGTAATTTATATGCCAGCTATACTAATAATTGAAGAACTTATTCAACAAAGACAAAGTCTTGGATAAAATGAAAAAAGAATCCTTCAAGGAAAGAGGCATGGCTCCTTCCAAGGCAGAGATCAAGGAGGACAGTAACCCTCTGATCCTTGGGTGACAGCTAGAAAGGAGAGCCATGATGAGCACTACTGGTGGGATGTTCACTATGAATATACAGTCCAGTAGGGAACAAATCAGTCAGGTTCTTTAAATCAAATTCTGCCTCTTCTTTTGCTTAATAATAGAGAAGATTCTGGGGACAGATCCTTTTTTAGACTTGATTATAGCTGCTAGGTAAATTCTGGCTCATTAGTATTAAAGTCAGAGGTAGTTTGAATTACAGCATCTGTGATTTCTAGAAAGGTTCTTACCTTCCAGAGCAGAAACAACCTTATCCTCCCAGGCAAGCAAAACAACTGCAAAACGGGCAGTAAAAGAATGGAGGCATTTCACAAAGATAGTTTTCAACTGTCACAGAGAACTCCTGAAGTGCTTCTTCTGAAAGGCTGGTTCAATTGGAAAAAAAACCCCCAAAGTTACAGTGATTTACAGTGATTTAGCAGATCTTATAAGAAATGATTTTAGTATACTTTGGGGGAGCAAAATGTAGTTGAAGTTACTTGGAAATCCATACCCAGAGAGCTGCTTGGTGATCCAGATTCAAAGTAGAGGGTAATGATGAACAGAGCTTACTTGGGTCTGGTCATTTTTTGTGTGCACTTATTAATTTTTTTAGTGAATGAGCTAGAGGATTGATTAGTGTCACAGCTTTTAAATCTGGAGTACATCTGAGAGAAAATTTGGATGTGCTGGAGGATGGAAATGGAATCCAAAAATCATATTGAAAAATTGGAGAAATACTGTGAAGATGATGGATGAAGGCTGATGGTGGTGCTCTGTGGGAGGAAAAGCAGGAACAGCTTTCCTGTTCTACCGAGTTCTGCAGGGAGCAGCAGTGGGCTTCTAGTGGATCATGACCCAAATGTGGCTTCAGTTGGTATAAAGTGGCAAATTTGCTAGTTTTGCCATGGCAAACTGGAAAGAATTGTCATGAGCACTCTGGGGAAACGTGATCCTGATGAGGCTGTGGGACTGATATGAGCAGCAGTGCACCCTGCCAGATGCCTGGGGGAACTCTGAGCTCCTGAGCAAGCCTCAGCTGCAGGGGGCCTGTTTGCACACTGACAAAAAAGGGAGATTCTACAGAAAAGGAAAGAGAACTGCTTGGTATAGAAACAGAAGCTTTACAAAGAAAAAAGGAAACAATTGGGAAAGACTGAAGAAGGCCATATCTTCAAGGATATAAAATTCTGCTGCAAACCAGAAGGGAATGAGCCATTCTCCATCTCCACCATGAATAGGACAGGCAATAGCCATAGATTTCTGCAATAAAAACTGATGTTGGGAATGGGGATGAATCCTGTTAGTGCAAAACAAAGAGAGTCTTGATGTGGGAAAAGCTTGCCTTTGTGAGGTGTGGAATGGCAGCGATGGAGACTTGCAGAGCAGAAACCTGTCAGGACTGATGGTGGGGCCCAGCAGTGCAGTACATGACTGCTTGAAATATCCTCCAGATGTGTGTTTAAAGCATTCCTTTACCATTTTTATGATTCTCTAAAGAAAGCACAAAAAAAAAAAAAGAAAAAGAAAAAGAAGAAAATGCAAGGCCCAAGCTATCCTGTTTCACTGCTTCTTAGTGCTCCAGTGTACTAGGTTTACCTGGTAAACTGATTTTACTGAGTTGGTGCTGGAGCTTTTAGTGATAGAAATGGAATCTCATAGGGTTTTTTCCATTCCCATTTAACCTGAGTCAATCTCCATATAATGACTACTTGAATTTGCACAAGAAATATTGGAATCAGAAACTTTGAATTTACCTTGCAGTAAATATTTCCTTTCATAAATTCAAGAGCAGGATGAGCAGGATTTGCCACATCCAATTTGAATTATTAGCTATTGTGCATCTTAATTATCCACAAATTATCTATGTATCTATTTGGATTTTTTTTAAGATTTGGAGTTTCTACAAGTTACTTATTTTTTAACGTGTCTGGTCTAATTTTGGCATGGCATCTCTTTTGGGTTTTTTTTTTGTTGAAAATTATGATGAAAGATGAGGGAAACTCATCTTTTGTTGCTGATTAAATGATTGTATGAATCTAATAGATTTGCTAATCTGTTTCAGTTGAAGAATATATCATTGGGCAATAAATTCTGTCAAATGAATTCAAAAGCTTGACAAAGTATTTTTGTACAAACATGTGAAATGACATAGGCAGCTGTTATCTGGCATAGAGGCGTGGATCTATGTCTTGCAGTCCACATTTTAATGGAAGGATTATTTCACAAAAGCAGCAGGTCTTGGTCTTTGTGACATTTTATTACCCCATGCTTTTCAAATCAACATTTAGTTGGACTTGGTAAATATTGTTTGTTATTTTTAGTCATTCACAACATGCATGGATCTGTGTTCTCATGGAGGCAGTAATGCATTCATCATAAATGATACAGAATTTTGAGCATATTTTAACAGAAATAACCACAGTATACAGTCATTTAAAAACACACATTTGCAAAATACTGTTTTGCAACCAAAATGAAATGCTAATGCTGAATATAGACACAATATTTCAGCTGTGACAGATTCCACTTTTTCTTCTCAGTTTCTAACATTATTGTTACGAGTTGTCATGTGTGGCTGAGTGCTTGGTGATTCTGAATCCTTGTGATGGTGCATTCAATTACTGCAATGAGCTCTGCACTTAGAGAAGTTGAGCAACACAGAGCTGAGTGTCGGTTTCTGGATTCCTTCTGTGTTCTCTAAATACTGGAAGGGAGCAGAAGTTCATTGAACTTAGAGGTCTCTCAGTAGATGTGGAGCAGGGTGGGTTTCAAAATTTGCAGGAGGGAATGAATGCGTGTTCAGAGAGAGTGAGTGAGTGAGACAAAGAGGCTTCATTTTCTGTGAGAAACACTTGGAGAGGAGGCAGAAAGGGGAGGGTTTCCCCCCACTAATCCAGAATCTAATTTGCTGCTGGGGGGGTTAATCATATGCTTGTCTCTCAGGTAATCGTTACCAGCATTTAGGATGGTTTTACTTCATTTTCTAAAGCAGGCAGGGACAATTTGGAATAAGGCTTACCCTCCTGGAGCTGGTCACAGTTTTACCTCATGGAATGGCTTAGCTCATACCCTTTTTTTACTCTGTGAGCTTTTTGGGGTCAGGTGAATGCATCTCTACCAGCTGGTGAGCACAAACCACACTTTACAATCTCAGTACTGATAACCAAACTTAGAATACAGTGACACATGTTTACAGTACACAACATTTGTAGCAGAGCCAGCATGTTTCTGGCAGTCTCAACACAATTCAGGAATGCTTTGCTTTTGTGCACATGAAGTAGCTTGATGGGTCTTTTGGTGTCCCTTTTTTTTTTTTGTTTTTTATGTTACTGATCAGATAGTAAGATTTACTTTACCTGTTGAATAATACCTGGGATTAACAAAACTATTCCTACTTTTCATTCTTATAAGCACAAAGACAGTCAAGTTTAGTTTGTGTATATCTGTTCATTCTTTAAAGTGAATCTATGTTTTAAAGGAATTGCACATTTGGAATTAATTTAAATAACCTGTGGACAATGCTGCTGGCTCTGCCAAAGACAGGAGCAGGCATATTTCTCTGGCTGTTTAAATATAGCCAAGTCTAGGTCCAGAAGTTCTTAATAGGGTAGTTTTGGAAGCTTGCCTCTTGTCTCTATTCCCCAAAAGTTGTATTTTGATTTTAGTATTCATAACCAGCCATTGATTTTTCCAACCTAATTTCCTCCCTGATGTATTTAATATCAAGCCAGATCTGCCATCTATCTACAAATCACCCTGGCTTTACAAGCCAGCTCTGCCATCCATCTACAAATCATAATGGCTTTAGTCAGGAAATTAGAAGTAGGCTTAATTTTTTTTGAAAGTAAAGGATTCTTAAACCACTTACTTCAGCCCTCTCTCATGACTCAGCTTGTGTTTCTATTTGTTGCAGTTCCTGGCTCATGGACTTCATCAAGTTATAACATACAGCATATTGTAGCTGATTCAAATTCTGGCAATCAGAATGGTTAGTTGCATTTTTTCATTTTAAAGAAAG
Source organism: Pycnonotus jocosus (assembly GCA_013400435.1). Classification (NCBI taxonomy): domain Eukaryota; kingdom Metazoa; phylum Chordata; class Aves; order Passeriformes; family Pycnonotidae; genus Pycnonotus; species Pycnonotus jocosus. The sequence goes on along the minus strand of VWYP01026928.1, from coordinate 124,022 downwards.
CGTCTTCCTTTTTGGGTAATAATTCTAGAAATATGCATTTTAATGACAAGACAGAGTCAAAATCAATTGCATTAGAAGAAGGAAACATATAGTATAAAACAGTACCTCTTTAATAAAGAACAGGAAGCTATTTAAAATTAATTGCTGATAATTAATGACTGTAATTATGTGCTGAATTTCCTTGACATGATAAACTCTAGAAGCAAAACCTTGTTCTTTGTAAAAGTCCTCTCAGCATATATTACCAGAAGTAAAACTGAAGTTATAGTAAGAATAAAAATATTGAAGTTCAGTGATCCTAATTCCTGACAGATTTTGAAGATGATTCCAAGCCATCACGATTGTCCAAGTTAAGCAGATGCCAAAGACATGGCACCCAGAGTGTTCCAGCCATAGAGGGGTGACCCATCATTTTGTCTTTGCTGCTGAGAGCAGAAATTTATGAAAATCAGCATTTGGGAGTTTACATGGACTCACTGTGCCCTAGAATTCAAGAGCAAATTTCAGACACTCTGTTGATATTGATTAATGCTTCAGATCAGCCTATATTAACTTGCTACTATTATGTATTAAAAGCTTATAATACTTAATATAGAATATTCATCAGCATAATATATACAATCTCATATACTCATGCTTTGGTTTCATATGACAGTATATTTTTATGTTACTTTGGGGGTGGAAAGACCAGAGAACTACTTTTAGAAGAGGTAGGTATGCACCCAGATGGATTTTCTAAAGCATCTGAAAAACAGCAAAGTCTTACCTTTGAACTGTGAAAAAATTTCTAGGTTTGAAACTCTTGTTGGGGCTATCTTCACAAGTTTTAAATCACATTAAGAAATAGAAGACTAAATTGTAGAATTCTTAGCTTAGGAAAAAAAATTACTCTAAATAAAATACCATGAAAGTCTCAAAATCTGAAAAACTGCCTGGGATGTTAAGGGTCAAGGAAGGTACCACCTGAAAACAGCTGAAATTATTGAGCAGACAGAGATCTATGCGCATGGAGCACATGAGCATCAATACCAGGCATTAGCAGGTAATTATCTGTGGTTCAAACCAGCTGTAGGAGGCAGCTTTTTTGGGGGGGGAGACTGTTGAACTTGCAGTATTTTTCCTGAAAGACCAGATATTCTTGCTATTCCTTTTATGAGATAATTTCATATTTTTGCTTGTACTTATTGCTTATGTGTATAACTTTTGCACTCCTTATAAACTAATGATATCCTACAGAGATATTTACAAAGATGACTCAGTTTAGTTGTATTTTGAACAGATTTCTTGCAATGTATCACTTATAGTGAAAGGAGAATTCATCAGATAGGAAAAGAAAGCTGATGCTCTACAAAATGTTCTTTGCTGCCAAACCCTTCATGCATATGGACTGGCTCTGTGTTTTGACAGTGTGTGAGGGGAATACCAGATGTCAACTAATCAATGTATACAGCACTCCAGAAGTGTTTATTTACCAATAAGTTATTCCTTTTTTTCTTTTTTTTTCTTCCTTTTTTTTTTTTTTTAAATTCCTGTGAGCTGCTCAAGTGAGCTGTTCATCAGCTCCACTGAGTTATTGCTGGGGCTTATTCTGAGCTGAAAAGGAAGAAACCCTAAAGGAAAGAGAAGACTTGTGTCTCTTCTCCATGGGGACATGAAGTCTTGGGGAATTAGATAAGAGTATTAAAAAAGCACCAAGTAAAGGTTTAAAATGTTATTATAAATCACTACATAAAAAGTCAGTCATGTACAACACCTCAGGATTTATAGATCAGAAATATAAAATTCAAGCAAGTGAATTTTTTTCTATATAGATAACAGAGCAGTGGACTTCAAATCAGTTGGCTGTACACCAAAAAGTTTGAAGATTTTAAATATTTATCAAGATGTACCTTTTAACCTTCACTCTCACTGCAAAGCAGCCTAAACTCTGTCTAAATCATTAAATTAATCCTTAGTGGTCTCTTCAAAATCAAAATTTCATTTCTTTAGCATGCAAATGATACTATTAATGCTTGAAAATATACAGTACAAAAAACCCCTCATTCACCTGTCTATTTTGGTCTGGTCTGAAATCTTCAGCATCGTTAAACTAGACACATGATATAAAACATAGTTTTAAATTAATTATTGCAATTAGATGGCAACAACTAGCTTTATTTGAAGGATTAAAAGAAGAAGAAGAAGAGCTGCTGAAGAGCATATGTGGACAGTGTAAACTGAATTATGTAAGAGGAAAAGGTGTACTGCTGTGAAAGATTCTGCTATCACTTTGATTGTGCAGTAAGTTTTGGGACTGACTCTTTTGACACAGTCATGTGATATATGCTTCGGGTAAATTAGTGTATCAAAATATATTGTATGTATAACCTGAAAATCATGTTGCAAGCTCTGACTTCCAAAGATTGTAAAAGGCTTCTCTGGCTGCCAAAATTCATATCCATTTGTAAAGGTTTTCAGAATAATAGCAGGGCAGAACCACCATTTGCAACAGAAAAGATGTGGCCGGACAGGAGATGGCCCAAGTCATCAAGACATCAACCCCTGATACCCATCAAGGAGGGAGGACATGGGGATGGAAGGGGATTCAGCATTTCAATGGACAATTCCAGGAACCTGATTCAGATGCCAAACTCCTCCAGGAAATCCTTTCAGAACCAAACAGTAAAAGAAAAGGATGGCATTAATATGCCCACTGGACAGAGACAAACAATGAACTTGCCCCAGGGCAGAAAAACAGTATAAAAACCAGACCCTGGAACCTGGGGTTTGTGGAAGGGGAAGGTCAGCTCACTTGAGACTGTCTCCCTGCCCACCCAACACCGGTGATGCTTGCTTTTATTGTGACTGTTTCAAATTTTATTTTGGAAATGGGAAAATAAAACTCTTGATATCAATTTTGGTGCTAATCATTTATAAATCAGGAGGGTCAGCTTTAGAGCAGGGCTGCTGAATGCTTCCCTTACTGGGAGAGCTTGATGCCAGGGGAGGCGTGGGGATCACCCTGCCTCCAGCTCAATGCCCTGCTTCACCTGCTGAACTCAGATTTCCAGTAGCAGCTGATGGTGACAGGGACCTGTAGGTTCCCCATGAAGGTACCTGGTGCCCATGGCTGCGTTAAAGTGGTTTTTGTGAACTGTCTGTGCCCGCATCCTCCTGAGGTGCCCACGCTGGGGGAGCTGAGCCCTGTGCACAGCCCTGCTGCTGCTGCTGCAGCTCTCCTGCCAGCCACAGCCTGGGTGCTGCTGGAGCCTGCCCACCCACCCTGCACAAACCCCGCCTGTGGCAGCAGGGAAAGGTGGCCCTGGGGTGTCTGCCACCTTCTTGTCCGAGCTGGGGTGGGCACCGAGGCTGAGCCTGGAGCACCGCCAAGTCCAGCAGCCAGAAATGTGGAAGCCTGGGCTGTCGGCATGGCCTGGAAGGGGAGCTGAGCACTCCCTGCAGCTGCTGCTCCCCTTCTGGCCACCAAAACACGAGTGAACATTGTTAGGTTAGGTTGTTTTTCCCTCCTGGCTGTTGCCTTAGTTTCAGGAGGCAGGGGTGGCTGAGGGAAGGCCCTGGGTGGGAGAAGTGCTCTGCCCACAGGGAGAGGGGAGGAGAGGGAACTGCAGCTTCTGAGAGCAGGCATGAGGGTCCAGGCAGCTGCTGCAGTGAGGGGAGTGCCTGAGAGCAGCCCAGAGACACGAAACTCCAGCAGACAAACAAACCCCTCCTGTGTCACGGTGTGCACCCCTCCGCCTGCCTGGCTAGCCCCCAGCAACATGGGAAGGGATGGTTCGGTCTGTCGGGAAAACCTTGCCAATCCTGAGGGTTCTTGGCCCCTGTCTGGACGGAGAGTGGTNCTCTGCCCACAGGGAGAGGGGAGGAGAGGGAACTGCAGCTTCTGAGAGCAGGCATGAGGGTCCAGGCAGCTGCTGCAGTGAGGGGAGAGCCTGAGAGCAGCCCAGAGACACGAAACTCCAGCAGACAAACAAACCTCTCCTGTGTTGCAGTGCACACCCCTCTGCCTGCCTGGCAAGCCCCGGNACCCCTCCGCCTGCCTGGCTAGCCCCCAGCAACATGGGAAGGGATGGTTCGGTCTGTCGGGAAAACCTTGCCAATCCTGAGGGTTCTTGGCCCCTGTCTGGACGGAGAGTGGTGATGGTGAGGAAAAGAGAGGGCTCTCCAAGGGGACAATGTCAAAGGTTTACTGGATAGCCACACTGAGATCTCCCCACCTTCAGGGTGTCAGCTTCAGAGAGCCAGGAGCACCCAGTTACAGCAACTTTTATGTGGGGGAGGAGACAAGGGGTGGGTTCAGGAAAGGGCTAATCAGGTAAAACAGGGAGTGGCTCTCAACACCACGTACAGAGAGGCTGACAAACCATAAGGGGAAGGAGGGGATTCCCTAGAGCTCTGCCCAATCATCCAGAGCCTTCCCTGGAACCTTCCAGAGGCAGGGAGAGGTGCCAGAATGACAGGCAGCCCCTAGGGGCAGGGATCAAGGGGAGTGACAAGGGGGTCTGAGGAGAAAACAACTGTGATTGATGGGGAAAACCAACTCAAGGGCAGGAAAATACAGAGGGGAGAGTGGAATGAACCAAGGGGAAAAACGGGTACATGGAAGTGTAAAAATTACAAAGAGCTGGGTTACAAAAGCAGAATACAAACTGAAAAAGCACCACCACACTCCTGCTCCTGTGCTGCTGGACCCTCAGCACTTTGCCTTTCTCTGGTCACTCCAGTCCCGCCACTTTGGCTTTTCTCTGTTTGGAGATACATTTTAAAAGCATCTTGCTATGCTGAGTTTAGAAACTTTTTCATCATCTGCTGTAAAGTTAGAAAGTCCAGGCAGGTCTGCCTGAAATCTCAGGCCATGCTGAGGTCCTGTCACAAACTGTCAGGTCCTTAAGTTTTCATGCAGTTAAAATGAGTGAAGATGCTGAGGTGAATAATTAAATCATGTGTAGAGAAAGGCTAGTGCTAAGTAACCTGAGAGACATCTCTTATTAAATGGGTTCCTGTTCTGGTTTTGAGACAGGTTCCATATTTCGGGAAGCTTTAGTTTAAATCTAGACAGCCTGTAGTCAGTCTTCTGATGCTTAATGAGAAGAGAAAGGCCTCACAGAATTATTGTAAAACGAAATCAAAATACTTTAATTGCTTCAAGAAGAGTTGTAGTTGAAATGCTTCAACACTTTACAATTTTAGGGAATTACCATTTATTTTACAGTCAGAAGTCTTTATGCTGTATTTTTGCATGCCAACTTTCCTTCAAATATTTACAATGCTTTCAATTGTTTCAGATTGTTTCAAATGTTTCAGGTGAACTGGAGTAATACTGAAAACTAAACAAGGACATCCAAACAAATGCTTGTTATGGTTGATTGCTGCCTTTGTTCCACATTATATGAGCAATATTTTGACATATTGTGAAATAATAATACTTCAAAATACTTAGCTCAATATTCAAATCTGGTAATATTTCTTAATTTATTGATTTTGCTAACAATATAGTTTTTTCTTTTCTGTCACAAAAGTAATAGCAAATTCTGTGGTAGCCTCGAGCCCAGGGAGCTGGGGAGGAGCAGAGAAGGGATGATTGGACAGGAAAACAAATGTTCTGGTGCTCTCCAGCCTATACCCAGCTCCTCATAGACCACAAGTATGAAGTCACAGCTGATGCAATTGTGAGAATGTTTGTGATGGTTCTCTCCTCTCTACGCTGAGGTGATCTCAATGCTGGGGAGAATTTGTTTACTAAGTAGTTACTTGCATATAAAATTTTTCAGTAAGTTTTGAAGTGTCGTGTTGGATGGAAAGGATTTTGATTCTTGTTTTACCCCATAAATCATTTGCGAGGACCTGAGAAAAATTGTTCTTAGTTCTGTTCCCTAACAAAGTACTCTTAAATAAAAGCTAATTATAGTGGTTTTGGTCTCAAATATGCACACACAGGTAAGCTCAATATTGTTTTGGTAAGAATATCTATCAATGAATATACAGGTCTGAGAAGGATGTAGATATCAGAGCTGAGCAATCTAAACTGTAAAGCCATGGTCCTGCTGGAAAGCAGGCATTTCTTGTGAGTTATTGAAAAAATAAGAAAAGCAAACATATATTTGGTCACATTGTCTTTTAAAAATAGCTTTCTTTTACTCATATCCACAGGTCAATGAAATATACAGAAAAAGATAACAGCTCTTGTACTTACAGCAGGGAGCTTCCTTCAAGCTGATCCCTTCCACACAGCAAGAAAGCAACATTTTTTTACATCTGTTATAGCTATGACATAATCTTTAAAATATGATATGTGGCAGCTTGTTAGCAAGTCATGCTATATACTAACAAAAAGCTTCAAAACTGTTATAATGTTTGGGTATGAGGAAAAAGGACTGATTTAGTTCAAAGATTTGCATAAAACAATCCTCTTGTTGATGTGTGATCCCAGATTTAACTGTGTCATGGGATACCATTCAAAATCTGTGCTTGCCTGTGTCCCCAGATCCTGGGGATAGAAGGGGCACACTCTTATGTCTGAGAGCTGGGAGTTATGGTTTTTGCCCTGTGAGATCACACTGACTGCTCAGTTATTTTTTTTTTCTGAGGATGTGATGCTGTTTGACGAGTTTCACGACTCTTTGAATAATCCCTCCAAGCCCTTTGGGCCTCCACCCTTCACTCAGTGCCTGCAGAAGTTGAGCCACGCTGAGGGAGGGCACTGTCACTGCTGCCCCATGACCTTCTCCACCCCTGGCCTTGTGCTGGCATTCCTCTACGTTTTGATAATTTCAACATTGTTTAATTCACACACAACTTCCACTAGAAATGTCTAGGCAAGGAACAGCACCAGATTTCTCTGAGGTGGGGAAATGCTCTCTGAATGCTGCTGCTCTGCTGTGTGTGTTGGGCAGGTACAGAGCACATATTGCAAATAATGCCATAGAGGGTGTGGTGAGATGGACAGTGCGTGAACTGAGGTTCCAGGCAAAACTACTGAGCTCTTTTGGTCATGCTATTCCCCTGTCCTGCTCTGGGAGCAAAGCTTTCTGTGGAAGGAATTTAAGAAGATCAAAGGAAAGCAGAGGAAAGGAATTATCTTTGATACCACATGACTCCCAGCAAATCATTTCACTTGAAGTCACAACTATTTGTTGGAAAGGCCTAGTTTTGGGAATCTTAAAGCTATAATCAGAGGAGCATCTGAATTTTTCTAAATTTTTTCTGTGGATAGTATGGAGATAAAGCACGATTAAATTTAAAGACAGATGATTAAATTTAAAGCTTTGAACTGGTTTGATATAAAACCAATTTATAAATTTCGACAATATTTCTATAGTTGATCAACAAATATTAAATTCAAGTTAGTTTGGAAAGAATGTCAGCATTCTTTTGTGGAAATCAATGGAATCAAGCTTCTCTTTTAACTTCAGTGTTCTCTGTCTGCAGAGATATTTAAAAAAATTCTAGAAGGAGAAACATGATGGTAATTTATAAAAAAAAAATTAATGGAGAAAATCTTATGGATGAGAATTTTGATCATTAAAGAGAATTTTTCATAGTCAAGGTCTTGTTCTATAAAGTGTTGGCTTTGCTGTGTTTTATTGAATCATGGGGCAACCACCATATGTCCCTAAGTTTCATACCCTTTATATATCTAGAATAATCATCCTCCCACCTACTGCCTGACAGTTTGCCAGAGATGCTCTGCTTTATGTAAATATAATACTTTGTATTATACTTTACTTTTGATGTAAATAATGTAACTTGCTGTGCACTAATCCATAGAGAGAGTCAGACTGACATTTTATAGCCTGGGTAAATAGCTCCTACTAATAACCCTACTAAAGACAGCATCTGCTCTCCGTGTGAATAACTTCTGTTCAGCTTGGCCATTTTTCTAGTGCTTGTACCTTGCATGGAATACGTCAGAGTACCAGGAGCTCATATTAGTAACTTTTGAAAGACCTTATTAGGAATATTAATTCATGCTAACCTGTGGCTCCGTAATGTGTGTTTCTGTAATGCCCCTTGAAGGGATAAATGAAAACTTGAAGAGTTCAGGGCATTTTGATTTCCTCTGCTTTACCACAAAGGGATAAATAGGATTCAAGAGTCAGAACTTGTAGATTTTTTTCTGCTGAGCTAACACCCAACAGATCACCATCTGTGTATACCTACTAGTACTATAAATCAGTCTATAAGCTGCCTAAGGCATTTTGGTTTAGATATCTGTGTGCTAATGTGGGGATCAGTGATTTTTGGGCTCAGCCAATAACATCAGGTTATTTTTTGAGATTATTTTTCAGAGAAACAAAATGGTGTTTGTGCATTGTTTTATCATTAGTGAAGTTATTTGCATATTTATCTGAAGTGGAAAGTTGTAGCAGTGCTTATATGTTAATTACAGAGATATGGGAACACTAAATTGGCTTATCCACAAATGTAAAGGGATGAGACTGTATAATGGGCACTCATTGGTACAACAGCAAGACAGTCTTGTGAGTAAGGATTTCAATTTCAAAGCATTTAGAAATTAAATACATATTCTCTTTTATTTCCCCCAAAAATAATTGTCACAGGCATCACAATGATCAGTGTTTTCATACGAAAAATATTAATTACTTAGAAGAGCCCACTGGTTCCTTACTAGACCTTCCAATCATTCTTTCTAGTTTACACAGTCTATTACTCTAGAGGGTGAAATCCAGAAGTCTGCACTCAGTATTTATGCAGTTTCAATTGAAATCAAATCCCCAGCAGCTTCAATAGGACTTTTACCTAAACCAATTTCTGAATAAGCACTTCAGAATCTGGACCCTAGTGGAAATATGTAATCTGAATTTAAAAAGAATTGCTCTGAGTATAGAGAAAGCTGTAACGTTCAGCAGCTGAAGAAGAGAATCCACAGCATCCTAGGTTTTAAATTATTAATTCCTATGAATTTGTTATCCTCGACTTTCCTTCAAAACTTTTAACTGCAAAAGAAATTATCCTTGTTGGTGTCAGGTTTCTGGCAGTGCTGTGCTCTTCCTCAGAGTGAGTCTGATTACTCTTTGCTAACCAGTCCCCTACTTATGCCACACAACCCCAGCAAACCCCAGGTCAGCTCTAATTTCTTGTGGTAGATGAAGGAATCATCCAGGAATGAGGCCTTGTGCTTAGGAGTTAGCACAGAGCCAGGTGAAGGGTGTGTTTGGGCACATTTGAACTTTAAATAACCTACTTGAATGGTTAAAATGATGATAAATATTATTGGAACACATGATAATGCTTCTGTATTTATTGTTGCCTGCAATATTCCATGTCTATTTAAAGGTCGTATTCAATATTTGATCTTATCTAAGACTAAACAAGAAGGGAACTGTGCAACATGCACATTTTTTCACCCTTCTTTGACCTTCCATGTCTTCCATGTTTTCAAGCAGCAGTGATATGCCTAGAAAAATATTCCTTTGTGTGAATTACTTTTTCCACAGTAGTCAAAAATAAAACCAGATTATTATGGTATTTCGTGGCTTTTTTGAGTTTCTTTGGCCCTGACAGTATTCAGCATGGGCAATACAGCCCTGGTCCAACTAGGTGATAGACTTAATCTAGATATAAACTATAAACTATAGATATAGTTTATATAGAGCTTGATCTGGGTCACCATGTTACTGATTTGATCAATTGCTGATATCCAAAGAACACCTTTCCTTGCTTTGCTGCCTTATGGAAACATGTTCTCTCAGGGTAATTGCTTCATGAAGGTCCAGTGTTTTCCCAAATTTGGGGAACAGAAATGCTCCAAGACAAATCAAGTTAGCAAATATCTCTGTTTGATTCATGTAGCATGTTGGTTTCACTCCCTAAAAGTTTCTAGATATATCAGTGTTGGAACAAGGGAGTAGTTCAGAGCACATTATGTAAATAAAAGAAATATCAAAATCATCAAGGAAAATTTTATTTAATTAAACATTGTGGAAGAAACACTACTGAATATGGTAGTGCTGTTATTTTTCTTTGCATGTCCTTTATTTGCATTTTATGTGATTTGGAGTACTGAATTCTGTTTTCATATGGGCTGGAATGGGTGATAAAGTACAGTAGTGAATACTAACAGCATTTGGCAACCAAAATATATCTATTTTGGTTAAGTATAAGTGTGACTTGATGTATTTGTTTCCCAGTTCTATAAGTGTAACTCACCACATTCTTTTTTCAACAGAACTCATTTTTACAAATTCCAAATCCCAAGTCCTAAAGACTTTGGTTTAACATGTTCAGATTTCTGGTTTAGAGAAATAAGTCTTGCAAAAAGTTGTTTTATAGGAACCTAGTGGAACAATAAATGAAAAAAAATGGACACAACAGTAGGATGAGCACAGCCTATGCATGTTTGTTTAAACCTGTTGCTGAAGATAACAAACTTTAAAGTGAGTGTGCAGCATTATCCAGAGAACCATATGGTGCTGACAACTTTGCTGCTTGCATCAGTCTACCACTCAGATGATAAACAAGTAAGAAAATGGAACTTGATCATTTGTGAAGTTAGTGAGAGGTCTGCCGCTGAGTTTGATCAGAAAATATAGGACCTTTGCTCCCTGCCTGATGCTTCCTACAAAACCTCTGTATTTTGAAAGGTCTCATACTGAGACTTAAGATCTTTGAAAATTTATATATATTTAGAAAAGTAAGAAATTATAAACGTGGGAGAAAATGGAAAGGAAACTCCCCCACAAAATTAGAATAGTCTCTAAGGGCATGAGGGAAAAGGCCTTTATTTCTAGCCAGTGATTTTGTTTTATCTTATGATGTTCTTAGTAGTTCCTTCATTCCCCTTGGTCTTAAATGGTAATCAGTAGTTTAGTATACAATCATCCAGTACACATTAGGAAGCTGTAAAAAAACCCTGTTTCTTCATACATTCTCTAATAAACTTAAATTTAGAAGTGTTCTCCCTTCCTTAGTACAAATAAAACAGGGGAAGACACGTTTTCAAAAGAAAGTAATTTTTCAAAATTAGTTGTTGAATTGATTTTCTCTTTCGTACAGTCAGGTGATAAAATCAGATTAGTCAGTGTGGGTTTCTCTTTCAGCAGCAGAGGGAATCCTCCAGAATGACCCAAGCAGTTAATGAGCAGTCACAGTTTCTTGTGCCATTCCTTCTTGTTCTGTAGTTAAGAGCTGGAGTCAGTTTAGAAAACATCTGAACTACAGAAGTGAAGCACAAGGACTGGAAATTTACTGGTCATTTTTCATGAGCTGCTTCTCTGCAGCATAGCACAGCATCACATAATCCAAAACTGCCTAAAGCCTGTCTTGTGGGCAATGTAGGTGGTGCAGAATCCAAGGAGTTAGTGTGCTGAGGGAGAATTTGATCCAAAATGGGAAGGTATTGCATGAATTCTTAACATCATACTTTTCTCTTGTTTTCTATAGATAGGCTGCGGATATTTTTAAAGTCCTCCCACCAACCTGCCAAATCACAGGATGGAGTTACTCAGTGTCTCCTTTCCATTGAATGTTTTCCACATGCAAACTTTCATCCTCTGTCTCAATGTACTTTTGTGTTCTGCTGGGCTTACTTTCAAAGGCAGGTATTCTGCTAATATATGAAACTGCGAGGAAACTTAATCATATAAACGACAGAGTGCAGAGTCACAGGTCTAATGTCTTTGTCTAATGATACATTTCTTATCACTGAGTGGTTTGATGATGGTAGGAATTGGTTTTTATTGTTTTATACTCTGAAAATAGAGCGCAAAGAAAGCTAACTTGTATAGATTGTAATTATAATAGATTTTTTCCTCCTCATTGTATGTGGATTAAAACCAAATTGAATTATGATGTCTCTCTGATTTCATTTCTTTGCATTAGGAATAGGGGAAGGTTAAATGTATTCAATAATATTTTCTCTGTGGAAAGGAGCTACCACAGAGTGAATTGCAGCTGCCAAATGTGTGACACCAAAAGCCCTTTGACCCTGACTCTCAGCTTCAGTGTCAATAGCTATTATCCCTAGACTGGTAGTTTACAGTTAGTGTCAAAAGCACCTGACATGTTGCTGGAAGCAGGAAATGGATCAGCTAATAATGAAGATTACTGCTCGTCTACCAAGTTTCTTAATTTAGCAATATTAATAATTCCTTGGAATGCAGGTGACTTTGTCAGAAGGAAACAGTCTGATGTTTCTTGTTTAAAGGGACATAGGAGGAGATGAGGCTGTTCTGGTGTGTTAGAGTACCAGTTTCAGAGCTTTGGTTGGTTTGATTACTTTGAAATGCCAGCTGATTGAATTAATTCTGAACTCGTTATTATTTGATATCTTTCTGCTGATTTCAATAATCTTACCTAGAAGTAATAAAAAAACCCTCTCTGAAACAAAACAAAAAAAGAAACCCAATCAAAACCTGCACAAGCAAGAATGAATTTTTTAAAAAAATATTGAATAGGAAACTTTGGTACTTATTGAACAAAAATCATGGTAGGGTATTTCATCCTTGTTCTTTTTGGGGGCTTCAGAGTTTTTTTTCATAACTTTTCTGAAGGACTCAGACATAAAATTTCCTTGTTTAATGATGGGCCAAATATTAATTAACAATAATAATTTTATTTCATTGAAATTTTATTTTTATATTCTCTCAGGTGAGTATCAGTTATCACTACTGGCTTTCATTATGCTAAAATATTTCCTGGGTGATACTGCAGGCCACAATGGTTTGGTGCATTTCAGTTCCATTTCAATATTACAGGAACCTTCCTTGGGCTGTTCTACCCTCCAACCTCAAATGAAGCTTCTCCAGCTCCACTGAAGGGATAGGATTTAAGTGAATCATAGAAAACACTAAGCATCACTTCATGTTTTTCCCCATTAATTTGTGTTGCATAAATAAAAGGTGCTCTGCACCTTGTCTCAAGCAGGGCCCATCTTTATAATCCTGTGGTTTCATCTGAGCCCACAGCAAAGGGAAGCAGCCCATGCTGGGCACTGTTTGATGCCCATGGTAATCTCACTGTGACACATTTACTTTAATCTGTCAACGATTCATGTTTGACACAGGCTTGAATTAATGTTAGGAGAATTAAAAGAACGGGAAAATCTTTTATTTTTAAAACAGGGATGCAAAACAGGCAGAGAGTTGAATGCCTCTAGCCAAGACAATATATCAAAGAATGTTCTGTGAGATAGACCCAAAGATCAGGTGTTCTCGCCATGAGGGAGAGGAATTTGTTTGGAAAAAATATATATAAATAAATCCAGAAAAACAAAATAAATAAAAAAAACCCACTTACTCTCCTCCCTCTAGAATGGGAACTGCAGTAAAAGATTATTAGATTTGCATGCAATGGACATAACCAGACTGAGGCATGATGGATTAATGCAAAGGAAATTTCTGTAGCAATCACTAAGCACACCAAAGAAGCCAGACAAACACAGCAGAGATGTGTCTTCTGTTTCATAAAGAGAAACTTAGTGCCTGAGGAAGGGCCAAATGAAAAAGTGACCAGATGAAGAGGGAGGCTGCTTTCTCTAAACCCAAGATTTTGGCTTCCACTCTGCAAAAGCACCCAGTGAGTCTCATGCTGCTGGTGCTGTCATGGTCTGGCCAGGTTTGTGACACCTCTCTCTCTAAGGGATGATGTTGGAAGCCTTGGAGGTTTCGGATCTACTCCATGTTAGTAGCTGAGAGGGTCTGTGTTGGTACCTCAGGTGTTCTTGCTCCCAGATCCAGCAGGCTGTAACTGGGCAGTAATTCATAGGAGAGAGGAGGATTTACAGGCGTCCCCCAGCTAAGGAACCATCTTTCACATTAGTACCATGTTCATTTTTCCTTTTAACTAGGTAGAACAAGAACATGAGCATGTTATTTATCAGCAGGTTATTGTTGTGGTCTGTAACCTGACACAGGAAACTGACCTGCCTGGTCATCAGGTGAAGTTTGCTGAGCTAAATTCTGAAAAATGACTGTTGGCTTGTATTGGGACAAATACCCAGGTGAGACTAGGGCAAATTTTCCTTGAATAACAGCTTCTGAATTTTGTGTGTTTTGCTTTAGAGAAGTATTGGTCGGCAGTATTTATGCAAGAGCTATTTTGAGGTTTCATTAGAATTTTTTTAAAAAAATTACACCTGTCCCCCACAATTTTACTAGGAAAAAAAATAAATCTATAAAATCCAGAAGCAAATTATCATTTTAACTCTCTTTGTTTCCCTATTTTCTTGTCAAGGTTAAAAGAATGGAGTGTACAGGAGTGGGGAAAGCTCAGTGTCGGCTGGAGGTGAAGTCACCAGCATTGCATTTCTGCACCAGTCACAACTGATAAGTTCAAAACCACATCAGGTGAGATTATTGTACCCTTGACTTGAAATGTGAAAGTCAGTGCATGTGCAATCACATATCTCTGTTAAACCTCTTCCTTGTCAAATCACATCTCATTAATGAGTTTTAAACTGTGAGTTTGGCTATGTAAATTGTCAGATTTCTTCTGTGTTCATATGGTATGAACAGAGAGGTAAAAATACCAATGTTGTGGTAACTTCTGCATTTTAGGTTAAAAAAAGTGCATATAATTTTCCTTTTCACTCGAAAAGAATTGCTAACAAATCAAAATAGAAAACACAAGCAAACAGAGGAGGGAATATTTGAACTACATGCAAAATAATTATTCAGCACTGCAGACTAGTCTTTTGCAAAGTTTTAAATAATATATGTGCAGAGATTAGAAATCCCTGCAAGGAAGTTTTTAATTTTTTCCTGTATGCTTCTCTCCAATATTTTCTTTGAAGCTCACATGGCATATCTTTTAGCCTGATTCAAAATGGTGTTTTTACATCAAAAACTGCAGCCAAGCCAATACTTTTCCTTAAACTGGTTGTTCAAAGGGGAAAAAATTGTTAAAATTTGTTGTTTAAAAACATTCTGCTTCATGTTAGTCAGCATGCAATTCCTTCCTTCCTTCCTTCCTTCCTTCCTTCCTTCCTCCCTTCCTTCCTCCCTTCCTTCCTCCCTCCTTTCCTTCCTTTCCTTCCTTTCCTTCCTTCCTTGTACAATAGATTATTTAAAACAGTTATCTCTGTATTTCTTCAAACATTGCATTCACTGAAAATATTTTTGCTCTAAAACATGATAAAGAAGCAGATCTTTTTTTTAGGTAATGGATGGACATACAGTGGTTAAAAATCCAGCAATTCTTAGTTGGAAAGTACTAGTAAATGGTACAAACTTTTTGTGTTGCAAAATTCTTTAGCTGAATTACAAAGTATGTGAAAGAAAGTGTGGAATGATCAGGGGTTAGAAACAAAACTAGAAAAACAAAGGTATAAAGACATACTATATTAAGCCCTGCGGCAGTGCACCTTATTTATACAACAGAGAGTGTCTACAGAATAAGCAACCAGCACAACAGAGGTATGACTAATAGATAGGTATGAATCAGGGGATTTGTATTCTCCTCACACATCCCTCTTCCCAAAAGCAGAGAAAATGAAAGAAGCCCCCTCCTGCGCTTTCTCACACATTCATCCTTTTCAAACCTGATGCTCACAGTTATGATAGTTAAATTTTAGCTTTGGGCAGCCCAGGGTACTAATCTTGCATGACCTGTTCCAAATGAAATCATGCCCTTATGACTCATTTGCTTTCCCTGTCTAATTTTTTTTTTTCTCTTTGAGGATCCTGTATCCAAGGACTCTCCTTATCAAAATAATAATGAAAAAAACAATCTAGAACCTCTATCTTGTTGCTATAGATATAAACATGAAGAGGTAGAGCATAGGTTTCAATATCGTGGAATCAGGATTACTTCTAGATCAGTTTTCCTGCTTCAATTTAGTTGTATGGAAGGACATTTTCTTAATATCAAGTTTGTAACTACCCCTGAGTGCCAATAAATCAATACCTAATTGCAGTGCAGTTCAAGTCAATTGATAAATTTGTTTTTATGCTTCTTATAAGGAGACCACTACCAAGAATAGAAAGTAGCATCTCTGCCATGGTAAATATCCCCCAGGAAAACAGGCTTATCCCAGCTCAAGGTGGCCATGAAATCAACATTCTAGCAAGTGGCTTTGTCTCTCAAAATATCCCAGATATTTTATCACTAATTACTCATGTAAATTCAGATCTTCAAGGTTTTTTTTTTGATTTGTTTTGGTTTGGTTTGGTTTTTTTTTTTTTGTTTTGTTTTGTTTTTTAACAAATGTAGTACTTATGAGTTACTTGGAGGGACATGTATGGGTTTCAACCTTTCACAATACCTGCTCACAAAAAAGGGAATATTTATAATTTTTATTCTAGAAGTTATATATCACTATAGCTGGTTTGTGCCTTAAATGTGCTTTTCTGTGCAGCTGGGGTTTGAGCAGGGTCCCAGTGATTCATGGGCCTTGTCCTGGATCCTGTACAAAGCACATTAACCTTGGTGGAATATGTTAAAAGAGCAGGGTCTTGACCTTGCAGACATTACTGTGTGTGCCAAGCTTCCCCTGCGGGACTCCCTGCACCTCCCTGGAAAATGCCTAAAAACATATCTGGGAGTGTTGATTTTGCAGGGGGGATAATGTTAGGATACAAACCATATTCTGTACTTATCTTGCCTTTCTAATGGAATACCAAAGCCCTGCAATCTGCTCTCAGCTGTGATTGGAGCTAGCAGGTGAATACAGTGGGCTTCTGTAAAGGACCGTTGGTTTTACTCCTCGTGCTTAGCTGGTCTTGTTTGCCTCTGCAATTAATGACAATGTGTTTTTCTCGTGTTTTTTATCTATGGCTGGGTAACTCCAGACACAAATGCCAGCTCTGATGAACCTGAAAGGCAAAGGAGGTGGGAGAAATTTTCCAAGAGTGTTATTCTAGTTGACAGGTCTGCCTCTTGTGACATTAATAATGCTTCACAAATGTTGATATAAATCAAGATAAAGCCAGAAGCAAACCATAGGCAGGATAGGGAGCCTTGGCTCTGCAGTTTTAGCATCCCCAGAGCTGATATCACTGCAGCTTTCAGCTGTGGATACTTTCCTCCTTATCCCAGAAAAGTGTACAACAGCATAAGTCCTACATCTGCCTGTATATATGAATCACATCAGGCATCCCCAGGGCCAAATCAGCAAACTTGATTGAAGATTTGATCCAAAATAAAGTGGTTAAAAAAAAGAAATAGTCTTTTCATGGATTTTGGTGGGCTTAATCTCAGCATGTCCCTGAAATCTAACTCTCTGGCTATATATATATATATATATATATATGACTTTGGAGGTCCACATTTCTGGAGCACTTTTGATTTCAAAATACCAGCTTGGGCCTCCAGTCCTTATGCAAGAAGGCACATCTTAAATTTACAGAAATAGGAATGCAGCTGGCAATCTTGCAGAGTTTATGTGAAAAATAAGTTGGTTATAGGCCTTGTGCTCCTTCTGGAAGTGAGGACAAATATTAGCTCCTCTTGATGCTGCAGAGCCCCTCTCTAGCTTTGGTTGGTGGTGAAGTGCTCAGCCTGAGATTAGTAAAGAATGGGGCAATCTACAAAGTACACAGGAGAGGAATGAGGCTGGAGCCAAGGTAAGTGTTTGCAGAACTGTGTTAGAGTCCCTGCCTAATAATGAGGTGCCTTTTGGAAGTGAAGGGCATTACCTCTCCTGAATGTAGAATTCTGTTCCTAAAATATGTTTTTTAACACCTGCAGCTGCTGATTTTGCTTTTCTGACGCTGTATGGTTAAGACAGCAAACACCAGAGGATAATATTTTGGCAGGAACTACTCTGTCTGCACTTTTTCTTCCGTGGAAGATGCACGAAGGTCGAAAGATTTCAAGGGAGGTTTTGTGGACAAGGGAGCCGCATGTTCTGTAGTGGAAGGTGGATGCCACAATAACTTTATAAAAAATTCACATTGAAACTTTTTTTTTTGTGGATGTTCTTGCAAAGCCCTTGACTTCCACTAGTGTGTGGAGCTCTCTCCTGGCAGACTAAACTTTTTAACTAAAACCATTTGTCCATCTGGACCAGTAGTCAAACTCTGCTCACTTAACCTCCTGCCCAGTCTCTCTCTCTCCCCACTCTTTGTCTTTCTGACTGGTCTCAGAGTCTTTTCTCACTTAAACTCCCTTGCAAATGGAGAGCAAGCTCTTCCTTGCTTTTCTACCATTCCTGACAGCTTTTACTCCTGGAATCTGTGTACAAACTGTTCCCTGACACCCTCCTCAGTCCCTTCTTTACCTTGCTAAGTGTACAGCCTCCATTAAAGCAGTATGTCTCTCTAGAGCAAAGGCATGATTTTTTCAATTAACAGTGAAATTTGATGTAAATTCTAGAGCAGTAATTCCCTCTTTGATGTACTTCTGCATCATTTAGATCTCTGTATCAAAGAGGGATGTTGCTCCAAATCTGAGCACTAATGCATGGCAAAAATGCCCTCAAACCTTGAACTTCCCAGGAAACCTTCATTTACTTCCATCAAGGTATAGGGAAAGGGCAATTAAATGCCTGCACTGTCTACTGAACTGTAGTTGCTGAGTTTAATGCAGCATTTGCACCTAGCAGGGTAAATCAGCTGTGCAGCAGGTTGAGCTTCTGATTATAATAAGATAGGACAATACCCTACCTGCAAGATGTGAAGCCACATCTCCAACAATGTGATAAGATTGAGACAGAGAAAAGGGAAAAAATAAAATTAAATCCCTCTGTCCTTGAGGAAAGTGGATGTTGTGGAGACCTTGGAAATGTATTTGGCTATTCTGCAGTAAAACAAGAGAATCACCCTTAGTGACTCTTTCTGGGCAAGATTTCTGATCCCAACTATTACAGAATGCTGAAACTCCATGGCATGGAAACTTCTCTCCATGTCCGTTTCTCTCTTCATGGTAAACATTTGAAATGTTGCCCTTAAAACACTTCATTGGGTTATAAACTTTAATACATTTTTCTTACTTTACTAGAGTTAAAATTTGTGTTTTTCAGATGTGGGCAAATTTCTCCTACATTCTTGGATTTCAACCAAGTTCCCTGCAATTTAGGTTTACCTTCAGCAGGTCCTCAAGTTTCCAGGGAACAGACTATGACAATTTGAAAAGGGTTTAGCCTCATTTGGAGTTGTCTACCAAACTATGACTGTCTCTGTTCCCCTAACAATTGCTTCAGTTCCCACTTGAAAGAAGAATTTGCGACTTATTATTGCACATATTACAATGTAAAATTATCTTTTTCATGCACCCTTTGAACATCTCACTGTTTTGTACTATCAATTTACTTTCTTTTTCTTTAAATGTAAATAACCCCCAACAACATCAGATGATGGATTCTCTTCATTTATATAACCTTGACTTTACCAGGTGTGTTTATCCCAGAAAGGCCTGGCAAGCCCCAGGGTTCTCATTTTTCTTGTAATCTCCTCTCATTGGCATCTTAAGTGGCATTAAGTATACAGACATTTTGACCTTGAAGTCTTCTCGACAGAACAGAGAAGCAAGACCCCTTAAATAATAAAAGAGGCAGTTCATAGTTTTATGGTTATAAAATAAGATCCCATTTCTTTTCAAATGCTGTGGTGATTTTTCAGTGTCTACATTTACTGTCTCTTTGGAGACTTACAAGTTTGGTTTTTTCATCTCCTGAAAACACAACTAAAGTCTAGAAGGCAGCTTCTCTTTTAAATAATGCACCCCATTTTCATTTCTGGAAATGCTAGTTCTTTTTCACCATTTATACTCTTTCAATCTTCCTATAATAATCACTCCTCTTTTTCCCATTACTTTTTTTTTCTTTTTCTGGACAAAATGCTTTGTGTTTCATATTGTCATCCCCTGTTTTGACTACTAAAGATCCTCTAGCATTTTGGATATTCAGTATTAGTCCTTAACTGCTCACTGCAGAGACTTCATAAATACTATATTAGCTTTCTCTTTAACAAAAAGAGCCCAAATGTCCTATTTTTATTAAGAGTACAGTGATGAAAATTCATGTAATTTACTTTTGGTACGGTCTCTCATTAAGAGAAATGGAAAGCTGATTTTATAGTCTGAATTGGTACCTTGATAATATAATAGCATATGTCTCATTGACAGAACACAATAAAATACATTTCATTGATACAACACCCTGGTTTCATTTTAATAAGTAAAGAGTTCACAGTATTCCAGACAATTCATTCTGTGATCAAAGTGTTGGCAGAGATTTAAAAAAAAAAAAAAAAAGTTGCCTGCTGGACATATTCTCCTACATTTCACTGTGGCACACAAAGCATTTAGGACTAATTACCACTGTCACCTTTAGAAACCATGGCTTGAAAAACTGGAAAGAGGAAAATTATCCTCCAGCCTTGTGTCTCCGTAACCATGATGTTTCCAGGGCCAGGGAGCAGCAGAGTCTGTGTCTCTTTGGGGTGGCCCCGTGTCTGCCAGGAGAAAGGCTCTGGCAAAGCAGGGCAGAAATTCCTCCCTGGGAGCTCGTGGTGTCCCCAGCAGCAGGCTCAGAACCTCAGGTGCCTCTTCTGGGGAGGGATGCAGCTTAGAAAGCACTCATTGCTTTCAAAAGGGGCTAAAACTTCTGGGGTTTTTGGGCATAGCAGGTTGGGTACACTGACAGGAGGATACACAGGGATGGGGTGGGGGGCTTTGCAGGGCCTCCAGAATTGTATTTTAGATATTAGCTACAGTTTGGGAGCCATTATTTTGATGTAGGAAGCTTTTCTGCAGTGAACCTCCTGCTGAAGCAAGCTCTGAGCCAGTTTGCCGCTGAGTGAGTTTACCAACCCTTGAAAAGTGAGGATGGCACAGCTCAGTGGCCCGTGGAAGCTTCTTGTCCCTTAAATGCCAGTGCATGAGAATTTTATATTCTCCCTCTGTGCTTCTCTTTTTCACACTCACTTGTTCATTCTTCACATTCTCAACTTTGTTTTCATCCTATTTCTCACTGGAGTTTTTCTCTGCTCCCTCACTGATCCTTCATTTGCAGTCTCTCCTAAGCAGAATAACAATCACGTGCCATTCAATTTTGTGCCAGCCTTTTCAAAACAGTGTGATTTGAAATTAAAGAGCTTGAATATACTATCTACAGATCTGTACACAGATGTGTTATTGTGGATAAATCAAAATTAAAATATTTGGGGAGCTGTTTTTACAATTGCAGCTTAGATGTGAATTTACAAGGATAGTCCTTAGCCTTGAAAAAACCTTCACTGGAATTAAAATTGGGCAGTGGAATAATCCCACTAGAAGACATGCTGCTGATACTAGATAATTTTTAATGCAGGATAAAACTGCAGAGATTGCATGTTTGGTCTGTGTTGCAAAATTATGTATAATTATATTGTTTGTCCATGTTTTTGTGTGTCTGTTAATTATGGGTAAATGTGAAGAGTAAATGTATAACATTGGACAGGAATTTGTGTGCATTTGTGAATTCAATTTGAATTTGTGAATTCAATTCCACAATACCACCATAGACAAAATCACTGTCTCCAAGCTATCCACACCTTCTTCTTCAGCAAATAAATTGGCATGTGGTTAAGTCCTTCAGGTCCTTTGAAAAGGCAGACTTCTAAGCACATGCTTATATACTCTGATGTAGATAAAAGTAGTTTATGGTCTGAATTAAGATGGATGGGCATAATCCCTTACCACTGAAAATTCAATTGTTGAATTTAGCATCATGTGAGTGTTAATGTCTGAAAGCCTGGACCTCATTTACACCTGCAAATTCATTTAACATTCCCTGGTAAAAAGTTTTAGGCATATAAAGCTTCATCTGCAGTGCTAAAAGATATTCTTACAACGTGCCCATGTCAAAATCAACTGCAAAAGTTTTATACAAAGTCAGGTACCTCATCTAGTGTGTCTAATAGTTCTGAAGGTGAGCATGTGTTAGGAGTTATAGGTACAATAATTCTGGATTATTTCATTTGTGTAATGCTACCTTTGTGAGCTTCAGGCTGGATTCTGTGGTGCATGTAACCAGACCAGGGTAAATCCTGAGAAGTGCTTTATCCAGAGTCATCTTCTCTAGATGATTCTTTTGCATTAAAGCTACTTTCACGGTGATGTCTTCAGAAAAAAAGTTTTGAAACAGCCATTCAGACTATCATAGGAAACAGCTCATGCAATTTTATCTTCTCACACAAGACTTAAATCTATCTTGAAAGACACAGTTAATTTTAAATGATTTTTCTCCAGAACCAGCCAAATTTTTGAAACTAAAGCTGATATTACCCCCATGAACGAATGACATCAGTTGAAATGTACTTTTTTTTTCCCAAGGTGATTGATGTAATTTCATATTAAAGTGGCCTGTGTTAGAAATGTTTTGACTATAATGATTTCCTGTCCTTTTTACTCAGCAACTGGAACAGCAGAACTGGCATCAGCCTGTTTCAGCTGCTTGCTGCTAATGCTTGAAGGGAAGCAAGCTGCACTGAATGCCTGCCTGAAGGATGGGCAGTGGCTACAGGTGAGGGTCAGCACCAATGAGCAATGGAAATGTAAAATCCCAGCCTGAGTAAGGAACCAGACCTGGGCCTCATACCACTAAAAGTACAGTCAAATTGCTATCTTGAATTTAATTATTTTACCTTAAATTTCTTAGCAAGAAGCTTTGTTCTCAAGGGGGTTGTGTTTCTGACATGTATGGGCTGATTCATGTTTTTATAGGCTTGATCTTCTTTGTGTTGAAGTCTGGTACCTAGAAAACCTGTGATTTATGCTTGTGAATGATAGCTATTATATAGTTTTAGAAACATACCTGCATCTGTAAAACTGATTGATAGGTCCTTGTATGAAACCATTTTATTAGGAGTGACTGGGAGTGCTGAGGATGGCAGTGATCCTTTGTAGATTCTCTGGATGAATGTTGTCTAAAAGATATTTTCATTTAACAGGGAGAAGTACAATTAAATTTTTCTGTGTGAAATTAATTCTAAAAAAGCATGAGTCAAAACTTCACACTGTTCAGGAAACCACAGTTACAAAAAAAAAGTAAAGTCCATTCTCACTTCAAAAGAAAAATTAAGAGTAATCGTAAAATGAAGGTGCAATAGGTGCTTGGATTAGATGCCTCATGTGACCTGCTGGTTTTAAAATGTGTAGGCAGTACTGCAGGCCTACTTTAATTTGAACACTATTAAATATCATATCCACACAGGCAGAATACTGGGTAAGGCAAACTCACTATGGCAGATGTTTTTTCTTTATTTATTTTCTTACTTTTCCTGTAGAGAAGAAAATAATCTTTAACGTGTAGACCCCTGTTTATCATTTCCTGTTTGTAGGAAGATATGTAGCAATATTACTGCCATGCTATTCTTTCAGCTGTGAAGTGAACTTTTGAATAACAACTCTGTGATCTGAATATTTTAGTAAATAAATCTGAAATACAGAATGTAATAGAATTAAAAGGATCTGTTTAAAAATAAGGCTGTAATTACAAGCTACCAGGATTTATTTCATAGAGCATATGGCTCCTCTAATTAAGAGGAAGGCTGTTATTTTTTTTTGTCTTTTAAGCTGCATATAATACTCTAAGTTCTATTCATGTGCTGCCAAACTTGTCAAATGTGCCTGCTTTTGCAGCTAAATTTTTGCTCTTGTTCAACCCCCTCTTATCAAAGGCTGAAGTTAAAAAAAAAAAAAGAAAACAACAAAAAAAAAT
>VWYP01026928.1:82138-99445 GCA_013400435.1 Pycnonotus jocosus | reverse complement strand
TGTTGAGATGCTTGAACGTGTCCAGAGAAGGCAACAAAGCTGGTGAAGGGCTTGGAACACAAACCCTGTGAGGAACAACTGAGGGAGCTGGGATTGTTTAGCCTGGAGAAAAGGAGACTCAGAGGTGCCCTTATCACTCTCTACAACTCCCTGAAGGGTGGCTGTAGACAGCTGGGGTTGGTCTCTTTCTCCAGGCAGCAACTGGGAGAATGAGAGGACACAGTTTCAAGCTGTGTAAAGGGAAATATAGGTTGGATATTAGGAAGAAGTTTTTCACCGAGAGAGTGATTAAATACTGGAATGGTCTGCCCGGGGAGGTGGTGGAGTCACCATCCCTGGATGTGTTTAAAAAGAAACTGGATGTGGCACTCGGTGCCATGATCTGGTTGAGGTGTTGGGGCTGGGTTGGACCCGATGATCTTGAAGGTCTCTTCCAACCTAGAGATTCTGTGATTCTGTGATTCCCCTTCCCCTCCCCAGGAAGAAATGAGTTTATCAACTAATGAGTTTTGCTTCATCTGCCTCCAGCCTGCTACCCTTCCATTAAATAGCACCTGGTGCACAGCTCATCCTGTTTTCAGTGGGGTTCCTCATGTGAGTGCCACTGCACACAGGGAGAGTGATGGAACCAGCATCTAAATTGTCCACCTCGTGGTTGTTATGATGTTAGTGCTTATTGGCTTGGATGTACCCACAACTTCCAGTTATTGAAAACACCTAAACCAAACCAAAACCCCAAGCAAATAAAAATCCCACCCCTCAAAAAAGTAGAAAAAGTAATGGGTATTGAGGATTATTGATGTCTTTCTCTTATTATGTTTGACTTTTTTGTAATGCAAGCCTACCCACACTACTCTTATATTTATGAATTCACATGCTAGGCAGTCTTGTAATGATTTTTTTTTGGTAACAACAAGTCCACCCCATTCTCTTTGTATTTATTTTGTACATTGGCTTATCAATAAATCATTCAAATGATCTTAGTCATCTACTGCAATGTGAAGAAGCTATTCTTTGTTTCTGTCAAATCTGCTTTTGAAGTTATCTGTTCACAGGTACATGAATATTTATACAGATGACATTTTCAAGGCATTTTTGGCCCTGGATTCCTAATGGAGAATAATATTCTTGTTTAAATGAGTTTGAATTGTTTTCTTTTAATTTTCTATGAAACATTATCACTGCACATAAACTGATGCTTTGTTCACTCATTTTGATCCCTAATAATGTAATCATATGCAAAAATTATAGTGAGCTATAAACATTGGTGAATTATAATTAAAAGCGGATTTAATAAGGTGCTCTTAGCTGCTAATTGCATTCTTGGATTGAAATCTGAAGATTCATGCAGGATGTCTTTAAGGAAAGTTGTGTTAGGTATGAATTTTGTGAATATATTCTCTAATGATGTCAGTAAAGAGGAAGGAGGCATTGAGCTATATTCTTAACACTGATGCTGCCAATGTCTACAGTTGAAGATTCACTCAATTATTGCATTACATGCAGAGAAAAATATCATGGACTTTGCATTCAGGTTCCTTTTTATCACCTCAGGTTCTCCCTGGGAAAGGGCTGTAACAAACACTGCACTGGGATCTGTTGAAATGTGTCATACTTGATCAGTTTTCTGTAAAAGGTGCAGAGGCCTCTGCACAGGAATGGCATTTAAGAAGTTATAATATATTCACAAATAAGTGGGTTTTTTTCAAAGGAAACCTTTAACAAGGTGCTTCTGGGATGTTATCCGTTCTCTGCAGTATCCTTAAACTCCATGCTCAGGGTCATCTTCAAAAAGCTGAATTTGTGAGTATACATGAAACAGATTTGTCAAGCTGCTGTCCACAAAGTACTCAACAACCTGCGTGGTGAAAGGTGGAGGAAAAAAACAGATGCTTATAGCTTGGACACTTATTACATTTCAGCTATCAATTTATTTAAAAGGGGATTATGTTTTTAAAATAAAATAACATTGAATTAATATGAGACTCAGGAGCTGTCCCATTTGATCATGTTGGACTACTACAAAGACAATATTTTATACTATATATACTAGATCTATATCTATCTCTATATGTATCTTAGCAAAACACCTACAAATAATCCCGTGGCAGGAATTGATGTGTCCCTTGTGTCACAGGGCCTGTGGTGTGAACTCCTGGAAGGAGCC
Organism: Pycnonotus jocosus; assembly: GCA_013400435.1. Lineage (NCBI taxonomy): Eukaryota > Metazoa > Chordata > Aves > Passeriformes > Pycnonotidae > Pycnonotus > Pycnonotus jocosus. The sequence continues at coordinate 97,278 of VWYP01026928.1, read as the reverse complement.
TTTGTTTCCATAGGCAACAGAGCTGCTGTGGCACCATGGATCAAACACATCCGGATTTACTTTCATGCCTCTGAGGTAAACAGTTGCCTGCTGCACTACATAAATACTGAAAGAAAAACTCTCTTTCAGTAGAAGACCTGACCAGCATGAACTGAGGGTACTGCAGGCTGCTGAGGAGAGCCTGGCACAGGCAGCTCCTGGGAGGGCTCTGCATCTGCTGCCATATTTGCCTTTTCTGTCATTTAGTGCTCTTTTTTTGTGTTTTTCACAGCTTAAAGACTAATAGAAAAAAAAGCTTTAATGTGATCATTTTTTCCTTTCCCCTACATCCAGGGAGAACATGTTTTGGTTGTCTTGACACAGTGAGGCTGGAGATAAAATTATCAAATGTTTCTGCTTTTGACTATTTGAATTGTAGAATTAACTGCACCTTCTGATCTCAGCCAGCCCCAAACTGTTTGGTACAGCTAAATAGAGAGTTTTAGAAGACAATGCAAATCTAGCTGGGTTTTGAAAGGATATCCTTCCGTTTTAACCAGAGTGAATGAAATTAAAGCAACATATTATAGAAGGAGGCACAGGAAAAATGACCTTTAAATAAAAATAATGAGATGTCTTATGATTGTTGTTGTACAAGAAAACCACAAAGATCAAAGAGAAATGTTAGCTACTGGTAAGTTATGTCTGGGTTTGTTGAGTGTGATTATTCATCTGATTAAAATTATGTCATTCCATGCAATCTATGGGTTTTTAAAAAATTTTTGCACTTCCTATTTGTCTTGCTAATGGTTTTGTTCTCTAAAAGGTTGTTTTCCAGAGGTGCAAGCCACAGAGACCTGGTACACTCTGCTGGTTGGGTACAAGTGAAGCCTAATCCTGAGTTAAGTACACAAAGTTTTACAGATGTTGCAGTGAGAATGTTTGATTGATTTTAATGTTATCCACTGTCACATTTCTGAAACTACTGCTAACCTGCAAATAATCAAACCCATCGAATTTCTGTCTCAGTGATGTTAGATTGAGTCTCATAAAATATGTTTGTTCTGCTGCTAAAAATGCTCTTAGTACTCACTTATGCATCTTAATGAAAAGTAACTCCTCGACCTGTGGGCAGAAGTTTGTGAGAGTGTTCAGAGCATGGAAACTCTGCTGCCAGAGGGCTGCCCCACTCTGACAGGATGGATTTGTCCAGTGACCAACTCGTGCCCCCACAGAGGTGGCACCGTGGCATCTCAGGCCCCCTGTGCTGAGCTCCCTGCTCCCCAAGGAGCCCCAGCCTGTCCCTTGCTGACCTTCCACTGGGCCTCCTTCAGCATTCTGCTTCTGCTGGAGCAGCTTCTCTTCAGAAGGGGGGTTGGAACATGCCTTTTGGTCCGTGACTTTCTCTGTCATAAGAGGTCAAGTACTGAATATTTTTATCCCAGCTGCTCTTGTCATAGAAATACTCCTTGAATTCGAATAAGTGCTCTGTTTATTTGTCCTGATTAAGGCTACTGAATAAATTAATTGTTGAGAACAAAATTAAAAATGCCATTTTAAGGTAGACATATGTGATAAATCATAAAGTGAATATGTGATAATCATAAAGTGATGAGCACAGTCTGCATGGCAATGCATTTTTTTTTTTTTTTTTGTTCTGTGTCCTAGGTCTCTACATCCTTTTTTGGTTAACATGAAAGCTTTTCAAGGTCAGCAGTGCCATACAGGTAATGATGAGCCTGGGGAAGGCTTATGTTAAATGTGTCCTCAGTGTTCAGGTTAATCTTTTCATTTGTGATTTTCTTCCCGTAAATGGATACATGGAAAGACATTACCTGTGTCACAAAAGTAATTTTCATGTCTTTAAATATTATGGGGGTCTATTTTTCAAATAAGAGGTTAATTTATGCATTAAAAACTGTGACATTCATTAACAATCCCCTAACTTCAAGCACTTTATTTAGGAAAATGTAAACACTGGGTACTGCAGGGTTGTATGGATGTAAAAAGTAGAGGGATAAATAAAAATAGGGCAGCTTATCTGCACTTTTACATTTAATCCAAAATTGCATGTTATTTTATCTGACCCAAATAGGTGGAAACAATGAGTTAGTGAGTTGAACAGATTACCAGTGTCTTGAAAGTGGAGCTCAGTTTAGATACTGCTGGGCTGAGCCCTGTGGTCCTTATCTGATCTCCTGAGCTCTGCCTGCTGCCTTCACTTTCCATTTGTTTTGCTGAGATGTTGATTTTCATTAGCAGGAGTATCATTGGGTGCTATTCTGTGAAGATTTGCAAGGGTCATTGTTTGCCAAAACACTTTCAGCTCCCAGGAAATCGTGTGTTGTTATTCTTTCCTCTGAGACCCTTGAGTCTTAAACAGCAATCCAACTTGTTTCTCAGGATTTCCTTGTTATAAGGATCCAGCTGTCATATATTTCCCTGTGCATAAAACTGAACATAAAAAGATACAATAGTTTTTTTGGAAAATACTTTTAGCCCGTTTTTTTATAGCAATAATATTTTTTGCATTTGTTTGTGTATGACTGTCTAAATGTCTTGTCTAATAACTTTCAAACCCACTGACCGGTGTCAACCAAATTTGACAGAAGGGAAGTAGTCTCAAGGGTAATTGAGTTCCCAGTAGCTTTGGAAAAATAGACCCCATAAGCATTTTGACTGGAGGAAAGGCAGCAGTGAAAGCTCGTGTGTCGTGAGCTTGTTATAAATTCCCATACCAGAAGAAAAGCTCAAATTAGAGAGTAAATCACGAGATACAAATCCGCAGAAAACCAAGCTGCATTTATTTCAGGCTTCATTGTTTCACTTTTGTTTCTAATAGCATCTTATGGGATTTAGAGATCAAAAAAAATTTAATCTTTTGTATTTGTCATTATTTGCACTGTTTATTTAGTTTTCACTGTCCAAACTTATTGAAAAGAGATTATTTTTCTCTTTTTCCATTTTGTCAACATAAAATGAAGCATCAATTTATGGGAGGTGCAAATGGTTGTGTTTGCTGTTTAATTACTAATTTCTATCTGTTGTGTGCTTTAACAACATTATTCCATGTTTTATGCTTTTTAATACAACGACTATATCATAATCTTTCTTTGAAAGTTGATTTGAAAAATCTGCAACCAGTGAGCTGTGAGACCCTTGTTGCCTCTGCATCTTTGACTTACACCTGGAGAAAGAATTCTGAGCTGTTGTTTCTTTGCTACAGGCATCTTGCTTCCCCTAAACATGCCATGGGATTTGTCATCAGTGCTGTTCCTCCCTGCTGGTATTGTGATTAAACTCCCAGATTTGAGCTGGTATTTCAACATGCCAAACAAACCCTTCACCTTTTCTAGTCTTCTCCAACCCAAGGCCACTTTCATGCCCCCTTCCCTGCAACAGCTTTTCTATGCTGAGGAAGGGAGGACCCTGGAGAGAAGATGTGGGAACCTCTGGTAATGTGCATTTTCTGCGACTGCTCACTTTGGTATAAAATTACCAGTCTCTGGTTTTTGTTTTTTCTAATATTTCCTCCACATGTTAGATCCTGGTGAGGAGGTAATGGGGACTGTGAATTCCTGCTTTCTTCTGTATTTGTTCTGGCAGGATGGGCTGTGCAAAAGGGATCACTCTGTCAGTAGTGTGCATACTGACAATATCATTGTAGGTGGAGACTGTGCCCTCTGAACAGTGCTTATAATTGTGCTAAAAATCAAACCAGAGAAATTATCCTGAAAGTTTATTGTGTAATTATATGCTCTAAGCAGTTTCTTAAAAAACATTTTTCACTTGGCACAAGCATTTGTTCAAAGTGAGTAGGAACTGAGAGCAAACAAGCAAAGGCTTCATGGTCTTGGGGTAGCTTGCATGCCTGTCATCTGAGTGACTGCCATGTCACACATCTGCTTTGTGATATGTCACTGCCTTTCTGAAACGTGCCACATCCTAAGCACTGTGCTGAGTGACAGCGTGTCACTCACCTCACTGTCATGCACAGCCTTGTAGTACTGAAACCTTCTTAGGAAATGGATAAAAAATTGAAATTTGTTCCATGTTTGCACAGTGAGTGGTGAAAGAGTAGGGAAGAAACCAATCAACAGAAAAATGGGAATAGACTCCCACTTATTGGTTGCTTTCTGTTACCAGTTAATTCTAGTCCAGTAAGCACGCATTTTGCACCTGTTTGGTACAATATTCCACCCAGTGTCCTTTGGAAAGGAGCTGCCTCTATTGGAGGCACTCAGGAGCTGGGCATTTTATAAATGTAAGCCAGGGTTCTGAACAGATTAGCTCTGACAGCTTTAGATGATAATTGTGCTTGCTCACACTTCACACCTTGCTTCTCAGCTGGAAATAACCACCTGAAGAGCCAAGGCAACAGAAAGGATGTGTGATGTAGCTCATGGGCCAGGGGCAGTCCAGCTGAAACTGCTTGTGATGGTAGCACTCCCAAAGGGGGAACAAGCATCCCATTTTGTAGTACTGGGATGGAGATGGGTGGAGGGAACACTGCAAATCACAACAGGTAAATACCTGAGGGAAATGTAGCTCTTCTGCTGAATGGGCCAGGGGATCTGGTGGAGGATGTGGGAAAGGCCAAGGTGCTGAGCACCTTTTGGCCTCAGTCTTTCCTGATAAACTCAGCCTTCAGGAATACTGAGCCAGCTGCTGCTTAACCCCTTACTGAGGTGCCCAATGGGTAAGAGTGCACCCTGTGAAGATGTGCAGTTGATACAAGACTGGGAAGAGTCGTGGGTACACCAGGTATTGTCATTCACAGGGACATGGAGAGGAGCTCACAGGAGTCTCACAAAGTTCAGCAAAACAGAGCAAAGAGCTGCCCCTGGGCAGCAATAATCCTGTGTGGCAGTAGCTGCTGGGGGCAGGCAGCTGAAAAAGAAGCTCTGCAGTGGAACACCTTGGTGTCCTGGTGGACAAGAACATTGTTACCAAGTCCAGGGACATGAACTTTCCCCTCAAATCAGCAGTGGTGAAACACATCTTGTTGTGTGTCCAATTCTGGGCTCCACAGGACAAGAGATATGACAGGATGAAATGGGCGCAACTGAAATATGGGTCATTCCGGTTAAATGTAGGGAAAAACCATTTACAGCAGAAATGATGAAACAGGAACACATTTTCAACAGAGCTCGTGAAGTCTCTTTCCTTAGGGATAGATATTCAAAACCTGTTGGGACCTGGCTCTGAGCAACTTGCTGTGGCTAGCCCTGCTCTGCCCAGAGGGTTGGACTAGATAATCTCCTCTAGAGGTGCCCGGTGCAGCCAGTCTGAAAATCTGCAATTCTAAAGCTCACACGTCGGACTCCCCAGTCTCTGGACCTGAAGACAGTTGTGATCCAAAATTTGCTTGCTGAGTTGCTTTACTTTTGTTCGATTGTCAAGAGAATACAACGTACAAAATGCACTACTGGGCTAGTGTTTGTGAAAGACTTGTACAACCTCGGGGTAACAAAGGTAACAAAAGTAGGCAGGGGTGCAAATCACGAGCTGGGAGTTTTAAAAGGAAAGAAATTCTTTATAGGTATTTCTTGACCATTTTCTTGGAATTCTGTGAAGTAAGTTTCCTTTTTTCTTATGCCTTTAGACAGATGTAACCAACCATTCTGAAATTAATAGTTTCTTCAAGCCATTACAGACTTGATTTTTTTTTTGGCATTTCTTCTCTTAGAGACCTCTTTAAGAGATTTAACTTTGAAGCCTTTGTCCCTTTGAATGTTATTGTCTTCAGCAGCAATTTGTAACTCCCAGCATTCCCTTTCTACTGCAAGTATGAATGTAAGTCTCTACATTATTCATTCTTTCTAAAGTGAGAAGGGAGAGTTGTAAACTGCTGAATTACAACCTGCAGTTGCCAAGAGGCAGGAACAACTTAAGAGCAATTTAATTGTGGATGTTTTCCTCCTTTCCTCTTTAACTCTTTCCTCAGGGAAGGATAAACACTACAGGCAGTTGAACAGTAAAGGAGCTGCTCTGGAGACAGAGACAAGCAGGGATAGAGAAGGTCAGAAGGAACTTTGCAGCTAGGAGAACAAAAGACAGCCAGAGTATCAGACCATGTTTAGAAGGGCAGGTATTTGAAATTAGTACATTGAGTTACTCTGTTCAAGGTTGCTAATGTGATGGACTTAGAGAAAAAAATTAAATTTCAGTTTAACATTAGGAAGGAGGCAAAACAGTTGCATGATTGTTAGTGGGTGAGATTCCATCAATGCCCTACACTAGCCCAGCCACCTCAAGACAGAATTTTGTGAAGGAAGCAGATGTGAGGTAAAGGTAAAATGAAGCTAACAGACGGTCATCATAAAATAAAAGAGTATGGTCTCAGACCAGTTAATGATGTCATAGTTACACTTTTACTGATATTTATGCTAGTCTGAGAATGCCATCATGAAAAGTAAGTGCTATTCTGGAACAGCCTAAAGAATGTGCTGAATTGGTGCTCCTCCCCTTAGGTGCTGTTTTTATCCCTTCCATTATTTGTTTATGACCATGAGAACCTGTGTGATCCCTCACCATCATTTCCACAGCAATAATGTGCATGTAACCTGCCTCCTAACAGTGAATCTCTACACAATGTCATCTCAAAAAAATTGTTTCATCTGGAGAAACTTGGGCAGGTTACATCCACAGCCAACACCAACACTGCAATCCTGAGCTTTGCACATGCTGCAAACTGCAGTGCCTGACAGCAGGGTGAGCTGTTCCTGTCGACTGAAAATATTCTACTTTTTGTTTAGTGTGAGGAGTGGTTGAAAGGGACCCAGTGAAACAATTATTTTACTGTTTTCCATAAGCTTCACGTTAAAAGCAGTACAAAACTGCAACCTTCTTACCTGGCTATCCACTGCTAGAGAGGGACAAGCCTTGAAGCCAAGAGCTTTTGTAAAAGGCATGAATAATATTAATGCTATTACCATGGTTGAGATAGAAGCGGGCATATTCTTCTGTTGTTGGCTTTGTGAGAATGCCTTATTTTCTGCTACCAGCATGAACAGTGTGTACTGCCAGCTAAGGGTGACCCTTTTTTTGTGCACGTGTTACACGCTGTATCTGTGAAGTGCACAGGCGTTTTTGCATGACATTGCATACTGTATTTTTGCAATTCCTGAATGTAGCTGAAAGAGGATGTTTACAAAGAAGATGTATTGTAGGCATCTGCAAAAAGATTTTTCTTAGGTTTTCTGCCTGAAGTGGAAGGTCTATAAACCTGCCAACACATTAATTCACTATATGAGGTGTCTGCCATTTTTAGATAATCTGTTTATACATCTGGTCCTCAGAGTCTGGTTTAAAGAAAAATGAAAATATGCATAAAAGTACTTTAAAATATTTTAATTCTTTTCCTTTTTCTCTAATTTAATTGGATTCTCATATACAATTCTGTGAACTAAAGAAAATAGAAGGCAAAAGTGTTGGCTCTTTTTTTTTTCTTTTAAATCTCTCTCATTTTGATGACAAGTCAAATATGGGGTCATTTGTTTTGTCTGAACTACAAGGCAGTGTTAGCCTTGAGCTTGTTTCTTCTAGAGAAGAGAAATTATGTAACAGCACTAAATGGTGTTAGTCTGGACAAATAAATAAACCTGGCTCACTCCTTGAAGGTAGGTAGGGACAAATATATAACAATGGCAGACAAGGGAGAGTTTTCTATGAGTGGCTGAAATTTACTTGTGGAGCCACACACTGCTGGTGTCATTTTAGCTGCCTTGTCCTTTCCTCGTGAAGAAAATCCTCAGAAAGGCTGGATATCTGCAGCCATTTGAGCAAGAGCTGGAATTGGCAATACACTCTACTGTGATCAACTCTGCAGTGCTCAGTGATGAGTCCTTGTGGCCCTTGCAAGTTGAACAAGTTTTCTGAGGAGACTTGTGTTAAACCTCCTGAGATTTTCCACCACCTTTATCCCCTCTTTGTGTGTTCCCAGCCCTTCCCAGCCCAATGTTCTGGGGTTCCATGTGTAGTTGTCTCAATATGGATGACATACAAACCTCTGGGAATTTAGTCTGTACTAAGTCAAGGCCATGTAAGACTTACAAACAAAACCTGCTGTTGTTAGCCATTTTAGAGAATAAAATCCTGTGGTGTTCCATGGCCATTTACTGAACACAGTCTCCAATCATAAAGAATTTTATACCCTCTAATCTTATTACTGAAGAAACATGTCATATTACTTTAACAGACCATTCAGGGAGAAGAAATATTTTTCTTTGGAATTCACATTTCCATTCTGCAGTAACCAAAATTTACTTTAGTTTCTTTGTTCTCCTATGACTTCAAATTTTCTCTGCAGTGCCTGGAATATTCTGTTTTTTAGGCTGGCTCCTCACTCCTTCTGACGTGCCATTCTTGACATTTTTGGGATAAAAAGTGCCTTATGTGTGTAAGTTTTTTCTTCTTTGTGTATGATTTAGGTTCTCCTTCTCTTACTGGTTAAAGTCAGCAGTTTTCTTAGTGTGTGTGCAGGGACCCTGTGTGAGAACATCACCTCCTGCAAGACTGGGACATGCTACAGCAACAAGTATATTGTTGGGGATGAACAAATTACCCCCAAAATCCACATCTTGAGTTTCCAAAAATTGCATATTAAAGTGATTGAACACTTCTTGACCATGTGGACTGTCTTTTTGAGGTACTGGCTGTATTTTAAAACAAGCCCAATCTTAATCTGAAGCAACACTACAGACCAGTTCTGTTCATAACATTTATATCAGAATTTTCTGATCCTTCTGTATATGCATCACTCTCATTCTGGAATATAAATAAATGCACTCTGAAGGAAAAGCACTTCCTATTGATGGCTAAGACTATATGCCATTGCTTGAAAAAGAATATTATTGCCTATTTTTTTTCCCAAATAGTATTATACTTCACCTCACTTCCCCTTGTACTTGGTTTATTTGTCTTTTGAGCAGTTCTCCATATCCTGAGGGATTTGAGTAGCCTAACTTGCCTTTCTTTTCATTTCTTTTAATGTCCCTATTTCATGTCTGCACAAGGAGGAATAAAGCTCTCAAAAACTTTTGCTCGATTAACAGCATTTAAAATACTCAAGTAGTATTTCAAACCCAAGTGTTAGCAGCAAGGACTGTGAGAGGAGGGAGAGGAGGGGTGGATGTGTCTCCCCTCTTCATTTGGGAAGAAGGTTACCTGCAACCATTTGAGAAAAATGCTAAGTTGAAGACAAAAATTATTTTGAAGAGGAGAGATGCTTCATAATAACCTACAGTTTTATGGAATAACTGATGAAGAAATACATGTACGAGACAAATAATTGATTTTTCACAATGTGGCAGAATACAGCTTGAAGTCCTTTTAGCAATATACTGTCACTATGGGCAGGGCAGTGACCTTTACTCATTACAGGTACACCTGGTTTGAATCGGGGTTGGTTGGGTTCATGAGCAAGGCAGAAAGGAGAGCCACATTTTTATTTCAGATTTTGGGGCTGGATAAGGCTCTGATTCTATTCATAGTTATTTTTGCAGTAATCCCTGAAATTAGTGGTGCAAGATTGATAATAAGCTAGTAGGCTTGTGCTCAATTACAAATACTTCAATATTAAAATTTCTGAAAGATAACAAGCATTCCACAATGCATGTTTTTGTTTTTATTTTTTTTTTTTTCATCTGGCCACTCTCAGGCTATTAAAACTCACTTTGAAATTCTTGAGTAAACACAATTTTTCAGATTGTTCTTATAGTCTCTATTTTTTAATACTGTTCTGTGATCTTTCTTTTTCAGCTAGACTCACCAGGCAGATCTTTGTGATGAATAGTAGCACATATAATACCAAAATCAAGAAAATGCAAGCAGCAAAATCCACTCCTTTGACTTAGCCTATGAAAATATTAGAATTAATTGCTCACAAGCAGTCTTTTCATAAGCATCCTCAGTGATGCTAAATTGCAAAGCTAAAATTCTGATTAAGGTTACTAAAATAATTCAGGAGGAGGGCTTTTGTGTAATGGCTCCATCTTAAACCTGCAGGGAACTAAATATGGGGAGCTATTTCACCTATCAGATATTTTAAGATAAGTATGTGTGTAAATGTAAAGGACACAGACTCCTAAAATAAATTTAGAACATTTCTTTTGATTTATTTCTTATAACAACCAGAACCTGATCTCACAATGAAGAAATATTTCAGGAAATAGTTCTCCTCCCTTAACTTCTGTTTTTCTAGGTAAAACGTTGTTATTTGTGGTGTTTATATAATTATATTCCAGTGTAATTCAAGTATGTAATGACATTTCTTAAATGAAAGCATTTAAATAACTCAGGAAATTGTTTTACTGTTCTGTTTCCTGACTTAAAACCCATTTTGTCATGTTCATTTTATTGTTCAATCTGTCTGACCTTATCTAGGTATGTTCTTCCCTGTACAGAGTAAAATGAAATATTTACTAGTTGGTAATCTCATATATGTTTATATACAAATATACATGTTATATTAAAACCATTTATCAATATCTATATCATCTATGTATATTTGATATCATCTATATCATCTATATCTCTGCATACAATTATTATTTTCACCTCTTACTCAATTTTAGTTTGTATAAAAACCAGAAATCTCACTCACATAACACCAGAATGTGAGTGAGACTATAATAAAAAAGTCATCTTAAATGACAGAGTATGAAATAATAAATCTATTGGTTATCAAACAAAAATTTTTAAAAAAGAAATCACTTTAATTTTTCATGTAATACCAATCAATTGTAAGAACTACAGAGTTTTTCTTTGTATTTGGCAATACAGTAAAACCATTTTCTCACATGTACAGCCCAAAGGGATGTTTTGTTTTGTTCAATGAAATAGAATAGTTTGGTACAGAGCTAGTATTTTTCAGCAAAGAAGGGGAAAATTTACCAGGCTTGCAGGAGAACTGGGTCTTCTTTTACCCTAAAGACCCTTCTATGAGACAAGTGATAGGTTAACCTGTCTCATTTTTATCCAGAGCTTTTTTTAATTTAGTGGATAAGATTAAAGAGCAAGCTGAATACCACAGGTGTAGCTTGGGTTTTTAATCTGCTTGACTCAAGTTAATCTAGTTCCTGAATGGGGCTACTAATAATACAGTTCCCAAAGTAAAATAGGAAACCTAAGTACTGCAATGCTTTTATTCGGCTTTGAAAAAATCAGAGGAGCATAAAATATACGGAAACAGATTAAATTTGATTCCTGCAGGAATCAGTTTTAGAAGTTGTAGTAGAGATGGAGAGAAGCTCAGCAGGGCAGGCAGGCTGTGCTGGGGTGCCAGAGAAACCCCTGGGGCTGCTGCAGGGCCCTGGGCCCTTGGCCTGAATAAACAGCTTAGCCACAGCCATGCTCCTGCTTCTCATGCACAGAATAGACTCCAGTGAGATTATGGTACTTATTGCTGTGTTATCCTGCACTGGAAAACATGTCTCCATTCTCCAGGATAAAAATGGAAGGAGAGGCAGAAGAATACCCTGAAATAATTGCTGGTATATAAGTAGTATTTAATTTAGCACTACAGCATAAATTCTTGGTTTTTTGTGGTTTTTTTTGGTTTTTTTTTGTTTTGTTTTGTTTTGTTTTTTTTTTTTTTTTTTTTCAGAAAAAGCACTTTAAATTTCATATATTCCAAGCCAAATTCTTTAGCCCTTGGGTGAGCAGAACTCCTGCTGTTCATGCTGAGGTCTGCTCAGTTAAAGAGCACAAGAGCTTCATCCTGTGTTACACTGATAGCTTTGATATTTCTGCAAGTTTTGAGATGATTTTTGTGAGCTGAGGGGTCACAGCCCCCTGTCTGTGTCACTGGCATGGCACTGTAAAGGCAGCAGAGTGAACCCTGCCCCACAGGAGGGGCTGCAAGGGGCACAGGCCCCAGCTGCACCCACCCATGGATTGGGATCAGCAACACCCCGGTGGGGACTGGAGTGAGAGCAGGAAAGTGATGGGAGGGAAAAAATGTTGTGGTGGTACCAATAACTGCAGGATGTAGTTCAGAGGAGCAATGGGTTTAGTAAAAGCCTTTTCTTGCCAAGAAGGAACACTAGAATGTTTAGTTCCTTCCCAGCCTCAGTTTGGTCTGGGAAGTAGCAGGGCTACAAGCATTGCCTGGGAAGAGCTCTGTGCATCCCATAACTTGTGGGAAGGAGAGCCAGTGCAGGCACTGCACTGTGACTGTGGTGGAAAGGTGGGTGCAGCAGCCCTGCCCACAGAGGTTCCACCTGAAGAACTTCTACCTAAGGGTGTGAATGCTGATTCTGTGAGTGCTTCTGAGTTCTTCCTGCATCTTAAACTTCAGAGAGAAATGTGAATTTCATCTGTTTTTCTTCATTGGAACAAGGTGTATTTCCTAGATGTTGGCTCTACATTTGGCAAAATAAATCCACTGGATATGACTGTAACTTCATTTTATATACCATTAATATACTATTTAGGGAGACTGAGCAACTTGAACTTTTAGTATTTAGCTCAGCAGTCAATATATACTTGGCTGCTTTAGTCAATACTCATTCATATGTATCTAAATATACAGTCTGATTTTTTTTTTGTTAATCTTCAAGTTAAGAAACTAAAATGTTCTTTTAACCATGTTATTTACAGAGTTTTTTTGAGAATATTTCATGATCTGAACAACTGCTACAGCTTGTTGTAGCAGTGAAGAGCTAAGGCACTAACAGAAACTCAAGTGTTTCTATAATTTATTGAAGAAGATAACCATAAGTATTTGAGAATCAATGTAAATACACATCTTTAAATAAAAATACATGTGAAAGTATCTCATGGAGTCCTAGCTTCCCTGGGTACTTGCTTTGTGGTGAACAATAATTAGTTACAGTTAAAAAGATAGTGTATGTGTTAATCACTTGGTGTGCTGTGGTTAAACCATCCTGCTTATTTGATGGTTAGATAATTTTCATCAAATAAAGAAAGCATTCTCGTCCTCTGCTTAGCAGTTTATGAGTGCAAAATGTGGAGTAGTTTTTAGTTTTCAATAACTTAATCCTCTTCTTAATATTTAAGAAATATAAATTCCACCACTACTATGTACTTGGCAGGTGTTTGTTACAACAGTCTTTGGAACTAATGTCCTCTAGATGTACTCCCACAGACTGCAAGAAAGGAAGAAGTTAAGGTGAAGAGATTTCAGGTTATATTTCATATAGAAGGAACTGCACACCCCCACCAGTGGAATGATGTTACCCTTTCAAGGCTAACCCAGTCCTCCTTAACTGGTACAGAAGGTGTTTATAGATTTTCATTTTTTTGTGAACTCTATTCCTCTGAGGAATTCAAGCTTAAAAAGTGTAAAAAATATTGAAAAGTCTTGCATTTTTAAATTCAGATACCATCTATCTAAGAAATACCACATATGATGGTCTGTAGGGCTTCTCTCAGTAACTGGGGCCGAGAGGGCTCAGATGGTTCCCCTGTGTGATCACTTCTGATGTATTACATTTGTGTTAATGGTCCCTAACTTAAATCTTGTCAAAAAAGCCATAGAAATCCCACTTAAGTATCTCAGTAGGTGCTTCTTAGAGAATAAAATCGGTTCAAGAAATAATAGATACTACTAGGGTTACTCATGCTTGAAAAATATTGCATCCTGATTGTTAGAAAGCCCTAAGGGTAAAAACGGTGACTCCATCCTGGGAGGGAATATAGGATGTCTTTTCTCCTCACTGGAAGGGAAGTTGTGCAGAGTTCAAAATGCTCTGGTTAGTGGTGGAGTCAATGAGAACCTCATCAGTTTCTGCTAAGTGTTCTCTGCTTGTCTTGCAGGACAGACAATACCTGACTGTCTGACAGTAGCAGATGTGCTGCAAGCTTCAGTGTGCAAGGAAGCAGAGTTCAAATTCCTTTTGTGTCTATAAATACAGAGCTGCTGTGAAAGTCTGTGTGAATAGAGCTTGGGCCTAATGCATGAGGACCCTTGAGGCAAGAGATGTGAAGGAAATGGGAAGGCATATAACACACACACACCTGAGAACAATTGTTTTCACTCCTCCGTTCTAAGAATGGTTTCAAGTCTTTAGTAAATGTAATCCATCAGCAAAAGCCACACAGTTTGGAATGAACAGGTGAGACATGCAGCTGGCAGTATGGTAACTTTGCTCTGCTAATAACAAATTCCACCTGGCTGCAGTTGCCTAACTACTTTACAAAACTTTTCCACTTACTCAAAGCGCCTGTTAGCTCACCCAACTGTGCAGGAGCTGTCCTTACCAACTTTCAAACTCTATTCAAAATCCATCAGTGCTTTAGATGATCACCCTTCCGAGATAAGGAATCTCTACAAGAGTTATTGTCCTGGCCAAAGGGGCTTATGGACAGTTAGATACTACCTACAGTGGTTTTGCTTTTTGCTTTTTGCTCTGTTTCCTTTTTGCTCTGAATATCTTGGATGGAACATGTGAAATGAAATTAATACAGTAAGGACTTCTCAAGTGAGACAATGTGCAGTGGTTAGAACTGAATCAGGGATTGATGGTCAGCCTAAACTGGATTCACCTGAATGTGGTATTTCATCTACTTTATATTCCAGCCCACCACCCATTTTTTTCTTTTATCTTCCATCCATTTAGTATCTTATTAAACTGTCTTTCTTGCCAGCTTTAAGAGCTGATTGTTGCAGGCATGTGCTAAAGTCTTTGTAACAAGTTTTTCAATACTGGAATCTTTCCTTTGGTCAGAGAAATATAAAGCTTCAAAAAGCTCTGAGGTAAGGCTTTATTTCTGCTTTCTGTTGATCCACCTGGAACTGTCTTGCATGTGTTCTGTGGCTCTCTCTAGCAAAGTAAAAAAAAATTCTGGCTGCATTCTTTTTCTAGATTTTGTATCTTATGTCATATAGCAGAGTTAAATACTTATTAACAACATCCTACTACTAGAAAAATTTTAAACATACACAAAGTTTTGGTACTATTCTGTACTAGGTAGAAAAGTGCTATTTGAAGCTGTGCATCTCTGTACCTCATGAAGGATGATTCTGATCATTTTGGATAGTGAACTATCTACACATGTGGGTAACTTCTGTTTCTTAGTCTGGAATCTCTAAGATGACTAAATGTCACCTATCACAGAATCACAGAATCACAGAATCTCTAGGTTGGAAGAGACCTTCAAGATCATCGGGTCCAACCCAGCCCCAACACCTCAAC
>VWYP01026928.1:2812-82088 GCA_013400435.1 Pycnonotus jocosus | reverse complement strand
ACAGAGCTGGACACAGCACTCAATGTCCATCCTAAACTGAGGGGACAGAGCTGGACACAGCACTCAATGTGTGGCCTGACCAGTGCCGAGTCCAGGGGCAGAATGACCTCCCTGCTCCTGCTGGCCACACCATTCCTGATCCAGGCCAGGAGCCATTGGCCCTCTTGGCCTCCAGGGCACTCTGCTGGCTCATGTTCAGCTGCTGTCACCAGCACCCCCAGGTCCCTTTCTGCCTGGGCACTGTCCAGCCACTCTGTCCCCAGCCTAGAATGTTGCAGGGGGTTATTGTGGCCAAAGTGCAGGACTCAGCACTTGGACTCATTAAACTTCATCTTGTTAGACTCTGCCCATCCATCCAACCATTCCAGATCTCTCTGCAGAGCCATCCTATCTTCCAACAGGTCAACACACGCTCCCAGCTTAGTGTCGTTCGCAAACTTACTAATGAAAGACTTGATACCTTCATCCATGTTGTCAATGAAAATATTTTCCCTGGAAACCATGAACAAATAAAAGTTTAGTTCTCTGGGGCACAAGTTTTGGTCATTAGAGTCCTTGCACCAAATTCCCTGATTCCTAATTTGGTGTTTTTGTGCTATTTAAATAAAATAAACCAAAACAGCCTTAATAATCTTCTTTTCCATATCTCTTATCTGGAGATGAACATTACTTTTAATGCAGATGCCCCAAATGACTTTATTCATGTATATGAATAAAGCCGACTTTTTAATTCTAGTAGAAAAATGTACTTTATGGAGGTAGGAATTTAATTTTAGGAAGATTTTCACAATTTTTTTTTTTGTTTGGTTGGGTTTTTTTGGTTTTTAATTCAAAGACATAGTGTTTGCTGAAGAGATGCTTTTTTGTGGGGTGAAAAAACTCTTTAGATCTATCTATCTATCTATCTCTATCAGTACTGAGTCAAGGAAAGAATTTATGGAAAGGCCTTGGTAACTAATATTTCTCTAATGATAACTTACCAGTGCTTTTGTTGTAAGATATTGGAAGGGAGAAACCTCAAGATTTTGAACTACCAAAATAGCCATGCATGTAGGTGTACCATTATCTGACAAACAGAAAATGTAATTTTAGCATTAGAACTGCTTTTTCTGTATAATTTTCAACCTCTAAATTGGGCTGGCCTATAGTTAGTACTTGGAATTTGAGACCTTTGAAGCATGGGCAATGTCTTGCATTTGATTGTTTGATTTGTTTGTGGTGACTGGACTTTATTTGGGCTAGTTCCACATCTCAAATGAAAAGCTACTAAATCTAATGCTAAAAGTAGCTCTGGATATGGTTGTCATACATATTTTTGACTTAAAAGGTTTCTTTTATTCTAGAGTGGGACTATTGCACAACCAGCTGGAATATTGAGTCTTTAGCTACCTCTGTAACCTGCACACCTGATTGCTCTGCCATTTTCAGATTGTGATGTGGGGATTGTTAATGATTAGATTATTAAAAAACCCTGTAATCACTGTCACCTTCTAAAAGAACAAGATTATTTACTTTCCATTTACTTGCCTTCATTTTGTGAGACTGTATTCTGCACAGATGAATTCTATTTTCAGAATAGTGTTCTTCCTGCAAGAAAATCTAATACAAGAGAGCAACATCAAACTGACAGGAAGATTGAATGGGTAATATATGCCCTCTTCTTTTTAATGTGGGGTGTCTTTATGATACCATGGCCTGTGGTCTACAACTTTGACCCACATCTTTCTTTTTGGTTAACCTCCATCAACTATTTAATACAGCTTCACATGTGTGTTGTGTGAATCTGTAATTAATGCCATTCTATTCCCCATGTTAAAATGTTCACTGAAAATGATATAGAAGGAAGGGCACTTAGATCTACAGAGAATTAATTAGCATGTAATTTTCAGCATATCATCTAGTGTTAATTAGCAGTTAAACCATCTTCTAGTGCATGACCTGCTGATTTAAATACAGCATTTTGTTGTGGTGGCCCTGGGGGATAATGTCTTGAAAGGGTATTCTCTTGAAAATGGAACTCCCTGTTTGTCTCTTTATTTCTTTGTGCCTTAACATCAGATCTTTGTCAGCCCTTTCTGCCACACAAAAGCCCCTTTACTTTACTTGATCAGCAAGCAGTAATTTTGATATTAATCAGAAAAGATAATGATAGAGTTAAGCATGCCAGATCATGCTTAAATGTGCTGCCTGATAGAGATGTGATACCTTCATTGTTAAAGGAGGGTCACATCCTCTCTGATGGATCTCTAACTGCAATAACTTCAGCTTTGCTATCTTTTCTTTAAACACATAAAATGTTACCATGAGGAACTGTAATACTGGCTAGCTGAGCCATTCAGGAACTCTCCCTCTTTACATAGTTGTAGTGTTTCAGCTTATATTTCTTGTGGAAAAAACCCCAAACAAGTGCTATATTATATTTTAACTACCTAGCTTAATCTGCTTATGTTTTGCTATTCCTCTTTTCTTAAGTTGTGAGTGATCCTTTAAATTTTTTATTTCATCAGTGTAAAAATATCTAAAGCTCTATTTTATTGAGCACTTCCATCACCCTGAATACCTCTATTATACTGCTTTTGAGGTCTTATTTTTCTATGCAATCCAATTCCCTTGACCTCAGAAGAGTATTTATTCCTGGTATCCATGCTTTATATTATAAAGGCTTTACCCTGGTGTGTCATCAAAGCTGTTGTGGTGAAGTGGTGAGTTTTAGTACTGTGAAATTGAACTCTTTCATGGTGATAGAGAACAACTGACCCTAGTTCTTCAACTACTTGATAATGGATTAGGAGATGAAACTAAGTGAGAAGTTTCTTGTGCTCCTTCTTGTACTGCTGGTGTTTTTTTGGTTTTTTTTTTTTTTTTAAATGTGTGTGTGTTTTGATTTTGCTTGGATTCCTTTTTCTTAATATTTCCAAGGTGAAGTGTTGCATTGGAGGATGCTATTGAATTAAAAAGAAAATACTCTCTTGAACAGAAGAGATAACTCAGAAAATGTCCAAGGTTTGAGTTTCTGGATTGAGAAGTCTCTTAATGACCTAAAAAGGAATCCTCTCAGTTGTCACCAGAATTGTGCAGATCTCTTGATGGAAGTTATCAGATGGGCAATACATGACAGATGCCCAGTATGTGTTTTCAGAGGCAGATGTCTCAGATGGTTGCAATGAAATTTCTGCTTAAATCAAAGATGGATTGTAAATCTATTCATTGCCATCATTAAGTACTTTTTAGGGCCAGTTAGGAAAGACTGTAGTTTTCAATTAAGTGGTAAGTAAATTAGTGAATTCTTCAGATCAAAAATTCAGTCTTCTTTGCAAATTCTTGCATTGTCCAAGAGCTGGTCTCAACTTCATCAATGTATTCATTGTTCAGTTCTCCTAAAAGACTCTGTCACTATGGATTCATCAAGAATTTAGTGCTGATAGCTAAATATTTTATTTGCTCTCCATGGGAAGGATCGAAACTGCATTTGATAGAATTAATTCCTGAATAAAGCTATATTAAACCTGTACACCTACTTGTGTGTTATGAAATCGCTGCCTACTCAACCAGACCAGTCTAAGCTATCAGTGGGAAGTTTAAGTACTGATATTTATTTCCCTAACCTGTCACATGTTCCCCCCCAGGCATCCTAAAGCAGCACTGGCTAGTGCTGGCAATCTACTGACTACTGAAACTAAGCTCAGAGTGTGGAAACCATTTCTAGAGCATTGTGTGTCTCGCTCCTTACACTGCTCCATGTGCTGTGTTTCTGGCCTGGCTGCTGGACTCCCTTCAGCTGATATTGGTTGGGCCAGGAAGAGGCATCAGAAGGGGATTATCCCTGCTGTGCTGTGCTGTGGGGCTGGGGGACCTGTTTAAGGTGATTTGGTGGGAGAGTAATGTTGTGGTTCTTTGGTCATTTACTTTTCCTCTGGAAGAATTTTAGATATTACTGTTTTCAGGCATGGTAAAGAATGGAATAGTTTCCTTTTGAACTTTGAACATTTCAGTTTCTGCATTTGTAAGGTTTTTTTTTCTTCTTACTGGAAAGGAATTCTTGGTCTTACCAATTAAAAAAATAAGTACACAACCTTTAAAACACTTTGGTGAGTATTTAAAATAATTTAAAATTATTGTGTGTTCAAGACAGTGGGAGGCAATGTCTGAGACTGAGAGACTATTCTTACTCTGGTAAATTTCTTTCTCAAAGTCAGAGGTAGGGAATACCTATTTGAATATCAGTAAATGAAAATATTAAATGATCAAGCCCAGCTATATTTTATATACAGTGAAGTAACACCAGTGTTAGAAATATTCCGGTATGTTCAAATAACCTGTGCTACTTCTTCCTCAGCACAGAATTAGTTCTCATTGCCAGGCCCTAATGGATTTGTTGAAACCTATTCTGATTATGACATCCATCCAAAAAAGTTTGGGCAGAAGCTTACTAAAGCTGTTCCTTCATTGTGGTTCCCACTTTTTTTCTCTGCAAAAATTTCTGTAACTACTTCTCTTGTACAAAATAGCCAGTTGCTCTTTCCCTGGCGTTAAGAGCCTATTACAAACCCTCTGATTGCAAAATCTTGAGTTCCCACTGTCAGCACTGTTTCAATTCCCAGTTTCTAGGTCACATTAAAATACTATGGTACTAGCTTTTATTCATCTTTCCCTGTTTAAATGTCTCATTTTATGGGCTCCTGGCATAGCATTCACACTGAAAAGTGTTACTGCTTGTATGAGTAAGTGGCACAAACAGACTTTGCAGAAACCTGTAAGCTGTAATTTGCTCAATGATGAAAAGGGATGAATAGGGTAAGGTTGGTCCAATATGCTCTGTTTCTCACCAAAGGCTGAAGTGTTGAGAGGGTGAAAAGGAGATTGTTGCAAAGAAATTTTCTTTGTTGACTGCCTAATGATCCATAAATGTTTTGTTCGCTAAAATTGAAGATTGCGGTTTTTAACACTCTGGTGTTCTTTGTGTCAGCAGGGGCCATGATGAATCCTCTTGGCCTAAATAGAAATGAATTAAGTTATTTGAATAGATTGCTGTCGTAATTCTACTTCTTGTGCAACATTTCTGATTAGTTCCTACATGGATACTTATAACCAAACTAGAGCTTTCAGAAACAATTGGAATTTGAGCATTGCATGCAGGCTTACCAAGAATCAAAAATTTCCAGAAAATTGTCATGTAACAGTCCTGTGAAGATGCAGCTCAGAAGCTTTGACCACCTTCTAGTCTAATAAAAATCCCAGTATAAGATTAGTTATTTATTGCGGCAAATTTTTGATTATTGCTATACTTATGGTACTATAAAAGTAATTTGTGATACTATATATACAAAGACAAGACAAATTCTGGAGAAAATATGAAAATTAAAAATATTTTTTAATTGTTGTGTAGGAAAACCTATAATTGTTAGCCTAACTGGACAATAAAATCTAGGCTTTTAAAAAGAATGTTTACTTCTTTTTTTTTTGCTTCAGTAGAAAAAAACCCACTGCCTGTGTCAGAAGGAGATATTTCAAACATTTAGGAAGTGTGAAAGGATACAAGAATGGAGCTGCATCTCTTGAAACTCACTTCAAGAGCAAACAACAGTAGCTGGGGCAAGCTGTGCCCAAGAGGTTGCAGGGTAGGATTGGGACAAGCCCTGCCAGGGATTGGGATGGTCCTGATGGGTCAAATACTTCTGTTGAAAGCCAGGCAAGCCCTGCCATAACCAGCTTGCTTCCAAAGCCAGGGCTGGTGCTGTTGTTCTGGAGTGCATGGACGTGGCTTCCCAAAATGGTTGATGTGTTCCCACTCTCTTCTGTACCAGAGAACCTTAGCTCAGCAGCTGATTGACAAACATACAACTCCTAATCTTGATTTGAAGTCTGCACTTTTTAGATTTGTTTGTGATATTTCTGGTTTAAGTTTGGATCGGTGTGAGAAGCTGCATCTACAATGAAGAACACACTTCTATTTCTGGTCTGTTTCACACAGACAGCCTGAAAGGCTTCCGCTCGGATGGAAACAGGTCACATTTCCTCCCAAAGCAATTGAAATGACAGCTACAAATTCTGGAAAAAGTTTATAACAAGTCTGCTGACAGACACTCAAATAAGGAGTATTGGAGACCAGCAACAGAACGTTCATAATGGCACTCATTGTACAAATCTTGATCAGGTACAAATTCTACCAAGCTTCCTTACTGATGCTAGCAAATACTTTAATTAATAAGTAGTCCAATTGCAATTCAAAGTAAGATATCAAAATAAGGGAGGAGGGAAAGCAGTGTCTTTCTTGGCCTCTCAAAATTCTCACCTGTTCCTACATCATTAATATATTCCAGAAATGCCATATATTCCACTATATGACACAGTCTTGTTTTTTTCTTTAACTGCTCTTAACACATGCAGGTTATTCTTTGAATCTCAATTTACTGTGAGCAGATTTTGGGTGTCTGGGGCTGCTATTGGGACCCNCATGCAGGTTATTCTTTGAATCTCAATTTACTGTGAGCAGATTTTGGATGTCTGGAGTGTCTGGGCCTGCTATTGGGACCATAGAAGAGAAATTAGTTTAGAACAAGTAAGATGATGACCCACATTGCAGACAGTGTCAGTATTAAGGAAGCAGTGAAAAAATGGTGTGTTTTGCTCTCTGAAAAATCCCTGGCTGAGGACAGAAACTGCCAACCTGCTTATAATGCCCTCCAAAAACCAAAACACCAGCCTAAAAGTGTTTGAAGTGATCTCCACATAGTTAAGAAGATTTCTGAATTCAAATCCCTTAAAGAAGAGTGATGTACTCAGCTGTTTCAGTGTGAGCAGAAACATTAGTTGCAATTTAGGTTCTGAGGAAGAAAATTATCTACTTTCTGTTCTCTCTTAAGGTGCCTTGGATGCTTAATCACTTGGTGTTGGGACCAGTGCAGTGTTCAATTAGTGCACTCTGTGCTTGTTATTAATCTGTTTTTCTCAGTAGTAGCACCATCACTCCCCTTTGGTACATGTGTACTTGGAGTAAATGCACACTGAAGGCAATCCAAACTACATCTAAGCTTTTAGGGGCAAAGTTTGGCACTCACAGTTTAACTGGTGACACAACAATGACTGAATGTAGTCAAGTGGGAAAAGCTCTTGTTCCAGAAGACCTTAGATGGGGTTAGTGGCACATAAATAATACTGTGGAGAATTCATTCTTTTTAGCAAGTCCCAGTCTATCCTGAGGCTGACAATCTGATAGGTTTGATCCCTGAGGGTCTGAAATGAGACTGGCCAGCTGTGGTTTGTGGATCACCAGTAGTCCATGGTGGTTCATCTCTTATGAAGGGATTAAGGGAGAATCCATTTATCTTCAGGCACCTATGGTTCCTAGTTGTTTTAAGGACTTACAGAACCTTCAGAAATAATTCTTTTTCCTCTTGCCAATGGAAATAAAGACATCAAGCCTGTCCTGTGCTGCAACATCTTTCTTTTCTGCTACCCTTTTGCAGAAAAATTGACATTTTACTCTTCTGAAATGGAAAGAAGGGAAGTGAGGCTGCAAAGGCCAACCTTCAATCTCAAAATGACCAGAGAAGTTTGAAGTTGCTTCTAAGAGAGAGGAAGATATGGGACTTGCAATCCTCAGCAGTCAGGAAAAAGTAAATATTACAATTTCATAGACATAACCAAGCACAGTGGAATTCATTATATCTTTTCTCCTTAGAACTGTCCTACTTTGATGCTGCAGCAGGATGGTCACACGAGGGAACATGTTGGCTTGTGGGTGAGTTTGAGAGCACTGCTGGCCAGGAAAGGAGATCTGCTCTAAGAAGTGGCCTGAATATGAAGTAGTCTAAGATCTTCTTTTAAATACCATAATCTCCCCAGGGCATTAACACTGACTAGCAAAGAAGTCACTAAGTTATTACAGTTTCCAGTTGTGTTGTTTAAGCATGTAACCTGATTCTCCTTATTCAACATTGAAATTCAGTTCCAGAGCTTTGTTCTTAACTTTGCTGATTGGGACTCAGATATTTCTCCCATGACTTCTAATAATGCTTTCCTGGGTCTTGAGAGGTCTTAAATGAAAAAATTAATTCATTTCATACAGATTTTTTCCTAAGCTTTTGCAGTTCTAATAAGAGGGTATTGCAAAATGTCTATGTTAAAATTTAAATAGCAGGAAAGAAAAAGACAGGCAGGAGGCAGTAAGAAAAAAAGCACAAGGAAGGATTAAAAAAAAAGGAGACAATGGTCTATAAGCTTTTTGTGGTAAGGAAGGATTCCTTGTGCAGAACAGCACACCAGTGGGCCTAATTAATGCCTGTTACTTCCCACTTAAGTCTTGTTCTGAAAGTGCTGGTAAGAAGCAAAGAGAAAATGAGAGGAAGAAAGAAATTCTGGAAGGGAAATGCAGAAAACAGAGCACAAATACCTCCATTGAGATTCCTGCTTTAGACTACAGGAACTTGTTGGAAGTAGAGACTCCTACAGCTGCATGATGACAGTGGCTGTAAATTGGGGGTACAACAATGTTGGGGTGTGGAAGGGGAGAATATCTTTACCTTTTCTTGGGAGATTTGTCCCATCGTAGTCTCATCATGGGTTTACTATGGAGTTATTTAATTCACCAGCTGTGGGAGCTGGTAATAGGCTTCAAAAGCATATGTCAATGTCTGAATGTTGCTGAGGCCAAGAAGGAAAATAGAATGGAACCTGGTTTCTCTGGCTTGTGAAAGTACAGAATCAAAATAGAACAGGAAGTACCTGAAATAGAGCAGCTGTTCAGCTAAGCATTGTTTTAATGTAAAACTATCCCATTTTTTTTTTGGATTTTTTTTCTAAATATGTTCTAAATGATTATTCCAGTCTTAGCAATGTTCATAATAATGCAAGCAACTTTTCTAAGCATTGTTTTATAGACAGATTTATTTTTACATGGTTGTTTATATGCCATCTGAATTATAGCTGTGATACTATCTAGTATCACGTTATCAAGTATGAGAGAATAGTCTGACCTGTCTGAAAAACAGAGTTGAAGTGTAAACTGTGTACATCAAGGGCATCTATCTAGTGAGTGTCATGTCACATACACACAGAGAACAAATTTCAGTAATGAGCGTTTTTTCTTGCAATAATACCTAAACACATCTTTTAATATCACAAGTGATCCCTGTACAGACTTACAGTTTGGTCCTGGGGGAGATATGTGGCACTCAGAGTGAACCCTGATGCTTCAGTGCTTGTACATCATTGCACACACAGACACCTTGGAGAAGGAGCTGCTGCTTTGGGAACTGCAGCAGGGATGAGGAGCATGGCCCTGCTGCCTTGGGGTCTGCTCAGATTTCACATGCTGGACTGGAACATGCCTTGGTAACCTTTGGCTTAAAGGTGATCCATGGTTTATACATGTTAAGATATTTATCATCTTTTATTAGCCTCATTCACATGAAAGACCTATAATTTTGCTGTGATTCAAATGCAATATGTGGTGGTATTAGGGATATAGTTTTCTTTGTTTTGATAGGACACAAGCACACAGGTGTGAGAGAATTGATTATATTCCATACTATGCATTTGGAGATAGAGGCAGTAATATGCTAGTTAGCAGTTTCACATAATCTCATTGACTTCAGTGGCTTTATCATTTTCTTGCACTATAAATGAAAAAAAGACTCAGTCCATTAACATTTAAATTGGAGATACAGATTCCTGATGTAAACTGTTTGCAATGACATTAATAGTGGGCACAGCCCATTAGCATGAGCTCATATTAGCAACATCTTAATAATCATGGTAGAGCTTTTTTTAAAGTTATGGGAATTTCACTGTAGCATATAATTAAATGTGTATGGAATTTTTATTGGTTATAATTAAGATGCATGATCTTTGTTTATTATAGCATTAGAAAGTACTGTAATGGCTCTGAAAAGCACTGCTTGTCATGTGGTGCTGCTTAATTATGGAAAAATACTATAACACTTCAGGTTGGGCTGATTAAAGCAATTAGCACAAAATTATAATTGGATGCTATTAAAGTATGTAAAAATATTTACAAGCCTCCTTATGACTATGGGAATTGGGCCTTGAATGTTTTTCTTCTTAAGAAGATACAATTTTATCTTTTTCCTTGTTGTAATACAAGAAAAAAAACCCCTGAATCTATTAGCTACTTATTGGGCAGTGTTACCAGGGTCTTATGTGTGTGCATGTATTTAAAACTATTTTCAAATCCTTTAAAATCTGAAATTATACATGTTGGTCTTATCCACAGAAGCATTCTCATCTCTATTTGTCTAACCAATACTAAGCAGTGTAGAAATTGGATCCTTCTTTTCTTAACAGATCCAAAGTTCATGTTCCTCTACTAGACTACACCTAGACTATGATAAAATTGTTTTCTCCTGTCCCAATGCCTTCAGTTGGGAAACACTGATTTTGACTTCAATTCAGTTTTTGGCATGATATTTGTACCCACATTAATGTTTTCCCTTTGTATTTTTCATGGGCAAATATGGGACATCTCTGTCATCCCTTCTTGTTATGATGGTTTGGGTTCTGTGTGGATCCCAGAGGTATTAATCATTTTAGGGTGGCTGAAACCAGCAACATCAGCAACTAAAACATGCAAATCAAGAGATTGGAGGGAATAAGGTCTTAAATATTTTTAACTGAAATTATTTTGTCATCTTCTGAGTTTTGTATCTTTGGAGTGTACTGAAGTGAAACTTCTCTTCACAGCCATACACAAAAGGAACTCAAGTACTTTAAAATAAGAAATAAAATAAGTTGTTATTGACAGTACAGGGATAGCTGTTTCTCTCTGAGCTGGTACTTGGAAATAGTTTTTTATTGTTTGTACAGTAATCTCTCCAGTTCCTTCTTGAACTTGCTGTTCCTGGGAAGTGGGGAGATGTGATGATAACAGAGTTCTGTAAGCAACAACTAGTGGGGAAAATGCCATCAGTTTTAATAAAAATGTAAGGTTTTGGTCTCAATTCTTTTTTATGCTCCTGTACACTATGCATTGAAATGTTTCAGTCCATTTTATTTTTTCCTAAAAGAAACTCTGAGACATTTCTGCCTCATATCTGCCTCGGTAAGGAAAGTGGAACTATGTTGTTTCAGCTGGTGATGTCCCACTTGTTATGATAAGAGATTGTATTCTCAGTGTTTTTGCTTTGTTACTCTCACCAACTTTGACTATTTGTGTAAGTGATGAGAGCACATTGTGATGTGATATTTCCCTCAACCAGGGATGTGTTCCTTAAAACTATATTAAAACATGTCTTTCTTCAATGTTCCATGTCAGTGCCTTGCTTATCTCTATATGAGCACTTTTTTTTCTGCTAATTTTCTGTTCTCCTCTTAAAACTGGAGAGTCTGAGATTTCACCACAAACAGGTGTCAGCCATCTCCATATGCTACAAAAACAATTTAATCTGAATGCAGCTCAGTGGTTCTGGTGAGTTGTTGCAGATGTGTTTGTTTGTTTGTTTTAATTTAAATAATATAAATCCAAATCATGAGGTTAAACCAAAATTCTTTCCATGTTGGCACATCATAAAGGAGCATACAGGTTTTGTAGATGTCATCATTTGTTATCATTTATTGTCATTTATTAATGACAAGTAACACATGGGTGGTCCCAACGATTATACTTCATTTTGGACTGTTAGGATGCTGACAACTAAATATTTCCTTTTGCTGGTTAAAAAATCTTACTTAACGGATGGTATATGTTCTTTCAAATGAGGTACTCTGCTCACTAGAACTCTGGTGAGAAACTGCTCTATCCACTTGTTTTTGTACTTTGGTATAGAAATTTTAACTTTTTTCCAGACACTGGCTTGATTTCTTTTTCTTTCATTTTGACAGAAGTTTGGACTACTGCTTTTATATTAAATTGAATGATTTTATTTTTTTAAAAAAAGAAATACAGCTATTGTTACAGGTGATAATGAAATAGAGATTCTTTTGCATGTCAAGAAAAGAATGCTATAATGAAATTTTGCTTTGTAGCTGCAGTAGTTATGTTCTGTAATCTCTAGACACTCCTCTCCCTTATTCATAGATGAGTTGTTTAAATTAATGTACAATAAGCCCTGATCAGATTTAAGGATGAAGTACAAGACAGCTGAGACGAATGATGTTCAGCCATCTAATTGCCTAAATTAATTTTTTGATTCTTACATTCAGTGGCAAATCTGTCAAGACACAAAAACTTGTCCCCTTCTGCCTGCCTCAGATGTTCAGGTTTTAGTCCCAAATACAATAATTAGCAGTATCACAATGAGAGCAGAATTCAGTGACCACTGTTATTTCATGGTTTCAGCAGCTCTGTCGCACTGGGAGCGCTTTGAATTTTTCACTCAACTTAGCAACATACTCTTTGATACACTTTTCATTATTAAGCTAATAGGGAGGCTCATGGAGGACTCTAAAATGGATTCAAGTGTGAAATCAGTAGGTAATATACATAATGAGGCCATTGCTACAGCTGTGCTGCTTGGTAAAGTTAAGCTACAAAGAAACTTGAAATTGGCTTTGGCTTGAGTTAGACCTGCACCTGTGAACAGCAGAGATATTGGGAATGTCAGGCAAACAATCTGAGATTTCTTAATCAGCTCAAGTTATCTATGGTAAGTGATCTTGCACAGCTGATCTGGGGGAAGGGGAAATAACTTCCCCTTCTTTCTTTGTTTTTCATGAGCAAAATGACAACAAAACCTCCTATGTGTATTTCTCCCATCTACCTCCTCTGAGGTTCTGGCTATGAATGTGGTTTCTTCTCTCCCTTACCTGTTTGTGGATTTCAGGCTTCCTTTCCTATCTAAATTATCACAAGGTTTCTCATGGTTACACTATGATGTGTTATGGATCTGCCTGAGAATTCTGAGTGGGTCCCATCTTGCAAACACTTGACTGTTTTCAGACCTCGGTGTGGTTGTCAGTCACTCCCTGGTATAATAAGGCAGTTAAAATTAATTGTTCAAGTTCTCCAAATCTGTCTGTGCATTTCTATAATTGGGGAACCATAAAAGAGTGCCCAGCCTTGTGGAAACATGGATGTTCAGGTGGCTAAGACTGGTGGGAGGAGAGCAGAGGGAGGAAATAAAGGCTTGGTCTTTATCTCTGTCACATACTTTTCATGCCTTATAACATGTCCCTTAGTCTCTGTGTGTCTCTGTAGGAAGCTCCTAACTACTTGTACCTGTAGGGATAATAGCCCTTCTTCTCTCCTCTTATCCATGCCATTGTTTTGGTTTGTGAACTCTTACTAGTAAAAGACTGGTTTTTACAGTGTGTGTGTAATGAGATGATATCTGTATTGTTTCCTTCAAGCTGTGCTATAAATATTTTTGAGAATCATCTGTCAAAATATTTTAAAAAACAAAAAAAATCACATTTTTAGGAAAACAATGCTCCCATGCTTCTGTTGTTGTTGTTTAGGAGTGTGTTTTTTTGGTTGGTTGGGGTATTTTTTTGTTTTTATTTTTATAGTCCACAAAGAAAGCACAGCCAGCATTTCCTGAAATAGTCTGTGGTTTTCCTCTCTGCGTGAACTGCTGTACTGTATTTTGGAGTTATGATCTACCAAGAGAGTGAGACAAACTGGGAATCCACAGGATCTGATCTTCAGCATTCTCATGAGAAGTGGAGGGGAAAATGCTGATCTTGTCATGCTTGTGACCAGTGGCAGGACTCAAGAAAGTGGTGTGGAGCTGGGCTGGGGGAGGTTTAGGTCAAATACTGGGAAAATGTTCTTCACCCAGAGGACAGCTGGGCACTGGAACAGGCTCCCCAGGAAAATGGTCACAGCACCAAGGCTCCCAGAGTCCAAGACGTTTGTTTGGACAATGTTCCCAGGCACAGGGTATGATTGTTGGGGTGTTCTGTGCAGGGCCAGAGGTTGGACTCGACCCTGACGAACCCCTTCTAAGTCAGAAAATTTTATGATTCTGTGAATAAAGGGATCAAGAGTAAGAATAACAATTCTAGTGACTGTACTATCTCAGTTGTTTTCCTGACCAGGAATTAAATGTTTCTAATCCTGGCTTCTGTTTAATTTTAATATGTTTTGTTTATTATAAATCTACCAGAACTTTATCATCTGTGAAACAGGCAAATTGTTATTGAATTGATATGTTGAATTTAAACAAGGGGTGATAGAGAGATTTCAAGGGGGCAAAAGTTCAGATTTAGGTCCTGAGGTTTTTGTCTTGTTTCTGATTTGGGAGGTTTTTCTGGCAGGTGCTGTTTGGTGTGTTTAGTGCAGTAAGAATGCTCGGTGAGATGTTGTAAGAACACAGCTATTCCAGGTCACACTTACATACTTGCAGAACTAACACACACATGTGATAAAGAGAATGTGTGCCTGAGGAAATGCAGTGATTATGTGGTCGTCAAAATTAACGTTAGCCTGAATTTACTTCTTGGAAAGAATATGGGGGGCCCAGTAAAATAAAGTGTATATTCTGTAGCTCTGCCTGAGCTCATGCAAAACACTTTGTGTTTGTATATTTGTGCCTAATGAAGGCTTGTTCTCTCAGGGAAATTAAAGTACTGTGGCCTCTAAAGGACAGGAAGAAGGCATCCCTAAGGATAAAGATGGAGAGAGAGTGGAAGGGAGAGACTCAAGATTCTTATAGCAGCTTTTTTGGTTTTGGGGCATCTCACAGTGGATTATACAGTAAAGCCTAAGAGTTAGGAGAATAATCAATCTTTTCTTGAGCCAGTGAGCTTTTTGTTTTTATATTTGTTGCTCCAGAACAAAACCCAAATCTCTAAGCCTTCTTTCTGATGCAAGCAGATGAATTCAGGAAATTCTAATTCTGGAATATTAGCCAGAAATTGGGAAACCAGATTGAAGTTTCAAGCTTTTTTTTTTTTTTTGTACTTTGTTACAATAACTAAAAGTGGTTGGGGAAATCTAGAATTAGGACTCCCCTTACCTAGCACAAATTTTGATAATTGGCCACACAGAATTTTTAGTATTATTTTAAATGCCCTGAAATATTTAATGAAATGTTTTTGGTTTTAAGGATAGGAGCATATCCCAACACTCTTGAACAGAAAGTTGCAATGCCAGAAATCCCCTAAGGAAGTCTGTTCCCGCTATGAGATCCTGGGCAGGGTGACTTGAATAAAATTGTGAATGCTTCAGGGCTCACCTAAATTGAGCAAACTCTGAACCTTAGAGATTCACACACCAGCAGTTTCTTTGATGTGAAACAATTTGTGAGGCAAATCCAGGAAAATTTATCATCTATCAAAGATTTCTGCCACTGCCCAGCTGTGGGACAATGCCTGGCAGTGGTGTGGGAGTAAGGCATGGGGTAGAAGATGCCTCCTGCTCTGATGGGGGGCATGGCCACTGCTGAGCAGAAAGAATAAGACTGGACCACAAGTCATGACAGTTCAAAGCATTACAGGATTTGAGCTAATTCCTAATTCTCTTTGTTCTTTTTCCTGTAGGAGAAAAGGAAGCAGGACAGGTAGGAGATTAACTTTGGTTGCTGTTGCTGTACCACAGTTAGAAAAACAAATGTGGCTGATCTGTTTAATTTTATCTTAACTGTTCCAAGACAGGTTAATCAGTGCAGCGTGTCCTGGTGCTCACAGCTGCCCCAGCACATCAGCCGTCCTCCTGCAGGGAGGCAGCTGCTCTTGCCTTGGTGATTTCCACTGTAATGCAAACCTCCTTGCCTTGGACCTCTGATGGAGCAGCTCCATTTAGTTTTTAGTTTTTTATCTCTTTCTCCTAGCTTTAGATTGCTAAAGATTAGGAACAGAGGAAGGAGGAGATAGAAAAACTACCTTTAAAAACAAAATAAAATTCAGCTCCAGATTCTCTGTCATATGTAATGCTTTTCTGATAGTTAGGCACCACATGGTCACTCCTGATATAGTAAAGTATCTTTTAAAAGGAAGACTGAGGAAATAACCTCTAATGATTCTTTGCAAAAATGTTATTTTTGCCTCTGCACTAACTGCTTTGAGTCTCAGTGGTGGCCAACAGCCAGGAAAAGAGCAAGACAGTGCTTTCTAATAGAATGTGTGAATCTTCCTTACAATATTAAAATAAGGAGTATTGGATAATTTCCTTCAGAGGCAGAAAAAACCTGTTCTGCATGGGTGTACTGCTCGTGATCCCTCTGTGATCCCTCACCCAGGGTTATGGTGACTTGATATCCTGTTTGCTTTGTGTAGGCACGTCCATGTTCTCGTGTCTCTTTTTTTTACCCTTATGCAACCACTCTGCTCTGTCAGCTGTCGAGGCAAGAGCTGTGCTGGGACCTTATGCAAGGCACACAGGCTGCTTTTCTCCTCTAGCAGAGGAGAGTGAGTGAGCCTGAAGTATGATCCCAAATCCCACCAGATCCTAACTGCTGCTGGGATAAGTGTAACATCTCACCCTGCTGAGAGCATCATCTTGCTTCTTGCCCACACAGCTGATGTTTCACTGCACATGTACGTTGCTCCCCACACTCCCACCATTAAAGTTCAATTGAATAGAAAACATTTTCTTGAAGCTTTCAAAGTTAAGACTGTGCTTAATTTTGGCTGGTTTTCTGCTTTTCTTTCTTATACTGTGCATTTTATCCTGCCTTATTGTATAAATCTGTGTGTGTTTACATATGGAACAAAGCTGAAAGAGAAATTTCCACAGTTGCTTTTCACTTTGGACTGTTTTTAAGACTTAAAAACCATAGTAGTATGTCTTTTGAATAGAATAATTTTGAAATAAAAATTGTCAGGGATCAAGTTGTACTAAAAATTTCGTGTTCTTTCTTTTTCTTTTGATTGAAATCACTGAATTGGAGCTGCTGACTTATTGAGTAGAGAAGGTTGGGGGCCTCATACACTAGGACATTGGATCTGGGACTGCACTAACTGAAAACTAACATAATAGACAATAAACCCAAGCCTTCTATTTGTGATTATTCTGTGAATGTTTTTTGGTTGTTTTTTTTTTTGTTTTTTTTTGTGAAGAATTACAAGGGCATAATATAAATAGTGGAAATGATTGGAAATTTTCAACCTTTGTTTCCTAAAATTAGAACAATTTAAGAATACAGTACACTAAGAAGTATTATCCTAATACCAATTACTAGTGCTTTCCATCAGGACTAATAAGTTTTGATTACCAATTTGATTTTAAAGGTAGTGGGATTGTGTGTCATTGCACCTGCCAGTCTCACTCAGTTCAACATAGCCATTGCAATATAAGTAAATTAAAATATGACTAAATATTAGAATGGGGAAATTCCATCTGTTCCTACCAACAGCTTTTCAAAACTATATAATACATGTTGAGACACGAAGCAGAGACACCTCAGTAGCACACTTGAAGAATGCAAAGCTTGTAGCTGCATGTGTGACTCCTTTATCTACTTATTACTGGAAATTTCTAGGCTTTGATTTGGGAGGAAGTGGTCCCTTGCTGCCTCTGAGGCAGACTAAGTGCTAGTGGAGTGAATTAGACCTTGTACTTGCTGCTGTGTTCAAGTCTGATCAAGAAAATCTTACCTGTGCTGGCACTCTCATGCTTTGGATTGTTCTGAGCTGAGCACTGTCCTATGTATCACTTCTTTTACCTGAGCATCATGATTATTTTTAAATTCAGGAGCTGAACTAGCAAAACACAGTGTTTTCCTGGAGAATTATCTCTAGTGCAAATGGACGGTATAAATACTTTTCCAGCTCTCTGATTTTGTATCTATATGTGTGTGTTTGGGAAAAAAGAGTGAAATATCATCATGGCTTACCTGAGGAGTATGTGACTCACGGGTTGGTCTTAGGCTGGGTACGAGGAGGAGCTCCTAATGCCCTTCACTTTCTGTCATAAGCATTCTGGAAAAGTTGGCTTTTCCAATAATGAAGCTGCCCATACTAATTATGACCTACTTGAAGATTGTGTGTTTTAGTTATCCTTAGTTCTGTGAAGGCTGGCTTCCAAATGTTTTTAGAAATGGGTTTTTGAGGAGAGTTTGTCCAAATCTGACAGAGGTTGCAATTCTAACACTTACCATGTGAATTCAACATGATGTCTTTGCCCTAGGCAAAATAACAAATTTTGAGCAAATTTATCCCAGTGAGAATTTAATACTATTTCCATGAAGAAATGTCCCTATTTTCAGTGTGAATCATACCTGGAATATTAACATGTGAAATAACAGTTTTCAAACCTCACAAATAATTTGCATTTGTAAGCACCCTAGTGAAAATTCACTGTAAAAAGTTTTGGTTTCCTATGGAAGTTTCTGATTTTTACAAAGTGGTGTGATTTCTCTCTCTTTTCCTTCTTCTTTCTACCTCTTAGCTCTGCTTTATTGATGATGTTGCTTCCTTGTGCCTTTTCTCTCTCTCTTTATTTATTTTTTTTTTTTTTGTCAATAAGTTAATCCTAAATGCTGACACAAGACATTTTAGTAGGAAGCTCATCCTATCAGTTGTTGATCAGGCTTACTGTTAGTGCAAGTCCTAAGTCAAGGCATAAGCCAAGATCTGAGCTGCAAGAAGTGAAGGCTGGAGTAAACAGACTTGACTAACTTTTACTCGCCAGGGATTTGGCCCAAATATTTTGGCTATGATAAGGAAAACTAATGTTGGTTCTTAATTAGCTAAATGTGAGATATTTTGCATTTATCTTTGTGTTAATTCACAGTTCAGTATACTTTATATCAAGCTAGAAGTAATAAACTTTTAATCTTATCACCCTACAGTAATATAGTGGAATGTTTACTAATTGCTCAGAAGCATTTTATTTAAAGATAAATAACATTTGTATTAAAAATGAGATTTAAAATGGTTTAATTTTATGCTGATATGCTAAAAGCAGTACTGTATACAGATGTCTTTACCATCAGTTTTACTACAGGGCTTATAACACGTATATTTAAAATGTCTTAGCAGGGAATTTGAATATACCCCACGAATAATATAAAGTAGTAAAATGAGATTTTGCATTCCGACAAAAGAAACATATATTTAATAATGAATTTCATTTGTGAGTGATGTGTATCTGTCATTTCCATCCATGCAATAAGAATTCTCAATGGCTCTCATCTACTCCATATTTTTTTTCCTCTGGCTCCAGTACATGATTCCCAGTATTTCTAGCTCTTTTTGTGATCTTCTTGAAAGTTTTCTCATCTTTTCTAGTGCATTTGCCTCCCACTTCTTCCCTGCAAGGTGTTAATCTTTCCTAGTGCTTCTATTTCACATAAGGCATTTACATGCTAATTTTCATTTTCCTTGATTTCTTAAAATGCTTTTAAAAAAAATCCATATCTTTATGTAGCAATGGCATTCTGAAATTGTCAATACATTTTTTGGTAAAATGCCTTGTAGGAAGCAAAGAAAGCAATAAAACTCCTTAAGTGTCCTTGGTTATGGAAATAATGTGAACCACTCTTCTATACTGTGCTTGAATGTACAAGCAACTGCTGAAGATTTCTGGACACAATGGCCAAATCCTCACCCTTCAACAAACAATATATTAATTCTTCTGAGAAACATTCAATTTGATTCAAATTTAAGTAGTACAGAAAAAAAAATTTACTTGTAGGGAGTATGTGAGGGAAGAGTCTTCCATATCAATCTTCTTGGTTTCTACCAGACTGATTCTTACTGCACTGTGAATTCAGGGGATGCCTTTGAGACCAATACTTGTAATCTGGAGGTTTGGTTGTTTTGTTGTTTTAACCTGGTGTACTTTGTTTGGACCCAAACAATAGTTAACAAGGGTTACAGACTACAGGAAACAACTCATACATCCATTGAGTGCAGCTGGACCCACGTCAGATTTCCATCCAGTGCAGTTCGAGCTCTTGAGAGTGACTTCTGGAGTACAAGGTGTTGGTTCACCGCTCTTGTGAGCAGCTGGAATAGCTGGAGATCAGGGTGTACAGAGGGAGGGAGGGAAGAGAAGACTGAGGAGTGGGGATGAGGAACTGAGCCTTTATTCTAAATCATCAACGTGGCTGCTCCCAAACGGCTTTGCCATGGACTGCTGTGGATCTTCCATAGCCTTGTGGCTGTGTAAGAAACATATTCAGCTCTTAGCATTAACTCTCATCTGTTAACCTGTTCTTTGTTTTGCATGTTGTGCTGTGCTTTTAAGAGCCCGAGGCTGTGGTGTTGTGGTGTGGGTCTGTGCTGTACCAAACGCTCTGTGCCACAGGCGGCCTTTGCCCTCCCGGCTGAGGTGGGAAGAGCAAGGCCTGGGGCGCCTTAGCACAGAGTTAGCAACAGACCCGCTGGGTTCTGCTGGAGCTGCACTCTGAGATGAGGGCTCTTCTGTGTTTAAAGACAAGTTTATACAAGATCACAGTGTGACACCTGTGTTACCACAAGTTTTGGTACCACTTGTCCTGAGCCTGCAAGAGGCAGCCATGGGAACCTGCCTGTGGGGCCTGAGGCGGGGGAGCCCCGGCTGCAGCCCTGCCCTGGCCTTGGGCACACTGTGAGAAACCACTGAGAATTATTCCATTTTCCCTTCTGTTCAGCTCTCCCAGTGGCCTTGTGAGGCCGATGAATTATGCATTACAGACTGGTTTCCCTGGCAGGCTGATCTGCATTAGCTGAGGCCGTTCCGGAGGAGGCAGCGGCTCTCGGCGGCCGTGCCCACGGGAGCTGGCCGAGCCGGCTGTGCCCTGCCTGGGCTGCCCTGGGTGCTCTGGGGTGCACACCCTGCCCGGGCTGCCCTGGCTGCTCTGGTGTGCCCACCGTGGCCTGGGCTCCATGGCTCCCAGAGCCCAGAGCTCCTGAAGGGCTGAACTGCTGTGCCCTGCCTGGGCTGCCCTGGGTGCTCTGGGGTGCACACCCTGCCCGGGCTGCCCTGGCTGCTCTGGGGTGCACACCGTGGCCTGGGCTCCATGGCTCCCAGAGCCCAGAGCTCCTGAAGGGCTGAACTGCTGTGCCCTGCCTGGGCTGCCCTGGCTGCTCTAGGGTGCACACCCTGCCTGGGCTCCACAGCTCCCGAAGGGCAGAACTGCTGTGCTGATGGAAGGGTGGCCATCCGTCCTCTTGGGTGTGTTTCATATCCAGCTGTACATCCTCTGTGTTATACCTGTTTGTGTTTCTTTACAGTCAGTTGCCTTTTAGAATGTGTAAATATTTTAGGTATAAGGCTTTAGAACTTTTTGTGTTGTTGCTCACCAAAAGGTACACGCTGTGTGTTTTCAAAGCTTTTGCTAAATGCATATATAACTTTTATTTTTCTATGAAGTGGAATATTTTCTCTAAGGAGTTAACTAATATCTCTGAAGCTTTCTAAGGTTAAGATTTGAAAAGCCTTCAATATATGTCCCTGATTTTCTGATTCCGTTGCTTATTTGTTTAGGCTGATGGGAATAGGCTTTGTCTACTGTGCTTCAAGAAGAAAAGAAGATTTTTGTGCTCCCAGGAGGCGAAGGCAGTTTTCATTGGCATTTTAGTGAAATATTAAAGGCAATGCAGATTTGCAGGGACACACTGCAAAGGCTGTCACAGTGATCAGAGAGGCACTGGAGTGAGGAAAGGGACAGCTAAATGTGTAGGTGGAGAGTCAGTCCATTTGAGCAAAGGTATGAGTAACTGAGGTTATGAATTGGTTGCAGATGGGAGATGGCAAGCAAGAAAAGTGGAACAAAATTATATTGACATCCCTGTGTTGTCTAAAGACCACTACAAGACCATTAGTATTGCTGTGTAGCCAGCAGGGAGGCCCTGTCAGGGTGAGATTTTACTTAGGCAACTGGTATTGATTTTTGGTCTGCCGCCAGGATGTAGGAAGGAAAAGATTTTTTCTTTTCTTCCTTCTTTTTTCTCCTGTGTCCATATTCATGGATGCAAAGCACTGTGTCTGGACCTGGGATGTATGGTTGAGTATGTCTGTGTGCTGTCATGACTGACTTTATTGGGGGAAAAATCTTTGGAATTGACCTTCAGACTTCTGGCCTTGCTTTTGCTCATCTTTCCTCTCATCTCTCCTGTAAGGCCATGCTAAAAGGCAATTAAGAATCCAACACACAAACAGTGGCAAACTGTTTCTTTGTCATCTTGGAAGGAGTTTTGAGTGGTATTTTAGTATTTCTCGTTGCCCAAATGGAGAGCCCTGCCCTGTGTTTGCTCCCTGGGCAGCAGCAGCCGCCAGAGCTCTGAGGGCTCAGCTCTCCCCTGGGGTTGCTCAGTGTGCTGTGGGGCTCCTGGTGAGAGCCAGGGGCAAGTCTCTTAAACATGGGTGCAATGAGTTTGTTTCTCTGCTTCCTAAAAGAAAGCTTGGCAAAGGGAAATTTCTGGCAAGAGAAGGACTTGTGAGAAAAATAGTGAGCTGCAGTCTGCTTGTAATAGATGGACAGAGACTGACCTGGTTTAAATCACATAGGATCCTTCCTCATGACTTACATTAGACCCTAATATCTTGCTATTAATACATTTCTTTAGCAGAGAAAATTAATCTCATAGAAATGTTTTTCTTCCTTCTATTATGTGTATGATAAACACTTAGCTAAGGGTGCCTTTTCTTTAAAATTTATGTACCTGCACTCTGAAAATTGAGGCTGCAGAATTGTTAGAGAAACAAGCACTAAAACAGAACAGTGCCGTTCAAGTGTAATGGATGAATTAAATCTCCCATGCTATTTCATCCCTGTTCATCTATGTCTTTACTCATGTTATGAAGCCTACTTAAACTCATTCTGTGTTTGACAGATTATTCCTATGGAGTGTAGGTCTGAACACTGCTTATTTCCAAGGAGATAAAATGAAAATATTCTTTTGGGAATTTGGCCCTTTAATTATGGGTAATTTTTAAACCAATTAGTTTCGATCATTGAAACACCAGATTAAATCTCAGCATTGATTGAGGTCAGCTCCGTTAAGTCTTCAATTTTTGTGTTGTCTTGTGGAACAGACAGCTGTTTATCCTGAAAATTTGTTTGCTGCTGCTTTATTTACACCCTCTCCTACTTCGGTTCTGGCCACATATCTGATTGGGAAACAGTTGCAATCA
This sequence comes from Pycnonotus jocosus, assembly GCA_013400435.1. Classification (NCBI taxonomy): domain Eukaryota; kingdom Metazoa; phylum Chordata; class Aves; order Passeriformes; family Pycnonotidae; genus Pycnonotus; species Pycnonotus jocosus. The sequence goes on along the minus strand of VWYP01026928.1, from coordinate 59,128 downwards.
AGAAAACAAAACCCCAATCCAGGATACTGTAACTTCTAAACTTGTAAATGTTTTTAATTTTGCCTTATTCATAGTGATGACTTAGAACGTTTTGCAGACTCCCATCTATTTCTGTGTGATAGTGATTAAAGAATAAAAAAGCCATTTATTTACAAATTCTGTCAAAAGTGCTAAAGCATGTCTGTTCTGAAGCACAGCAGAAGTCAAGTGCTTAGCTCATTCTTTTTCCTTAGCTCTCCCTCCAGGACCTACTCAGATTCTCGTTGGCTTGACTTTAACCCTGAGATGGACAATTATCTGATTTTGGGTTGAATCACCAAGAATTGTTCCTGTTTGTTTGTGGAGGGTGTTAGCCCCTAATAGAAGAACAACATGCACAGTTCCAAATTCAGCTTATTTGATTAGGTCTGTCAAGATCCAGAGTATACATTATGGTATTTAATTTTACTGTTCAATGCTTTAATTCCCTCCCCACACCATGATAATCTTTATCTGAATTCAGCCCAGTTAGGCTATAAAGTAATCAGCCAGAGGCTTCTGGGTTTTAGTTGCTGCAGAAAAGCTGATGCAATATGAGTAATGGTTTGCAACACTCTGTGCAACAATGATTTTATAGGACGTAAGCATAAGATCTGTTTCCTTAAGAAACTGAGGTGTTTTATGAAGACCTGTTAGTGTAATAGAGAACATTTTCATCTGTGCATTTTGCTAGAAAATGCCAGTGGAGGTTTGGATGTCGCTTGGATATGTGTTATTTGTGAGCATGGGCTGCTTTTTTAATCATGCTTTTGCAAGGCATCAAATACAACTGCACCACTTATTCTAGTAACGTTTTCATCTACAACACCACCCTTTATTCTAGCAACGTTTTCATACAAATAAATAACTTGCAAGTGACTGTTTTAGGTGTAGAATTAATTTTTAAGTTTGCTGGAACACTCTGCACACCAAAGATCTTTCCTTTTGGTCCTTAACACATGTGCATGCAAGTCTAGTTGCCCTTCTAAAACCTTGAACTTGGATTTCAGTCTGAAAACCATAAATTCCTTAAGCTGAGCACAGACTGTTGCCTTTATGCAGAAACATTTGCTAAATTTAGAAATATAGACAACAGTTCCAGGAAATGCTAGGTAGAATCTTTATATCATTAGCTGACAAGTAAGAACCAGAACCTCACTTGCAAGCCAGTAAGATGAGGTTGTTTTCCTTGCTGCTGTTTGATAGCAAATGATTACAGATAAGCTGTAGGGATATCCATTTATTCACAAGGACTTTGTCTTGCAGATGAAAAAAACATTACCAATTCAGAAAGCTCTCTGTGTATGGCAATCAATTTTAACTCTGCCTTTCTGCTGATAATGGAAGCTTCTGTCTCACCCCCTGTCTGGCTCACGCGAACTCCTCTTCAACACGTTCTGAGCTTGACAAAGTTGTATAAATCATTTTATGGTAGCAGAAGATATTGTTAGGCTGGTAAACAGAAAGGAATAAATACACAAGTGTCAAGCTGCCTTCAGTTATATCTATTTATTACCCCACATGAATGCACACAGTGCTTCATAAAACTCCACCAGTATTTTAATCAAGTTATGTCTTTTGGGAGAGGGAGAAGCTGTTGTAGGGACGATGTTAACTAAACCTTCATGCTCAGTAGAGTGCAGAACACCAATTAAGGAGACTTTTGCTCTGAAAGTGCCCTAATTTCCCACATGAGCCGGGAGAATCTTTTATAAGAAGGCTTATAGGACTCCCTGGGACTTGGTATGCTAGCTAGAGAAAGGTGACATAAACAGAGGCAAATGTATCCACTAGAGGGTATTGGCACACTATATATGGTGGTGCATTATAGATAGTGTCTAACAGGTCTCATTTATTATGCCTTAATATGAGACCTTTAAAAGTCCTTTCTCTTGTAAAGTCCATATTCCCCAGGACCTTTCCCATTTCCTGGTAGCAAATGCATTCCTAATATGAGCTCAATTTCCATTAGGAGAACAAAGGGGTGGGAAGCTGCTCACCACCAAATTATCAAATGGCTTGTGCCCAGGTGCTGATTGAAATATTTATGTAGTCAGAAGACTTCTAGACAGTTGGAATGTCAGTGTAGCAATATCAAGACTTGCCCCTGCCTTGCACAACAGCTTTCAGGAGAGGGATAAGTGGGTTCAAATTCTGCAATCCAAGCATTTCCAAAAAGCACTTGTCCTGGAGCAGAAAAAGCACAGGAAACAAGCTCCTATTTTTAATAGCATCCACTCATCCCATTGTTATCAAGACTTTATAACAAATCTAGGATGAGGCCTTTAAGTTTATAGTACAAGGCTGGTTTGCTTCAGAGAAGAATTTGTATTTGTTGTTCAGATAAATGGCCTATCACATTATAATCCTAAGAGTATTACTTTTCAATTTAAAATGTTTACTTGGTTAGGATTGCTATATTGTTTGTTTGTGCTCATAAATGACTATTAAAAGGAAGAGAGAAAGGAATTGTGTAGTGTGGTGAAAATATCAAGTGTCTCACATGGGCATTGGAGTCACTGGAAGACTCTTGGGTGGCTTTCATTAATTTTTAAAAAAATCTCTTTTGTGGAAAACAGTGAAAAAAATGAAGTTATCTGCATTTAAGGACATAGTTTAGTGGTGGACCTGGTAGCTTTATGTTGATGGCTGGACTTGATCTCAAGAGGTCTTTTTGAACCTGATATATTCTATGATTTTATGGGATTACTTGTAGTGTTCTGAGGCTGTTCTTTTGGAAATTTTAAGGCCTTGGGGGAAAACACCATGAAAAGTGGTGATTCAACTATGGAAATTTTACATTAAGATGTGTATCTGCATAAATATCTGCAAATTCCATGTTCTTTGAGAGCCTGGGGCATAGAAATCACATAAGGAATTTTCTGACTGGTATGAAAAAGACTATCCTGAAGAGCTTGCCCTACTCATAACAAACTTAATTTGTGGATATGAACAAGGCTCACCACAATACACTGATCCCAAAAGCAATGCTGATGACAAAAATGAGTGGAGTGAAACCAACAACAAATATTGCCTTGTTTAAATTACAAAAGCCATTGACTTTCTTTCCCTTGATAACACACTGGCTCAGGGAATTGATGGTAATGCACATGAGCATGTCAGAAAAGCATTTTAATGAGAAAGCCCTTTATGTAATATCTATTTTTATTCAAATTGGAGATTGAGGGATCAATTAACAGGATGAGATGTTCAAGGATCGGTCTGAAAGAAATAGTTTCATTGTTGTAGTCATTAATGAAAGTGTTCTCCTTAAATATTCAAACATCTACAACAGCATTAAAAATTAATCTATATACCATGTATGAATACTTGCTAATTCTTTTGGTAGAAGGTAAATTTGAAAGAACTGATTGCGTGCAAGGACCAAGCAAATATTGCATCATCTTTGCAATCACTGAACCTACATAGCTTAATATTGTGTTTTAGGGGGTCTTAAATCTAGCTGCAAATGCTCTTGAGCAGGAAATCTCTGAGGGCTGAGGAACAAACAACAAAACTTCCTGCTCACCAGGGTTTTCTTTGTAAGCTCTCTATCTTGAACATATTTTAAGTTCTCTATAGCATAAAATGAAAGGTAGAAAAGCTGAGTGGCAGAAGTCTGTTAGAGAGCTCGAGAACCACATTATTTATTTTTCTCCTGTACAGTTCAGACACTGACCTGCTTCAGGCTCACAGTGCAATGGGGATGCACAGAAAAGCTGTGGGTTGTAGGAGGTCCTGTGTGGCTTCAGCAAGTCTGATACTTACAGGGCTCTAAAAACAACAGAGTCATTTTAGACGCATACAAACTGTAGAAAATGCTCTTCTCTATTGTCCTTCATTGTGTGGACATGAAAAAGTCAGCCTGAACCTTGCTCCATTTTGAAAATTCGTTACTGTTCTTGAGACCTTATAAGACTTGCTCTAATTGTACATAAGTCTTTGCTGAGCACAGTGAGGTAGAAGAGGCAGGTGTAAAGGATGTTCCATCTAGAACAATGTCATTTTGAAAAGCAAAATTCATATTTTTAAGACTGAATTATTTGCACTTTCTTATTAGGCTGTCAGTGATGGGTGATGATCCATATATTAAAACTTTAAGGTCTTAATATATTAAATGGAAATGGATCCAAGGGTACAATAATGTACTATTGAATGGATAACTACACATTTATAAAGGACAGTAAAGGGGGTTATGGTCTATGATATGGACTATTAGGCCTATTCTGATACTTATAGAGTGGATTTTAACAAAGAACACAATGGGTTCATGCTACATTCAGTTTCCACAAGGGAGCAAGACAACACAGTGGACATAAATGACACCATCATCACCCTCCCAGCTGTCCTCCTTTTTCCAGCACCCTGGAATATCAGGGTCTATCAGCACATAAGAACAAAATACAGCAGTTCCCAAGATCATTGCTCCCAAACCTTCCCATGAGTAATTAAATGATGATGCATTGTGTAACATGCTCATTCAAACACAACCATGCTTAGGGAAATATCCTCTGAATCACAGGATTCACTTTCTTCCACAAAAGACGTATTCCTCCAAACTTCTGTGCTTGGAAATACCATAGGTAAATTTGCCAAATCTCCATTTGAGGAGGTCACAACGTTTAATAAAGCTTGCCTTACTTTTCCTTCTGTAATGTATTAATAAAGCAAAGGAATGTTTCAAACACATGAAATAATATTCAACCCTCATCACAGAACTGACCTCAATGTGTAAGATGAATTTAAGCCCCACTTTATTGCATCTCTGAAAGGAGAAAACCAGACAAATATAAGAAAAACTAGACATTTCATACTAATGTCATCTGTCATTCATAGAAATTGCCTTCCTATATTTATCTGGTTTGCTTCCTGTGAACTCATGAAAATAGGAAATTCATAGAAAAGATCAAATGTAGAGCAACACAGGCTTTTTTTTTTTTTTTTTTTTTAACTATATTAAAAACAGCCACATAGTAAAGGACAAAAAAGCCATCTTATTTATGAAAAATGCCTGTACTAAACAAGGTTAGCTGATAGGACAAGCTCAAACAACTAAATGGTATATGAGTGTTGGTGTGTGTGTTTCATGCACATAATATATTCATTAGTGAGAAGATAAAGACAGCCTGATTTTAAAACCTGAATTATTTTTGCATCTCTGTTTGTAAAGAAAGGATCAACAGCAGTTTTCTAGCATCTTAGAATTAATCACAGTGCTATATAAATCCTCTATATTTTAAGAACACCAAAAACGCCATTTCAGAAAAGCTAAATAATGTATGAAATTGAAAAATGTCATTCTTTTAATATCTCTCCTTGTGAAAAAAACCCCTTGCAATTACAACTATGATAACTGATTGTAGCCTTTTTTAAAGTATTAAAGAAGTTGTCATTATTTAGTTAAGCAATTCAGATTCAGAAAACGTGACCTACCATAGCCTGAGGGAGAGACCTATCGTAGCAGTAAGCAATAGATCTCTACACACTTGTAATTCAGAGGCACTGGGGCAAAAACTGTCAAAACATTACCAAAGTCGACAAGGATGTATGGTTCATTAGTCTGGGAACTGATGTGTTATGGACCTCTTTGTGAGCAGCCTGATAATTTAAATCAAGTTACAAGTTTACGTAAACCTACTAAGAACTCTATTATTAAATTTCAGATCATGCCTTCAACAAAGGCACTCATAATTGCAGAGATTTATCACAAGGCCATAACTAGCCCCCTATCACGCCCACTTAATCAATAATCAATTTATGAAGTATCATTACTTTAACAGAAAATCTGCAGCTCTTTCTCGCATTGACTTTGAGGACCAAACTGCAGCATAACAACAGTAAGCCAGTCTTGTTCATTAACACAGCATTAGACTGCAAAGGCTTTGATATTTCCAAGCAGGTACATGGACAGAGCAGAGTGAGCTGCAGCAGCAGAGTTATCTGCCCCCTTCCCTGTGCTGCTCTAAGCCTGTCCAAGATGTCTGGAGCTCATAGAGGTGTGCACCTGACAGTACTGGAGCACACTACCTGAGCATGAGGCTTCTTCACTTCCCCCAGCTTTACATCCATGAGAATGACATTTATAATATGCAGCCACTCCTACACACTCCCAGTCTACAACCCATCTCGTTGTTCAACAGGACAAAGACTGGTGCAATTAGAGTGAAAAGAAGAGATCACAGAGTTGGACTTGCAATCAATGCCTCCATGTTTCATTCACTGTAACAGGTCACTGCAAAATAAATCAAGTGCAACTGTAATGGCATTGTTTGCATGTTCTTGGGACTGTTCTGTACAGTGCCAGGAGCTGGACTTTGATCCTTGTGGGTTCCTTCCACTCAGGACATCCTACAGTTCTGGGATTTCAGGTGTTAAGACTTTGCTTAAGAGACAATCTTCTGTTTCAATGATGATACATGCTGATACCTGTTTTTACAACGTGAGCTTTCTATCTAGAGAAAAGAAAAATAAACTGGAGATGATAACAGTGCTCAAGGACTACAAATGATCAGTGCTACCAAACAAACAGTTCATGTGACAACCTTGATCCCCAGGAAAAAGCTGCAGTAATCCTATAGTTAACTGCTTGATTATCAATTGTTTGTTTTTTTTTTTCTGACTATCAATAATTAGTTTAATAACATTGCATACCATATTTTGGGCACAGAGAACCATAATTTAAAAGACTGTTTTATGAAGTTTGGACAGTCTAGTGAAAGTAGTAATTACTTCTGTTCTGCAGTCCTGAGATATAAAAAGGAAGGGATAAGTATTAAACCTGTAAAACTTTGCCTGATTCATGTCCTTCTCATGATACACCAGAGTCCACTGTATTAATCACAAGTTTCTGGTTTTATGCAGGTTTTTATTAATTTGTGAAAATTACTGCATGAAATGTGAAGATATGAAGAAAGATTAACCCCAAAATACGTTTACCTTTCAAAGAATTTCTTTCCAAGCAATTAATACTGAAGTACTGCATAAAGCCACAGAAAATTCAGTATTTTACATTTGTGTGATTTCTCCAAATCATCATTAATTTAAGCATTTATTCCAAAAGTGCCAGAACAAACATTTCACAAGCACTGCCATTCCATATTACTCTGTAACTTAATACTCTTTATCATAAAACCAATTTCTGCAGATCAGAGTATGCCTAATGAAAGCATCCATGGCAGGTATGTGTTACTCCTGCTTCAGCACTGCAGTTTCCTTCCCTTTCCTTCAAATGCACAGAGCTTCTGGAAGCCTTTTCTCAACAAATCCAGAACCTGATAAAGCAGACAAACTCTCAGGTTTAAATACCTCAGCTGGATTTCACCACTGCTGAACTGCAGAGGGGAGGAACCTGAGCTCCCTTTGTGGCCTGGGTGACAGCTGAGCTCTGTGGGTAGGGGGACAGGGACAGAGCAGGGACACCCTGCAGACAAGCAATTAAGGACTGGCAGCACATTCCAACCTTTCAGAACAAAAAACTTGCTTCAGGACACATACTTGTCAGACTACAACTCCAAAGGGCTATCAGTGCATAAACACAACACGTCCCAAATTCCAAAAGGCTTTTTTCTATGCCATGTAATGTCAAGGTATCAATAAATAAATAAAACCAAAAAAAATCCCATGGCAAGACAAGAAAAGCAAAAATTATCTTTCTACCCAATAAAAAAATTGTGCAATAAGAAAATACTGCACTTAGGGCAGACATAATGTGAAAAGCTCAGGGGACAATGTTGCTTTTCCAGGTGCAAGGTCCATTAGCTGCAGCTCAGACACTGCTGATATCTGAGAGCTTGTCAGATTGTCCCAAAAATGCCCTGGGAACAAATTGGATATTGTCTGGAATGTCTCATTTTGCTGAGGGATGGAACTGTCTCCCTCTAACAGAGCCACTTCACAGTATTCCTGCACAAATTGCAAAAAGGGTGTTTCCCTGCAGGCCACGATCAGAAATCACTGATGCAGAAGGACATCCAGAAGACTCTAGAGAAAGCAAGAATGTAAAACACCTGCTCTCTCTGAAGGGTTTCCCTCTATTAACACCACCACATTTCTGTCTGTTTCTAGCAAATTACTCACTATTCCTGCTCAGCATTAATGTCAGCGCTGGGCTACTTCCAGAGATGCTATTTTGAATGTCATTTATTGTGGAAAACAGATACATGCATGCACAGAACATGAGGCTACTTGGGATTTGTTTTGAGAGGTATCATCATTTCAGAAGACAACTAAAAATAGCTTGACTTCTTTAAAGTTGTGTTTAAAGCCTGTGTACTCATATTGCTCTTTGATGTCAATCCCTAGAAGTAGTACACTAGGAAATGCTAAGTACAGCAATGAAAGTGTTCATGCCATGACTAAACCTTTTCCATGACACAGTAATAAGGCTCCAATGATACAGACTCAAGCAAAATGCATCCCTGCACTGATTCTCAGCAGTACAAGGAAGGTATTATTTAATGACTCAGCTTGAAAAAACCCCACAAATATATTTCTTTATGAGAGTTTCCATATCCTCCAAAGGATTTAAGTTTTTAACTTGGAAATTCTTGAGAAAATCTCTTGGAACATGCAGCTACAAAGCTTTTATATCAGATTTCTTTTTGAGCTCAGGGTTAAAATGAGATAAGCTTTCAAAGCAGAACAGCTTAAATTTCTTCTATCTCTCAAAATCAGGTGACACAATGAATGGTGAAAGAAAGCTTGTCTTGGTGTCCCCAGATGATGTGTGATTTCTTGCATGAACTCCTGTTTTTCAGAAAGAGTCAGGATCATGACAATGCCCTGTACTTGCAGGATTTTAGTTGCTTCCTGATTTTGAAGCAAAAATTTTATATGGATCAAACTTTAACTTTTCACATGAATACTGGTAGATACACACTGAAGGAGCCTATATTATATTATTAAACAGGTCACATTGCACGCTATCTTAATAATTAAACAACATCACTTTCTTGATGGAGAGAATTCCTGGCTGAAATTTAAATGTAGCTACTCCAAACAGAAATATGCATGAGTAAACATTTGCTGTAATTAACTGAAGACCACAAAATCACTACTAAAGATTTTCTTTTAATATAATTTTTTTTCCGCAGCTTAGATAAAATCCACAATTTTGTCTCATTGATTAAAGCAGAATACCGGAGAAATGAAATCTTAACAAGGAGCAATGTGTAACTTGAGGTTTAAACTATAGGTTTCCACTTTCTTACCCTGGTCTATTCCCCTCTTTCTGCCTTCTCCCTTGCAGAACAAGGCTTTTAAAGGAAGATGGAGATTACAGTTTTCACAAGGCTCCATTTAAAGATGGGATTTTTGGCTCAAAATCCATTTCAGACCTCTTATGATTTCCTGCTAATTTCATTATTTGCACAAACCTCAATTTAGTGGCTATATATACACCAATTAAAATTACCAATCTGTCTGCTATATATAATCACAAAAATCTTTACAGGAGTCTTTTTTTTTTTTTCCTCACCAGCAAGCAGAGTCATGCTTGAAATAAATAACACATCCGAATTAGTATAATTTATTGTCTCTATGAAGTCGTTATAATTTTCATTCAAAATGAAAGGAAAAAACCCTTAGTAATACCATGAAAACAAATAGGTTTCCAATTCCAATCTTCTCTGAGATTTGGTCTTGGTGGGTTTGATTCCTAGGGATACCTCAAAGATTAAATAAATAGTTTATGTCCCAATACAACAGTTGGAATACTGGCATTGGGAGAGACCTTAATTTTGGCTCTCCTGTGTCTAACTTGTCTCAGCTGGCACTTTCATTTCTAACCACGATGCTGCCTTGTTTGTCTGATAGCTCAAATAATCACTGAGCAAAGGTGTTTGTGGGGAGCTGAGTGATGGCATCTAAGCCACAAGTGAATGCTGCAATCACTCACCTATTTATGGGAAGGGGCCCCTGGACAAGCCTCACTTACTCTTTCTGTGCTGATGTAGGAACCAGTCCCACGGCAAGCAGCAGGAGAAGGATCAGTCTTAGTCAGTGAGCTCTCCAGTGCCCTGGTTTTGACATCACAGAAACCACTCAGAGCTTAGGAAAGCAGAAGCTCAAACTTCAAACGAGCACTCATTTTGAAAACTGAGAAATATCCTAGTCTGGGTATAAGCCAAGCTGAGGCAAAAGGCTACTTAAAGTGCCTGACAGGTGCCTGAGTCCTGTAGGGAATGAAGGTTTACGTCTCTGCTACAGGATTAATAGAAGCTATTTCCTCTTGATGGATACAGCTAAATACAGCATAGTGGCAATGATCATTCACACAGTGAAACAGAACATGAACTGGACAAAAGGAGCTGTGAATTTTAAGTCTCTTTTCAAGAGCATATTTAGCAGCAGAGATTTTTATTTGCAGCAGTAGGACATACAACAAAGAGATGCTTTTTCCAGGCTGAACACCAACGTAACTGAGGCTCCCCAGAGCCCTGACATGGGGCCAGCAGGGGGGAGACTGCATTACGAAAACGTGATGAAGAGTTGCAAGGGTTCGCACTAAGTTGTCATGAGGTTTTAAATCAAACTTGTTATGACAGGGAAAAGGTCAGGACACCATTTCTCACCTGCCTCTCACCAACACTCCCAATACCAACACAGAACTAGTTCACAGTCCTGGAAAGAGTGACCAGGAGCACTTGTCCTGCTACGGAGCCATAGAGATAATGGCCTTTGCCCCGAATGCAGTAATGCCCACATCAGGCCAGAGGATGCCTGCAGACCCCAGCAGTTTTCCCTCCACATTAACCCAGCACAACAAAGAACACTGAAGTCTTGTTAGACATAAGAAGGAAAGCACACATTGGATGTAAAGCCAAGAAACTTTGATTAGAATAGTTGGAATCTTCAGGGCATAGAAGAGCTCAGTCCAGTTTAGCAGTTACAGAACATGCAATAATACAATAATCTATCATTAAATAATGTGGTGTATTACAGTCAAACTGGGATATATAGGCACACTTCCTAGTGTCCACTCCTTTCTGTGACAGAGAAAGCAGTGGGTTGCTGCTTGGGCTCCCAACACCAACAGGAGATTGCCAGCTCCCACCTGGAGGGGGAAATGAGTCAATGCCACCCACACACCAATTCCTTCACTGCAAGCAGCATGATGTTGACAGTGATTTCTCCAGGACATCTTTAAGGACATTTTAATGTGTCTTCTAATACTCTTTTAACCTTGCTGTTCCTTTAGTGATCTAGACTTACTGTATATAGCAGATTTTGCATACAAGCTACTCATTCTTTACTCTCTTTCCTGTCCCAACATAATTTTTACCCAGCTCCTAAGTCTGCATTTCCCTAAATGGCCACTGGTGAGTCATGTAAAACTGGGAGGTCTCTGGTGCCCACTCATGTGCCACCTCTCATCATCCCATTCCTGTACTCCTCCATGGGGCCTCCTGTGTCCTCACCTTCAAGGCCTGGCTGTTCCACCAGGCTGTCTCTCTACACTACACCCCTTTGTTAAAATTACTAATACTTTGTTCTATGCAAAATTACTATTTGTCACTGCTATCTTTCTGAAAACACTGTTGTTGTATGATATGGATATTACAAGTATTTAGGCTACTAGCAGAGTTGCTCTTGGAGCAAAATCAAGTATAAAAAAAGCTCAAGACATTGTCAAAACAAGCTGACTCAAAGCATTGTTCAAAGACAATAAGGTATTTTTATGAACCACTTAAGACACAGTTTGTCATTTACAAAATATGAAAAAAAACAAAGGAAAAAACACCCAAAATAAACAAAAAAGCCCCCACAGAACAAAGAAACAAACAAACAAGCAAACAAACCCAAAAAAGCCCACCACCATCCCAAATAATAAATTACCTAGCACATATAATTAATAATTAAGTAGTAATACTTAGTACTGAAGGGTTTAGAATATGATTTATATTATATGGGAAAAAAGCAGGAAATCTAGGTTCCCTTGTAAAAGATCTCTTGTGCAATAAGAGCTGCAAATCACAGTGTGTAAGGGAAACACCTACACCGAAAAATATAACTTTTAATATCCTGTTTTCCTGAAATGATTATTTGAGATTTCAGAATTTTTGTCTTGAAAACAGTATTTCTAAAAACCAGTTACAGGTAAATATATAGATAGATATAGTGCAACTAATTACACTTCATCCAGTTTCAGATGAATTCACTTATTTTACCTGCTTCATCAGGGAAAAAGGACAGAGCAAAAATAAGGAGATGTATCTGTAACTAACCTAAGAAAGCTTGAGAGCTGTTAGAGTTGTGCGTGCAAATTTTAAACTGCCTGTTACTTTTTACTAACATGTGCTTAGCATTTAGGGCTGTAGTGCAGTATATGAAAGGGTAATGAGCTATTCAGAGTCTATTTTGACTGAGCTATTTGTGTCTAGTTAATGCATTTCAAATGTAATTGACAAATTAATATCTCCAACTTTTCCCATTAACAGCATTAAATAAGGAAATTGCTGTTCCAGATTTGTAACCTTATTATTTATTATACCAAACTCCACTTGTAACATATTAGTTAGTCCAAGTTTTCTTCCAATAAATCAAAATGAAAAAAACCAAACTTCTTCCTTCTATTTATGATCTTCCATTTCTGCCTATTTCTTAAGATAGAAAATGAAAATTAATAAAATTAATTCCACTGTTTATATTCAGGTTCTCAATACTGCCGTGTTCAGTTTATCAATTGTAAAAGTTAAGTATGTAGTTAAAAAGAGTCTGAAGCAGAAAATAAAATTACAATGTGGAACACTTATGTTTGCCTTGTTGATTTCAATAATGTCACCTGGAATTAGAGGACCATGTTTTAAACAATGGTTTTTAACTACACCTTTTCCAGAAAACAAGAAAAAAATAATAGCATCTAAACTACTAAATATCACTGTGGCACCCTGACTACTAAGGTGCTCCATGTCATCACAGAGGTAACCAAGAACAGGTAGGGTTTTACTCCATTCCTAATACTTGAGTATCTCAAACAGCAAGAGAAGATCAGGTCCCCTCTCTCACCCAAATACCTGCTCCTACCAAGGATCACAGATTGGGTGCTGTGGCTGTTTCTTTTGGACACACATTTGCACATGGTTGTTTCTGCTGGTCACCTGCTCAGCTCAAAGGGTAGGGCACAATGAGGATTTTGACATGCCTTTGCATAACTGGATATTTCTAACTCCATATGACTCAAGGCTGCTCACTCTCAGGCCATAACAGAATGAGAAGACTGGCACCTTAGCAGTGCACCACCAGCAATCCTGCTGGTATTTATATACTGCAAAGCCTGGGTTATTAGGGATTCTTTTAAGACTCATTCATATTTTATAGCACTGACATGAAGCAAATCCCACCCTGTGCTTCTAGTGGAGAAATTACCTTTAGGTTTCTCCCAAGCTCACAACAAAGTACATCTTTCAACACTTGTGGTCCTGACTACTACTGCAGAGCCATGGACATTTGAGGATACCATTTATACCTTTAGCTGTTTACTGGAAATAACTAATTAAAGAGCCTAGATAATCCACAGGTCAGTTGGATAACAATTCCTCTGATAAACGTAAGCACTCCACTATCATTTTGGAAACAACCATAATTAAACAAACTCAAACCAACTGCACTCATCACCTACAGTTAAGATAATTTATACAAAGTGTGTGTAATGTGAATAATTTCATAGAGAAGAAAAAATAACCTACAGCTCACCAAAGTATAACTATGAATTGATTTTTAAATTAAAGATGTGAATTACACAGTATGCAGCTAAATTAGAAAGGCTGATTTCAGAGGAGTTGATATCCTCTATAGAAATGTGTCACATATAGAAAAACATTTGTTAGATGAAATGTAAACAATGTTATGGGACGTGCACTTTTGCTCATGATCTTCAGGTAAAAGGAGAAGAGATTGACATTTAAGAATCTAGGAGCACATTTCTTTTACCTACAATCAAAGATATTAACAGAAAGTCAAGAGTACCACTTGCACTTCTGACTGTTGATAAAGAAGTTTTAGCTTGCCCTGCAACAGTGCACAACAACTGGAATAATCCTGTGCCTTTGATAAGTGAACCTTCTTATTAATAAAATATAATTCCTTAACCTGGAAATGCTTGTCTTCCAATCCCACAGATCAGCAAATGCAATATGACGGAGCTACTGAAGAACTTTCTACGAATTCCAAGCATGAGGAGATAGGAATGCAAACACACCCTGACCTCTGTAGATAAAACACACAGAAAAGGCTTTGCCACTGTGATCCATGTATTCTTTGTCCTGAAAAGGAGCTGTGAGCTCTGTTAGGTGTGTCAGCTCAAGAAGCAAAACTGTCGTTTATACCTCATTTCCCAAAGTCACTGAAACATCTTTTTGTGGCACCAGGCAGACAAAGTGGAACAGCAGACACGTGTTTAAGCAAACCCAATAAGCAGCATAATTTCAAACATCCCCTGTGCCACAGATGTTGCTCTGTTAAGTGATAGTTGAGTATGTCTGCTTTAAAATGCTTGAACCAGCACAAGTGCCACTTCATTCCTATGCGATGTTTTCATTTGGCTGGACAGGTGCTCTTGCAGCAGAATATCCAAAAAAAGAACATCTAAAATATGTATTGACCAACATCTGTCTTGCTTTGACTTAAAGAAGCTACTAGAGTATGCATTTAAGTCTGAGCAAAAAGTTTTCCATTCACTTTGACCTGCTAAAGAAGCTTCATGAGGTTGTATCCCAAACCCCACTTATATACAAAAGTAACCTTGACTACCCATGATGTGGGTATTGGCACCTGAGTTATGAGCAGGAGCAGAAAAAAACCCCAAAACTCATAACAAAAAGAAATCTCTCAAGCACCTCCAAAAATATAGAGCTTAAAGCAATATATTTTTCAACGGAGACATTTTGCATGATTTCTAAAAAGGAGATATCACCAATATGTTGAATATATAATTTTTCAATTATAGATATATAGACATAAAGATAGCATTTTATTTCTAGGGTATGTTTGAAATGCCAGTTGTTTCATTTGAGAAAATTAATTTTAATTTGGATTATTGTCTTGGTTTAGGGCAAATTTTGGGAGGAAACTTCTGAATGGGGTTTTTTTTAGAAAAGCAAATTTAAGCAGCTTTTTAAAAATTGGTTTGGGAAAAGATTTTTTTTTTTTAGAAAAGTGGAAAAAATTGTTTATTTAACAAGCAAAGTGTTCACAAGCATGAAAAATGAATAACATTAAACAGTAAAAGCTCTCGCTGTTCTGAAGAGATGCCAAATTCAGACAGTCCTTGCCATGGGGTGCAACTCAGCTCACTCGGTCTGTTATCAGTTCCTCCTGCTCTGGAAAATGCCACATCCCAGCCTTGCTGGGCCACAGGTGTGAGCTCCTGGTGTTTGTCTGGGTTTTCAGTCCAGAGCATCCTCCAAGAAAAAGAAAAGCTGCTGTCCAGGGAACTTCTCTGCCTCAGCTAGCTAAAAACTACCTAAAAGCAAAGGAGAGCTCTCCCTGCTCTCTGTGCTGCAGACAAATTGGTCCAGGAGAAGGAATGGGGGAAGCAAGAGGAGTTTCTGCAAACAAACTCCATGCTTCTTCTCCCCCTTCACTCTCAGAACCAGTCCTAAAGGTGCAGAACTCGAAGGTCACACTAGAGAGGATTAAATCATAATGACAGCTGGGTAGTCTGCATGACAGTCTTTTTATCTAGCTCATGTGTCTGATTCTGGTCTTATTAACCAGTGTTTGTTCCTTCCTTCCCTGGTAATTGTACATCAGTTCTTCAGCAGTGAAATTTTGAACCTATTTTTTCCTGCAAAAGTTTTTGTTTGAGCAAACATGAGATTTATTTGGTTACTCTCATCTAGTCAATTTTAAGTGTGTTTCACTCACCATAAATTTTCCTTGAAATTAAGCTTTTCTCTTTTGTTTTGTAACACCGTAATAATCATTGACATGGTGATAGATGAACAAAAACACTGGAGGCATAATCTTCATCTATTACATGAAATTTGAGAGAAGATAGATCTGGACAAAGATGCAGCTGATCCTAGTGTTGCAATTGTTTTCCATTAATTGTAGCTTTAAAGACTTCTGATGTCGTGGTAGCTTGTTAAAACAAAGTTGTGCTGTGCTATTCCTCATGGGCTGGGAGCACAGAGGTTGGCAGTGGACCTCTGACTTTCCTGGGTTTTTTTTTTGTGTGCAAAAGACCCCTGTGTCCTCCTTCTTTCTGTAAATAGAATGATAGCTGATGAGAAACATGCAAGCTGTTGCTCCTCACTGCTTGCTGGTAGGGTCTCACATGGAGTTGTGTCCACTTCCACACAGTAACCTGAACCGTGGCTCCAATTATCACATGCTTGCTTGGAGAAGGACTGAAAATCAGAGTTATGTTTTCCATTACAAAGTTCTTGAGCATTTTTTGATTTGTTAGTATTTCTAATTATTTAATAAGCCAGTTTCAAAGTCTAATTAAAATCTAAATTTTACAATTTGCTACGTCTGTAGATAGCACCTGCAATTGTTAAAGAATTACTTGAAGACCAAGGCTATTGGTATTCCAAACAATTGTTTTGTGAAGGTTTAGATCTAGATCCACTGAGAGATCTGTAGAGAAAAAACTGCAGATAGACTCTCTGCTGCTTCTCTTATGAAAAAATTAAAGACAAAACAGAAAATTATGGCAAATAATTATAAAGAAATAGATCCATTTGTTAACAGTTCTATGGTGAAATTTTGTTATTGGCACTAATAACAACATAGACATTTGAATTCAGCTGAGAGAATGCAGTGATATTCACAATGCAGTCAAAAATGTCCCTGTAGAGGTCTCAATGAGAGGAGCATTGTTTTGAATAAAACCAATCAGGCTTTTGAAGAATGTTTTATGGCTATTGTGTACCTCATTCCATTTTTTTTTTTTTCCTCTTAAGACCTATTCCTCTCTAAAATATTTTCCAGTATTAAATTCTCCCACGGAACTGAAAGCTTTATTCCAAACATATTTTCTAATCTGTATTTTTAAATTGCCTTTTAAAGTACATAAATGCACATGCTACAATTTATTTACTTGTTATTCCTAAAACTTTGAGTAGGCTCTATGAGCTGAAGTAGAATAAATTCACTAAAGCATCTGCAAAACAAGAAGTGCTTAGTAAGTGTATGGCTACTAATAAATCCCAGGAAAAACATACAGAAATGAAAGAAGGTATTGATATAAAAAAAAGTACATCAGTACAATGCACTAGCTTGATAAATCTGGTTTGAGATTAAAAAAAAAAAAAACAAAAGGGAAGATAGTGGTCCTGCTCCTGAGAAGCAGAGCTGTAGCTGGGCTCTGTGGGTCTGGAGTGGTACATGAATTTTCCCATAGCAGGTCCACATCCCAGGCTCCAGGAAGAACTGCTGTGAAGACCTGGGAGATGTGGTGTCCCTTCAGAGCAAAGAACACTCCACCCATGGCACTGTGAGTGCCAAGTGTTGATAACTCTGAACGTGCACCTGTTTTTTATAGTATGGGATTCCTTCTACTGAAGATCTTGCAGCTTTGAAAATATTACACAGACTTTGCAGGAGAAGTTGTCATATGCCAGCTTTTTGGATTTCTCTGTGTCTGAACACCACAGGGATGATATCTGTCACAATCTTACAGCTGCTGCAAGTGGTAATTTTCTAATCAGATGAGGCATAAGGAAAAAAATTCCTTGTTACATACCTTTAAGCTAGTGCATTTAACTTCTTTTCATTACCAGGTGATTATCTCTTCATTCTATAGATGGTGTGATAATTTCCAAAGCTGTTTGTGTCTGAAAATGAAGTGAAGTTGTGACATGCCTGGAACAGTCTTACTTCAGTGGCCTAAACTACTTAGCTCTGGTAAATGTTCACAACAATAAAAGCTGCTTGTGCAATGCCCAGTCATCACAAGTTATCCAAAACAACTGTGACAAAGAGACACTCTACTTTAGGCCTGAGAGGAGTCAGTGGCTGTGAATTTTTCCTCTTTTTTCTAATTGTGATGGNCTTGTGCAATGCCCAGTCATCACAAGTTATCCAAAACAACTGTGACAAAGAGACACTCTACTTTAGGCCTGAGAGGAGTCAGTGGCTGTGAATTTTTCCTCTTTTTTTCTAATTGTGATGGTGTCTCTTTCTCCATACAGTCATTGCATTTGTGATTCTTGTACATGTTATAGAAAGCAAAAGGTGAAGTTGTGTTCTAGGCCTGTTGTTTTCAATAATCTTTAAGAAGGATATAGGGAAACTCTAGCATTTTAGTGTCAGAAGAGCATTTGTTCATTTGAAGGAGATCTGAACAAACACAAAAGGATCTAGCATAGCAGGAGGAACCAGAAGAGCAAATAAAATGTGGAGAAAACAAAGACTGTTTTAGTGGTGTTTGAGAGGTGTCTGAATTCTGTAAGTATGGTTCATTACTAAATACACTGTTTGATAAAAGTATAAATTATCAACAACTATACATACATTACAACCATACAGAAGTATGTGTGGTAAATAGTGTTCATCAAGGCCAGTAAAAAGTGTTAATTTAGGATTACTGAATCTGTAAGCAGCATGTTAAACAGACCACTGGTTTGGTTTAGAGTAAGCCAGCTATTAAGAAATCATTAATCTTTTAATAACTGGAGTGGAATTAATGTAAAACCTATCTGAGTCTCATCATGCTGATGTAAAATAAGATTTATTGTAGTTTGTCAGACATTTCCTTCTTTCCCACTCCCAAATGTTGAGAAGGAGATTTTAATAGAGGAAAGAGATTTTAAGCTTTTTGTAGTCATTATTATAGGTAGGTTTAGTACTTTTTAAGGCTCCATCAATTGTCTTACTGTACTATGAAAAAAATCATGTTTCTTGTTTGAGGAAAAAAACAAGGAAAGAGAGAAGGTGTATCAGTGTGTGGGTACGTAAATCAAGAACAGCTAACAGCCAAAGGGCAGGAACTCAACCAGAAATGGATATTGTAGTGCTCAGAGAGCAATTGCCTTGGCAGTTATTTCCCCTAGGAACAGGATAAAAACACTTCCAAAGTACAGACACTTACCTACATGTGCTTCTAGCCAGTTTGTGTTTTCCCAACCTGCTTAATTGCAAATAAAACCCACATTAAAAGATTAACCTGCTCTATCTTAACCCAACTCTTTTGAGACATGCACATCAATACTCCTTTTCCTTTCAGAAGTATTTGCCACTGCCTTGAGTCTGTTTCTTCCTTTGCTGCCCAATGCACAGCCTTTGTGGTGAAGAAAGTGTCACGTCTGGATACTGGATTTCCAGCCAAGTAATGGGGCTGGAAATCCAGTAAAATAGAGATGTGGAGTGGGGTGAGGGGTGGGAGGGGTTGGGAAGGCAGAGGAGCAGCCTCTGTGGGGCTCAGAGTGGTCCCTGCTGTGTTGATGTGCTCTGGCTTCTTGCATTGCCTTCAACAGAAAACGACCCAACCCATGAGGGAATGGAGATTTAGCAAAGCTCAGATATCTGCTCAAGTGCTGGGCTCTGTCTGCTTTTATTATTGATTGGCCAGTGAAGAAGGCTACTGTGGAGAAATACAGCAGTGAGATGGCATTAGGTGAAATATTTTTTCAGTTAGGAGTCACCTCGTAATTCCCAAATGGCCATATGAAGTGGTACTCCAAATGAATTATGTGGGGACATCCTAATGAGTAGGAGTTGTTTTGGATCAAGTTCTAGCCACTACAGAATTTCTAACCTTAAGAGAAATGTCTTTCCTCTCACAATTCACCATAGAAAGACAAAATTGAGAAAGCTGTGGAGCTATAGCCTGCTTAATTTATTTGTCTATGGGGTAATAATAATGTTTGGCAAATGGGGTTGAATACAACAGTGGCATTCAAATGTTTAGGCAGTATTCAAGACCATGTACATTTTGTCCTTGCTGTAACTTTAGCTCATAAAGGACTTTAAAATATATGTCCATTTCTTGGGGTTTTAGGTACATCTGTATTTAATCCTGATGATTTTTTTTAAATTACATTTTCATAGACTGATTAAGCCAATAAGAGTCATGCACAAATCATTTTCAAGAAATGAGTAAGATTTTTAGCTAAAAGATTGCTTAGCTGAGGTTTAGCTTCTGCAAGAGACCTTAAGGTCTGTTTATATACGAGTCACAAGTCCAATGGACATAAAATATAAAAAGTATTAGTGAGAACTTTTCTCAGGTAATCTGCAAAGTTTTATCTTCTACAGAGAGCTCTGTGAAGAGTGCAGCACTTTTTACTGTTCTTTCAGGTCTCTGCAACAAGATTCTTAAACTGAGATGAAAGCAAATACCTTGAAACTTCTTATGTAAAAGAAGTAATTTCATAAAAATCTGACCTTTATTACAATTCTCTTCCTCATGGTGACATAAGGAGGCTTTGTTACCTGTGACTGTTATGAATTCACACAACTACTCAGTTTGAGTGATGCTTAAAAATTCTCCTTCAAATGGCTGTAGGAATGAAAGCGTTAAAAATAATTTTAAACATGTTACTTTCTAGCAAAATACTTCCACCATGGAAAGGAAACATAGAGTAGCAAAACTTGCTTAATTTGAAGCTTGTAATGAACCCTGACAGGACTATTTCAAATCCCTCCATGCAGACTGGAAGAACTGCAGTATTTTCACAGCAAAATTTCACTTTTAGGCATGCACCAAGTGATGCAGTGTAAAGGAAAACTGATTTACAAATATAGCTTTCCCTCATGATAAAGACAATGAAAGTTTTTTTGAAGTTTAGTCTAGAAATATGCAATGTTTTATTTGAAATTATTTACTGCCTAGGATAAATTCATGAGATGCACACTTTTTTCCACAAACCCCTCAATGTAGAGAGCTAGAGGAGCACCAGCATTATTTATAAAGATAAAAGATCAAACTGCCTTCAGGCTGGGCATTCCCGATACCATTGATGTCTGGAAAAAGAATGACAAAGGCTGTACAAGTTTTGACATGTCTAAGGGGTTTTATGATCATGGCAAAAAGAAAAATAAAATGATTAATGCTAGGTCCTAGAGCTAAGTGTAATGGTTCTGTTGAATACCTCATACTTCATTGGTGGCTCTCAAGGATCTGGGATATGCCAATGGAGATACTGGTCCTCAGTCCAGGTTTTCCCAAAACAGAAATAGGTCTAGTGGCTTTTCTGCTTGATAAGGTCTTGATGTCATGTTGCTTTCCCTGATTCCTTTAACTAAAAACCCTCTAAAATTAGTGTGTTCAGAGAATTTGTTCATATCTGGCACCTGGTTTGGCTGGCAAACACCTCTAAGATCACCAAGTCTGCCCCTTGATAGGTCAGTGAAAGGTTGCAGGCCCTTTGATAGTAGTGGAGAATTGGGTTTTAGCACTTCTAGATTTGGCAACTTAAAACAGGTTAAGAGGTTTCAACATGCATAAAGTCACACAGAGTGTATGGGAGATTTATTGGGTATTTTAAACCAGACAAACTATGCTGGACTGCACAAACATAGTTCATGTTGCAAGTAATACCACAAAAAACAAGGAGTCTGAATAATAATCAGTTTTACCCCTTCTTATATTTATTTAGAGCATTTTTTTAGGTGTTACACAGCTCTGAAGGTTCACTGTGAGTGTGACCCTGACTGTCACTGCTTCAGAATGTACCTTAGATTGTCCTTCCATGGCCCTGAATAATATTTTATTTTACTACCTGAGTTTAACTAGGCTATACTGGCATTTATATATCTTATTTGGTCTGAAGAAATGCTGAGGGGGAAAATACAGATGTGCAGAAATATACCTTGAATTTATGATAGGCATTTGCATTCTCTGCAGGGATAAGATTATCTTGCTGTAATTACATAGTTCATCAACTGGCCACTGCTCGTGGGGCTTGCCTTGCCTACTGCTGAATGTGGGGACCTGTACATTAATTTTAGCTCTGATGATGATTGGCTGGAGTGTTCCCTGTTGTCACTGCAGCCGTGGAGATCAGGCCTGATGACATGCCACAAAATCAGTGACAGTTTGCATACAGACCTGGTTTACTCAGGTCTCAGCACTGCCATTCTCAGAAGATGAGGAGGTATTGAACTGTCAAACTGAGACTGAGCAGGTGACAGCTGATGCATTTTAGATCAGCTGCCTTCATGACTGATTTAGTAAACCTAACTGAGAGCAAGCAGCCTTTTTCTCCTCCAATATTATACTCTTTAGAAAAATAAGAAGAAAACGAAGCTGCGAAAAATGTGTATTTTTATTTTTAAACACTACCTTTTACTCCTCCTTCTCACTTTGAAACCTTTTAGTGTAAAAATGATAAGGATGCCAGATCTGAGAGGACCTTTTATATGGAATGAATTGAGGTAGAGAAGTATTTTTATCCTTTCCACAGCTCTGTGGCAATTTAACATCTGACTCTCAGTCAATCACTCTACCTGCTGTCATATATATATATATAAGATATATATATATCTTCTTTAAATAGGTAATGCTGAAAATAACGTAGACAAGCAACAACACGGGGAAACATGCAGTAAATATAACAATGTGTTTCCTTCTCTTCCCTGAGTTCCTTTCCTAATTTGATAACATTGATTAAAAAATGAAGGTAATTCATAGTACAGTGAGTTAGCCTAGGATGAAGCCATTTCACAAAACACAGCAAGCTTCTAGCAGGCAATGAATACAATGGTGAGGGGCATTGTCATTGCAAGCTGGTGCTCATAGAGCTGATTGCTCTGCCACATAAGAATTAAATCTTCTCATGTATGCAGAGAGACACTTTCAGTCATTTCTCCTTGATAACACTGAAATTTGAAAGGCCTAACAGGGGTTTTAAGCGGAAAACTCTTTCCTGTCCATTACAGAGTGTCCTTTTGGCAGAAGGACTGCATGGTCACAGAAGAGGGAGAGAAATTTTGTAGATGTCATTTTGTTGGCAGCATCAAGTTGCTCAGAGCATTTTTTGTCTCTGGTGTCTACTGGTATGGAAAAGCAAAGGATATGGGAAGGGATCTCCTCTTTACATCTCTCCTTTTCTCTCTTTTTGACTGAAATATCCCCCTCAGAAAAGCTCTGCTGTTGCTTCCTGTGGTCCTGGGAATGCTCCTTTGTCTGATTTGACTAGCAGGGAATACAGTGCATAATATATACCTTGGGTTCAAGAGAAAAAAGATTTTTATGTCAAGAGAATTTCATGCAGTTTTTCTTGAACACTGAAAAATATAAAGATGAGATGCTAATATGAAGAGTGAGAAGTATATTTCTGAGCTGATAATACATTATATATATTTGTTTTCTGAGTGCTGTATTGTTTTTGAGAAATTGCATTTGGGCTTTTTTCAGTCTGTTAGATACTGGAAAATTGGATCACTGGAGCAGTGAGTAAACTTTCTGCATATAACGCCCAGAGATGTCCAAACCCTTCCGCATTCCTTTTATTCCCCCCTGAAAATCCAAAGCTGAAAACGAAACTATTTATGCAGAGGTCACAATAAATAACACTCTTCCCTCATCAGCAGTGCAGCTGGGAGTGCATTATTTCTGGTGGTGACTGACGTGCTCTCTCACCCCTTTGTGCTCTCCTGGTGCAAACGCTTTGGCGCTGCCGAGGAGCGCGAGTGGCGCACACAGCGCCGAGCCCTGGGCCAGGCAAGGGGACACCCAGGAGAGCAGCAGGGCTGTGCTGGAGCTGTGCCAGCCACTAGAAGAAGGGTCACTCACAGAGGTGACAGTGCCAGCTCACTGTGTGGCTTGGTCCCAGATAGTCCAGATCTCTGTGTTGTTACGGTTTTCTTGGCACGTTAAAAAGGAGACTGGGGGGGAGTGGTTGCAAATTGCTTTAGAAATCAGACTTTTACATATATATATACACACACACACATTTATATATATATATATAATGAGTACAAAAAGCAACTTTAAAAAAAGTCATAACCCCCAAAATACTTCCCTGTTTCCAGGTAAGCGTGTGCAGGGGGAAAAAGAAACATTTTTTAAATCTCTGTTATATCTGCATGCTAGAGAAATGCCTTGCAGTTCTTGCTGCAGGCTGACTTCCCTATATGCTCAAAATTTGCTTCAATATTTATTGCAATTTACGGTTCTGTTATTGAGTATAGTGATGGAAAATGGCATTCCAGCAGAATGTTTGCTCCACAGACTCTGGGCTAACAGTCCTGCAATATGAAAAACAGAGCCCCATTTGGATTACAGAGAGCAATAATGTTATCAGGGGGATACTTGCAAATTGCATTCTATCAAAACTTGTGTGATATTTATTTCAACTATATATGTAATGTGTAGATTCTGCTTCTTTGTAGGCTTCTTGCTTTTCCTTTAAATTATTCCAAAATATTCCATTTTTATTTGTAGGCAAAGTATCTTTCCCTATCTGTAATGAATTTATTGAAGTCTGTACCTGATGCTGCTGTCCTTATAAACTGTGCACTGGTCCCCAAATGCTGCTTGACTGTCAGTGCCATTTCTGTGTGAGTTGTGGGGCCGGGTACTACAATCCTGCCCCTTAATTCAGGATGACAGCCTGGGGCAGGGCTTTAGCCCTCATGGCTTGTCATGATTCAGCATTCCTGCCATCAGGGGAGGGAGATGAACACAGCAGTGAAGTGGGCAGAGGGTGCCTTAATGAGAGCTGGTAATGAGAGGAAGGCATTTTTCACTTTAATGGTGCAATAGAATCTTCCCCCCAGTTCACTTTTTCCCTTTACCTCTGTGTATGATTTGTTACACAGAAATACACACTTGGGACGAAGTTACCTGGAGAGAAGTAGTGCACACCTGGGCTAAAAGTACTTTGTTTCCAGGAACAGACAGAGGCAGAGGTTTATCGAGGATGTGAGGCTCGGGGGGCATGAAATGGTGAGGCGAGCTTCCCCTCTTGATGCATTAATTAGCATAACAATTAAAATTAGAGAGAATGGCCTGCAGAGACCTTGCTGGTGGCATCAACAGTCCTGAAAGAGAGAAAACAGTGAATTCAGCTTCTCTGGTGTTATTTGTCTTTCTAGACAAAAGCAGCAAGAGAGTGCAAACCCAAAGGTGGGCTGAGGGATGGGGTAACCCCAGCAGATCCAGGGGTTTCCATGGCACTGCTCCCCAGCCCAAGTCCTTGTGGGCATTGTTAGTGGAATATGGACTGCAGGCATCCCTTTGCTGCAGCTCAGGTGTTTGTGCACCTTGCTGAGGGAAAAGGAGAGGGTTCATTGTGTTTGCAGAGTGATGATATATTTAGACCTTGCTCTAAAATTATCCAGTCACTTCGACCTCCTTGTATTTTACTCTCTAGGCTTGTCATTTTCAACCTTTTTTTGATCTGTGAACCTCTCAACCTTTTCCACTGAAGATACAGATCTCTGTATAGTGAGTTAAAGCCCCGCTGACAATCAGCTTGAATTTTTAATGTTTTCTTTTCAAGTTATCCTTACAGATATCCCCAGACCTTGAGTGCAAGGTGGACTGCATTGTGAAAACCATTGCCCTGAGGTCTCAGTCCTGCTGAACTGAGACTAAAGCTGCAAAAAGTTGAAGATTTTGGTTATGAAAAAATATCTATTCTGTTGAGGGGAAAGTGGTGATTTTGATATGGAGAGCTCATACAATTGTCTTTGAAAATATTTACATTTTTCCTTTGCAAATTCTAAACGAGCTGAGTCTTGGACTCTGGTGTTTGAGAGCCCAGCAGTGAGGACAGAAAGCAAGGACAGAGGTAGCTGGGGAAGAGGGATGTGAGTGATGATTCCCTTCACGAGGTAGCAGCATGTCATAGCCCCTGAAAGATCAGAAATTCAGGTTTTGCTCTACAATCCATTGGAAAAATAAGCAGATTTTCCATGAGGAGTTAGAAGTTTGTTGAAATAAATATATTTCAGGAATCAGTGGTTCCTGATTGAACAAGCATTTTGCCAGTCAGTGCCACTCAAGCTGAGGTGCAAGCTCAGATGTCCCAGGTATTTTAGCATTGAACCTGGAGTTACTGGCCAAAGGGTGTCTAAGAAGTAAAAAGGAAAGGGTAGTGGTGAAAGGGAAATGAAATCTGATGGGATGGTGCTGAGCAAATAATTCTAGCTACTCAATGAACTGACTTTTAAAATTACTGTAGAATTCTGTCAGAAATAAGGGGCAAATAAAATCAGCAGAGGAATCAGCCAGCTAGGAGAACATCAGGCTTTTATCTTCATGGTTTGATTTTCTTTGGAGACGTGCTTCCTAGGAGAACTTATCAATGAAGACAGCAACTATTTCTTTTTGCCCACAGCCAAAAAATTAATGTTTTGTTTGTGCTCGTGTCTGGATCTCCCTGCTGGCTGTGAGCCTTCCTTTGAGTAGGGACACGTTAGAATTATATGGTGCAGAACACCTGCTTGCTCCAAAATGCTAAACTGCTGCTTAATAGAAAACTTGATGTCTTACTTGTGTAGTTCTCAATATGAATTTACTATTTCTTTGACTCCTGGCTGTGTGTGATGACTTCTGTAATAAGGAGGAATGGCTAAAAATCAATGGAAAGCTGTTTTAAAATTTTCACGCATGAATGGGTGTGTGTGCTTGGCATAGATTCTCAAACACAGTCAGAAGAAATTAATGGAAAGAAAAGGATGCTGGCAAGGAGGAGGTGCCTCAAAGAAGTTTGGATTAGATTATGCTAGGTAAAGCCTTTTTAAGCAGCATAGGAAGCCATTAGTATCTTTTGTTTGTTTGTTTTTAAGGAATACTTTTTTCCTGTCTGTACTTAAGCAAATCCTGGAAAACAGAGTAGTGTCAAGTGCTTTTAAACTTTTGGGATCTTGAAGAAGAAGCTGGCAGTGAACCATGTGCATTTTATCAGCCAGCTTGTTCCAAAACTCTGGGGTCTACATAAGAAAGCAGATTTTCTTTTTAGTTTTCTGGCAGACAAAGATGGATTGCATCCTTTACATGGCCAAAGGGGGAAGAGAGATTCTGTTTAAGGGGACAATTTGTTTGGTTGTCTTTCTTTGACTGGAGCATTGCTTTTAGGAGGAGGGGGAAGCTGTGATAGCTGACATAGGCTCCTTGGAAAAACATGATGTTAGAGCCTGCCAAGATGTGGGGAGAGGAATGAGACTGAGATACACAGTGTCACTGCTGGCTCCACACCTCGCAAACTTGAAAGTATTAAAGTGTCTAGCATTTGCTATTAGACATCAGCTTTTGGAGGTCTGTGCAATGAAAAAACCTCCTTTTTAGTCATGTCAAACTGAAGTTCCTTTTGCCTCAGAGGAACTACTGCTAACAATATTGACATTAATATTTGCACTTCTTCAAGGGAATGTTTTGTACATTGATGCCTGTTTATGATGGCTTGTTTTCTATTTTATGATCCCATAAATTCTGCTCAGGTTTCTTTTAGTTTTTGAAATGTACCTACGAGAGTGCAGAAAACAAGAAAATGTTTTACGAATTACTAACTGCATTTTTGAGTGGTCTATACGTGCTGGTGTAAACACACACAGAAAGTGAATATTTGCAGAAACAGTTTTGCACTCACAGTCAAACCTTGTTTATAGAAAGGACTGCAACAAACTATCTTTGAGTTTCATCTGTGGGCTTGGTGAGGAAAGATAGATTTTAACAAAGGATGATGTGAGAGGGAAATAGAAAAGAAGATGAAAGAAAATAATGAAGAGGAAGGAGAAGCAGATAACAGAAGCCTACCTGATGAGAGAGTTTAGGTCTCCCAGCAGCCTTGGTGGCATTTCATAAGGGTTAGATTGTGTTTTAAATATTGCATGATGAAAGGTGTTCCAGCATTTAAGAAGAAACTTTTGGAAATAAAATAATATTGATGTGGTACTTCATCTGTTTTCTGCAGAAATGAAATAGCTATTGATTCCTTTGCATAGCATCCTCCTGCACCCGTGGGAATAGACCTCAAAAGTTAATTAGTTGGTTTCGTGCTTAGCAGGAGTGGCAGAAAACCAACTGCAAGTCTCCCCAGGATGCTGGTAGCTCTCCTTTCTTTAGGGATTTCTCTGATGTTTTATAGGTAGAGGACAAGCTTGGCAAGGCCAGGTATGTTTTATGAGAGAGATTGTGGCTGTCTTGGTCAGCTGAGGTTGATCTTGTGTTCCTGAATAATTTCCTATCCATGCCTCTAGATGCCAAAGTGAACTGGCAATTCAAAAACTGCTGCTGAGCTTCAACATTGCTAGTTCAAGTATAATGGAATACTTGCTAAAATTATTAAAGCCAGGTGCAGCCAGAATGCATGTGTTACATTAGAAAAATGTACTTGTGTATACACAGAACTTCCTGGGTTTTGCTATGTTGCTCGTTTAATGGGAATGTTTTTTTTAAAACAAGGAGAAAAATTCTAGGGAAAAAAAAGTCTTTGCTGGGTCTTCTTATTATGGGCCTTATATCAAATTGTGGCCAGGCTACAGAAATCTTTTTGTTTAGAAAAGTGGAAATGCCACAGGAATAGATTGAAAGGAAATCCCATTCTGCTGTTCCTCTCTCATCTGCCAGCAGGTGGAAGAGGCCAGTGTGCTCTCCAGCATGTGTGAGTGCTCAGGGATTGTCCAAGCCAGAGACAGAAGGAGAGGCAGCCCAGCTCAGTGTATGAAGTGACAGGATTTATTTGACGGGATGGCCAGTGCAATTGTCCTGTGACAGACAGCTCTGCCCAGTTCCAGTGTGCAAGGCAGGCTGAGAAGTGGCCTGACATGTCACTGGGAGCTGGCACAATGCGGTGACAAACGGAGCTGCTTTGCCCAGGTCTTTGCTCCTCTGTGTGAATGAGCTGTAAGAGCACACGGGGCTGGAGCTTACTCTCCTCTCCCTCCTCACAGCTATCTATTCTTTATTGCAAGCTCTGCTTTCAAGGCACAGCTGCAAGACAAAAAAAAGAATAAGCAGATTTGTGACATAAGACCAAAGACTCATTATTTTGAGAATCTTTTCTGAGCAGTACTTGCACAAAGGTACTGTTAATTTATAATATATTGGGAAAAGACATTAACTGGAGAAAAGTACTGTCAGTAAAGGTATTTTTAACTTGCAGTCTTAGTCCTTTATTTTTCAGCTCTGGTAAGGACTTTCTCCAAATCCCTAGTTACATAGTTCAAAGAGATGAAGCTATTGGATTATTGTCTCTTTCCTGTCAAGGAGCCTACAAAATTCTTCCCAGAGTCTGAATGTAGAGTCTATTCAATAGAATATTTTGGTGGTGCACTTTACAGTGCATGAACACAGTACATGTGAATACAATTGTTGAAAACTACATTTAAGACACAAGTTCTTGCCATGGTGGAAGAGTATCTTAGGTTGCAGCCCATCTTAGATTTAGTTAGGTTTCCTGAGGAAAATCTTTCCACTTCTTTTCATCCCAGCCATCTAACTGTTTTTAGGGCTAGAAAAAAGAACTTGGCTACCAAGCAAATCCTCCTACCTTCTTCTTGATCAGGGTTTCTTCTGCAGACAGGGAAACAGAACCAACACAAATACCTGTGAACTGGGGCCATCCAGGCCATTGACCAGCACTGCTTTGCACAAGGCACGGTACAAATGCCCAGCAAGAACAATCTCTCCACAGCTTTTACAAATACATAACAATAATGCATATAAGATATAATATATTTGTTTTCTAAACCTAAATTCCTACATGGTGTCTACAGACAAATGAAATGTGTCTGGCAGCCCTTGTAATAAGAAGTAAATCCATGCCAAATTCACAGAATTCTTTGAATCTAATGAGAAATTTTTCAAATCCCTTAACTGGGAAAATAGTCTGATAAATTCAAGTGGTTTATGTAAGAGAAGATACAATACCAATCAAATGTAAAGTTGAAATGTGTAAAATGTTTTATTTCATGAATCTATGGAGAACATTTATTGCTACCAGCATTGACTAATCATGAGCTCTAAGTGAGGTATGAAGGGAGGTTCTCAGGCTGGTACTAAATCAGTCAAATTGGCAAAATTACTCCTAACTACATAGGCTATTAAAGGAAATTATTAAATTTGGAGTCATGGAACATTGGAGCTTTGATGTGATGCTTTACTACCAAGTTCCTGGATTTACTAGGCTTCCAGATTTTCAATGAGTTTAAATAGAGATGTTACATTGGGAAGGAAATCATAAAATGCAGGAGTAATAAAACAATTTTAATTTTTTCTCATTTGATTACAATTTCTTTTGATTATGATTTCTTTTCCGTTTCTTCTCCCAAATAGCATCAGAAAATCTTTTTTTCAGGTAACATTTTCCACGGATACAGCATCGAGAGATCAGATTGTGTATTAACTCCAGAAAAATTTTAGCATTGGTGTTATTGCTGAAAGGTGACCCAAAGAAATGTGAAACAGGGATTTTTTTCTTGTGATGGCTTGTCTACCATGACAACGTAGAAAGGAAATGAGAACAATTTTGTTTTTTCTTTTCAAAATGAAATATCTCCCTCTGAGAACACAGAGAAAAGATTGGCTATGTCCCCAGACTTTAAATGAGAAACAAGGATGATTAATCTCTTAAAAAAAAAAAGAGTCTCGTTCTTTGAATAACATATTTGATTTTCAGTTAAAGAACTGTCGAATAAAAGTCTGAATACTTTCAAAAATTTCAACATTATTTTGAAATTTTAACTAATCTAACTTTATGCTGGCTGTTATAATTGGATTGCCTCTCTTGAGTTTTCTAGGAAGAGCATAAGAGACAAGAATAATTCTTCTGATATGATTAAAGATATAACTGCCCTATCACATGGCTTCATCCACTTTTGTCTGCCAGATTAGCTGTAAAAGCAAAAACCAATTTAAAAGAAAAAGCATTTTATAATATTTTGTACTTTCTTCAAGTTTTTCTTTGAGAACAATATACATCTTCAGTAAATTCCTCATCTCATGTTGTGTTGTGCAACCATCTGCTTCTCTGATAAGCTGTGATGAATTTGGAATAATGCCACTTGTTTCATTGGGATTTTAATTCAAATGATAAGGCAGTCTTGATTTTTGTAGACATATCACTTGATTTTTGTATGTGTATGTTAGGAACTCAGCTGATGGTCCCTTTTTGTGTTTACTGAATACATGTATGTGATGTTTTTATTAATGGTAGAATGCATCATGAATTTTAGCATTATTTTGCAAACTGCCCACTCCTGTGCTGTAAAGGCAAGCATGAAATATTCAGAATATTCAGCAGTAGGTGGAGCCAGAAAGATCAAACTGACAGTACCAATGCACCTGGTGCCCTGAGGGGAGAACAACAGCGTGCAGAGAAATGGAACTCTGGGCTTGGCAGCTTGGAGATCTCTGCTGGCATCCAGAGATCTTTCAGCACAGGACAATCTTTTTCCATCAATGAGGTGAATTTGTTCTGAAGTGATGCCAGCACAAGGTCTTTGTTTAGTTTGGTTTAGTTTTGTTTTAAATCGATGCAGTTCTGAGTTGGGATGCAATTAAGCCAGTCTAAGAATGCCTTTAGCAGCATGTTTTGCTTTTTACATATATAGCCACATTATCATACAGTCTATCTGCTTCAGACTATGCAGAGTTCTTGAGCAAGCCTTGGAAACAGTGTGAACTCCAGTTATCAGCCTCTATTGCTACCTCCAACTTCAGTTTTGTGCCTTTTACAGCTGCACCCAGCATTTTGCCTTCCATCTCACCTCGAGAAGTCAATCACCTACAGGTATTTTGGGAGTAGAGAGTGAGTGTGCAAGGAAGAACAGGGCAAGAAAACAGAGGTCTGGTGCCATGGCCCCTGGCATTTCCTTTATCAGAGCTTCTCTCTCCATGTCCATGGTGTAGCAGAACATTCTTAGGTTCTTGCAACAAGGAGCACTGCTCTTGCATTTGATCCTTTCTAGATATGCCTCTGAACCCAAGCTTGTGGACCTGTTTATGTGAAAGATGAATGTAAATTCACTACTGTTGTCTTCAGAATCAGATTTTCTACTTACTTTGAGGGGTGAAGATACAAATCATTGCCTGAATCCACAAAAAGAGCTATTTATACGTGCCTAACTTTGTAGCAAGTACACTCCAAGAATATTAAGTGGGGTAAAATATTTAATCCCATCAAGGATTAGATAAAGAAAATACCTAGAGAATTTGAAACTCAAAGCAGAATGTTTATATCATGATGTTTTCTAAAATTGCTTTTTCTAAATGGAAGTATCTAATCAACATGTCTACTTTGGACACTTGTCTTTTTCTTTTTTACATTTGGCATGATACATACAGTGAAAAAAGTGTCCTCTTCTTCCTAGAGGCCTTAAAAATTTACCAGTGGAATAAGAAAACCAGATGGAAAGAGGTAGATGGAATAGTATGAAGAAAATGTGGAAGGGCATCCTAGGACAGGGCATATTGTGTCCAATAGCTTTGTTTTCCTTTGTTTACATAAACTTTTCTAGTTCCAGATTCCGTTTTCAGGAAATTTTAATGCTTAATGTGATTATTTACAGATGATCTTTTATTTCATTTCAGGCATTTTCCCTGGAAAGGTGTATCATGGAAAGTGCTGCTGAACTTCTTTTGAAATCCTGCTTCTTCAGACTCACTTTCCTCTTCCCATCTTGATGGAAGTGTGAATGTATATCACTGAATGTTACTGAAATAGTAATTGATCTTTATACCTGTGAGCCCCCTTTCTGACAGCCACCACATTTAGGGCCATTGTGAAGCCTCTTTGAGCTGATTATGTGATTCCAATCAGCTCTGGACTGGGCTGCCCAGAGTGCCAGCTGATGGAGGAGCCGTGCTTTACAGGTCAATTCTCACCTCATTGGCAGCAGCTACACACAGGCAGGCACAGGCTGCTTTGGCCCTTCGTGCTGAATTTGGCTTATTTCTTATTTTTCTCTTGCAACTTTCATCTTTTTGTTTGAGACTCTACCTGTTCCCAGATGCTTTTTATATTCAGCACAAGTTCTTGCTGCGATCATCTCACTCTGAATGTCTCTTGCTGAATGAGACTTCAGTAACAGCTATATCTTTTTACACTTGAAATGTGAATTTCAGCCTTGGTTAAGCAAGAAATTAATTCTGGCCCGCCTTCTGTACCAAACCTGACAAATGAATGGCTATTAACTCTGGATTATTAAACCCCCAAAAGCTTTTCTGTAGCTTCTGGGAACTGACCTGAAACTTCCTTTAAAAAGAGATTGAAAAGAAAATCAGAAGCTGCAGAGAAGTTTTTTGGCTTTTAATTTTTTTTTTTTCAGGAGGCATGTGAGTAGAGGGGAGAATGTAAATACCAGAATATCCTTTCTTCTGGTTTATTTTTTATTTCCTCATATTTTGGCAGAAGGGCTTGCTACTGTCTCTGTGTCAAAGTCAGTCCATGGTATTTGTGGCTGGCTTTCTTTGTCTGTCCTATTACTGGTAGTGATATTACTGGTGCTAATCTGTATTATCTAGTTTCCACTTCTCCCTAAAGTCAGGCTAGATGAACTGACAGTTTGCTGGATGTGGGCAGTCTTCTCCTCAGGCTTGTGTTTAACACAGCAGACTTTTGTTTTCAGGGTGTTGGTTTTTGTTTGGTTGGGGTTGTCTTCTGTAGCTGGAATAATTTTCCATGTATATTTTGTTTTTTTTTTAATGTTGGACATATATTTAAGAGAGCAAACAAGCAAACCCTCTTCCAAAGACAAGTAAACAGGTGTTCCACAGCCCCAAGGCCTGCAGGTGGACATTCTTTCTTGCTGGGCTCAGCACCCCTGTGGGTGTGAGCACCTCCTTCTCTTCTGACTGAGAGTTCTGGCTGTGTCTGCTTGGAACCAGCTCCTTGGCTCTTGGGAACTGATGCTCTGTCCTGCAGGTTCTTTCCTTCCCCCCCTTTGCCTCTCCAGTACTGCAAGAATTGCTGTTCTGAGTGTATCTGGAAATACTATTTATTTTGGCAGAGTAACCTACATCTAAAGCAGGCATCCCCTCCAGGCAGACTAATACAGCAGTGATATTTAATAGATATCAAGATAATTGACTGATGCAATTAATTATATCAGAAATAGATGGAGACAAATAAAATATATCCTTCAAATCTGTCAAGCCTGTTTAACACTAAGATTACTCATCAAAGCAGAGTGGGAATTGTTTTGGGGTGTTTGAGCAGTGCTAATCTGTATTGCCCAGTCGCTGTTTTATCTATTTGCTAAGCCTTTTACAGAGAGATATTAACTTTTCTCTTTATTTATTAAACATTTGGTTATCCCTGCCTAATGCTGGCACACTGTAAAACCTTCTGCATGCAAGGTGAGGTGGGTGTGCTGACTGAAGAGCTGGAGATTGACTGAGCTGGAGCATTCTCAAGGCTTCAAGAAAGGTTTTTACTTGACGTGCTTTCCCGCAGGAGTTCACATTTGCTGTTTTATCTCTGGGAGCGAGCTTAGTGACAGACACACACTGAGAGTCAGGGAGAAATGCCATGGGAGCTACTTAACAGCATTCAGATGCAGAGATGGCATTTGATTCCCAGGTTTCTGTGCTGCAGCCTCTTTATAAGGAATCTAAATCAGGAGACTCTACGGGGTATCAGGAAAGCAGACATCTGATCTGTGTGCTCGCACCATTAAAAAAGAAAGACTCCTGCTTCTGAAACAATAAACAAACCTAAAGGTTATTTTGGAATGGCTCCTGTTTTGGTGGGCTCTGTGAAGTGGCAGAATTGCAGGTGTGTGGACACTCCACCATGCGTGGCAGAGCCTGTCAGAGCTGTCTGCCAGGCTGTTAACAGGCTGCCTGACATACTCATTGTCGCTGCCTGCAGTTAATGTGGGAATTGTGTTAGTCTAATTCCTACATGTTGTTCAGGTAAAATGTTCTGGATGTGTTTAAAAGCAAGTGCCAGTCGTTTGAAACTGTTCCCAGCACCTGCCTTATAGACATCAAATATTCTTTTAGAGATAGCAGAGCTTGAAATATTTCTCTTGCATTTTAGTTTTTATGCATTCATTTAAATTTATGTTTATAAATATCTGGAGGTGAGTAATTGAAACTCGTCAGCAATTCTTTTTTCTTTTCCTTTAGATATATAGAGCCTGAAGAATCTAAAATACCTTGTGAGTAGACATGCTAATGTTCTGTTGAAACTTTGCATCTCATTCAATGGAAAGGTAACTTTTTTGTGAAAAAACTTTCTTTTGGTGAAATTTAGAAAGTGACCAAAAATAAACATAAAAGGAAATTACTAGATGGCAAAAGTGATTAAAATGTAAGCACTGCAGCTGTAAGATTATGCACTCCATGATGTCAGAACTGTGAATTGATGAAGTTTGAAGTAATTCCATTTTGCATAATATTTTTAAATTCTCATCTAACACAATTGATTTAAATGTGGAAGCTTTGAAATACAAAGAATTAACCTCACCTTCCAGACAAGATGCTTAAGGTTAAAAATAATAGAAACATAAATCTTGTGTAAGTCTTATTAGAAAAGAAATATCTGCACTATCTGAGTTAGATTTCTTTCAACCAAAACTCCTATTCTGAAATGCTACCATTCTGACAGTGTGACAAATTGCTGGAACAAATGCTAAATAGTTAAATGGACAAGTGATGGATGGCCTCATAAGCCTTGCAGGGCAGCCTGTGTAAGATACTAATTGGTTCTGTGGAACTGGTTTTGGTCAATAAATTCACTTGAGATTTTTTTTTTTTTTGTATGTGTGTGTTAGATATCTTTAAAGAATGCAGTCTTGTAGGTGACAAACCACTTGCAATGCATTAGGCCACCAACAACTTTATTTTGTCTGCCCTACCATCTACCTTCTTTCAAGGATATAACCTACTAAAAATCTATTATTGATGCACTGCTGTCTCTCAAATGCTTCTGAATTATGAGTTTATTTGGAAGCCTCCAGAATTTTCTGATGCTAAAAAATGCCCATGTTAAGTTTCACCCAGTGTTTGCAATTGCTCTTTTTTTTTTTCCTCTCTTTTCCTTCCCCTGGAATAGGTTCTGCCACCATTGCTCACTTTGAGCAATATGTTCTCCTGCAGAGAGCCTGAACATGAGTGTACTCCTCTTGTGAAAAATATTGCCAAGGTGAGGGAAGGCAAACAGGCCCTGCACTTTGAGACCTGTGTCAGGAAAGGGCTGAGCCCCCTTCCTTGGCCTGAACGTGGAGATAAGGAACGAGATGCAGAGGGGTTTCCAGGGGTTCTCGTGCTGCNGGTTTTTTGTTTGTTTGTTTGTTTGTTGTGGTTTTTTATTATTTTGTTATTTTCTAAAAATTTTCATTAGTGCTAAGTAGAATTTGTTTTTCATGGATGCTAAAAAACCCCAAAGAGAACCAATGCCAGCCTCAATAAGCGAGCCAGGGAATTCAGAAGGATTGAGATGGTTTCACATTTTTTTCCTAATAGCAATTTCCTGTTTTATAAAGTAGAATAAGTTAATTCTAAAAACATCAGGATTTAGAAGGCTAATCTTTGAGATAAAGGAAAAATCTGAAATTAATTTAGAGTTTAAAAAATGCTAAACTTAAACATACATTATGCCTTTCTTTGCTTTGCATTTTTGCTCATGCTCACATATATGAGATGTTTCATAATTAAACCCTATATTTCAACTGCTGTACTTTTAACCCAAAATTTACTGCTAACATTTACTAGCTACCTTAGCAGCAAACAAGATGTTTCCAGAATGATCCATAATTCAAATATATATAAATGCCAAGAAACCTTTCTGGGCACTAAAAGGTGTGCAACTGCTTTAATATATTTTCAGTTCAGCGCAGTGTAGTCAAGTCTTGTAGAATGCATATTTAACTGGAAAGCAAGTGTGTTACTTTGAGAGACCATGAAGAGAAGGCTCCATAGGCTCCTTGTAAAGTTTTTGGGAAGAGGGAGATGTCCCCAGGACAAGTTGCTGCTTGTGAGACCCAGACCTGGCTCCTCACTGCAAGAAACACATGATTTGTCGCTGTGGAAAATACATTCATGTAATTATATGACAAAACAACTGATAGTTTGTTCCTTAAATCCTAATTAATGATTGGATTTTATGACCAAGCAACCCCCAAAACCGGCCTAGTGAAAGTGAGTTTTGTATAAATCATCTGTGTGGCAGCTTCCTTGTGCAGGTTAGTAAATTGAGGTGTGCAACAGGCTGAACATATCTGTTGTTGATCCAAACAAGCAAGAGCTGAGTTAGAGGAGTTCAGATCTGCCCTGTTAGGGAAGCCTGCTGGATTTGTGGCCATCTGAGAATCAAGAGATAAATGCAATCTATTTTCTTACATCTAATCAGATTCTGTGGCTCCACAGAAAAGGCTCACAGGTCCCTCTGGGGAGAATTTATAATGAATATATTAGTTTATTAATTCAAAGGATTGTTACTGTACACAAAACAGAACAAGCAAATGTTATGTGCTATCTGATACGCTGATCTCTAGTTATGCTTGTGTAAAAGCCCAAGCAAGGCTCACTTAGGATATTGAACAGTAAAGTTTAACTACTGAATCAACCAAAGATGATAGACTAAATTTTTTCTGTGCAACCAAGATAATTTTTATTAAATCATTTAGCCTTTTTTTGTTTAATTTTAAACTTAGGACAGTACATGATGTGTTCTGTAATACAGAAAATGCTGCTCCAGGTAACCTAATAATGTGCAAGGGAGGCTGTGCCAAGAAAGGAGACCTTGCAGCACAGAGCACTCCAGTTAATGCTCATCAGGCCATAGGTTAATTGTTGTGAAGCAGAATTTCAGATTTAAATACCTATAGTCTTTTGCTGGAAGTGAGGGGTCTTATGCCCGTTTGGATATTGGCAATCTGTCCTGTGAATTCAGCTGATAAACTTATATCTTGCAAGTGTAAAGTACATAATTTGGTATAAAGAACTTGTAAATGCTATGTGTACCCAAAAATCATGATGCACATCACAAAAAGATTTCAGTTCCTGTAGAAACCTCTTAATCACCTCAGAAAGGAAGGGTAAATTGTACCTTAGGTGGCAAGGAAACTGCTCTAAAAGCTTCTGTCATTTTCCAAAGTTTCCCAGCTAGGCTTGAACTTCAAAACTTTAGTGGTTGTAAATTAAAAGTTTACTTCCAAATAGCTTATGAGACAAACACTTAGGTGATGAGCTGATGTGTTTGTCACACTTGTGTACTTAGATAGCCACGTGTTTATAAAGTGTTGTGTCACATCTGTGGCAGGCACTGCAGATGTTCATAACTTTGAAAGAAATCTGCTGACCTTAACAGTTTCAAGTTATTGCTTAACCTTTCAGAAAGGTTTCTCTTTTTTTAAGTTTACAAAAATATCTTTTTTTTCCAGAAAACCTGGGTGTGTGACGTTAGAAGAGAAAGTAAAGAGATTGAAAGAATAAAACTGCTGAATGTCAAACTCACAAGGACCTGCTGAAATTCAGGACAAAATCCAAATTCAGGTAATTTCTTAAGTTACCATCTGTTCTGTTCACAAGTATCTTTTATATACTATAAATATACCATACTGTAACAGCTTCCCAGCTGTGAAGAACCCATTTGCCTGACTATTCTTGTAATTCCTCCATAAAACTTTGGTTTTGAAGTTGGCCATCTGCCTAGATGCCAGTGCAATAGGCATTAATAAAACATAATATAAAGGACAAATTAAACCATCTACATAAATTAATATGAAAATGTTCTATTTGGCATAGCAGGAAGTACAATAGCATGGAGAAACTGAGCAGTCTGAACTGGAAATCATAATTTTGAGATATGGAGATAATGAAGGAGGCACTTGGGAGCTGGTCCAGCAAGTGCTTGCATTCATACAGTGTTCAACTCTAAGCCTGTGAGAAACCCCATCCTTGGCTTATGTGCACATAAACCCAACACTAAGTGTGTTATGTGACAGAAACAGTTTTTACATCCTGCTACAGCTAGAGAGTTATGGAGGATTCATTTCACTGCTGAGGATAAGCCTTAGCAGGTGCAGCTTTATGGGAAAGGTAAGGCTGTGTTTGCCTCTTTGTCACCACTGTGCCCTGTGTGTGTGCTGGGCTGCAGCTCAGAACTGAAACCACACAGCCCCCAGAGCTCAGCCTGGGATACCTGGACTCCTCCTGACAGAAAAGCCAAAGGGCAGCATTCTGTAAGCACCTGCCTCCTGCCAGCCCCAAGTGGTGGATTTCCTGCAGGCTGAGACTTTGCAGAAAATGAGTGTACTGTGTTTTTGATGCAGGCAGCACATAGTCTCTACTTGTTTATGCTGATCCAGCAACAGGAGCCTGGCTTGGGCTAAGCATGAAGAAAATTAGGGAGGTGATCAGTGCAAGTACACCTTGCTAATTACAGCTACTTTTGGGTAAACAGGAAAAGATGTTCAAATCCCTGTTTGTTAGTCAGCCGCTTGAATTCTTCCACGCTGTCTCTTGGACCTGTGTGATCAATCCCTTAAATTGTCTGGCCCAGGAAAAACAATCTTCACATTCTTGATCAGCTACATCGTCTGTGCCTCAGTAACTGAAATAAGACCAGGTTGGTGTTATATAATTTGTAGCATTAGAAATGAACAGCTCTGATTCAGCCTCTTCTGAGGCTCAGCTGGGCTGTTGAGGTTTGTGGCACATTCCCTGAGCATTGTTGCCAGCCCTGTACCATTTGTGTCTCCTGTCCTGTACCCTGTGCTTTGTAAACTGGGCACTGGTTCCAGGTTGGTCTCCAGCATGTCTCAGTATCAGAGTCTGTTTCATGACATTATTTTAGAAATGTGCTGCTGTTATTGCCTGATCACTTTGCACTCATTTCTCAGCCTTCTGGAAACAGGGATTAACCTTCTGTGGCACTTCTGATCTAGCTAGCCATGGAGCCAGAATCATTGCTGCTGCTGCTAACAGGCTTTGAATTTAGTGAAGTTTGCCTTCCCGTGGCAGACCCCAATCTGTGCCATGCCCAGCCTGGTGTGGTTGTCTCCAGCTGGGATCTCCTGTCCTGAGCAGCAGCAGAGGCTCCTGAGGTGCCCTGCATCCCTCCCCTGATGATGCTTTGCTTTGCTGGCTGCTCATTCTCACATCTCTGGCTAGTCCTCTTCTGCAGCTGTGTGTGAAAAGTATCTCAAGGGTTTCTCTGTGTGTCTCCAATCTGAAAAGAGCACATCGTGCCTCTAATGAGGATCTGAAGGTTTCTTTTCATTTGCTTTTATCTGTGCATTTTCTTACTGCCTCCTTGTCCCTTGAAAACAAACTGGGTCCCTCTGAGAGGAGCAGAATATTTCATGTAGGAAGCATCAGTTGTGTATATTTAGTTCTAAATATTCCAAATGTTCAGAACTTAATCAGTTCTTTACAAAAGGCATCTGGGATCTTGGTGGGTACTCTGCTTACAAACATACAATCAGAAGCACACCTTAGGAGCTATCAGGAGCATATATACAGACATATATTTTTTAATCCTTCCCTTTTCAGCAGCCTGCTTATGTACTTGACATCATCATGGTGAAAGGTTCATAGAGAAATCTTGATGAAGACCAAGGGTGGAGAGAGATAGTGGTAAAAAAGAAAAAAGCAAACCAAAATGGTAAAAAAACTGATCGAAGAAGCTGAAGACTCATATGTAAAATAGGAAAGACCACTGTGAAAAGCACTATTTTTTATAATTTTTTAAGGCTATGGATAACTTTAAAAGTTATTAGGAGAGTATTCAGGTGTGTGCAGGGAGCCTTTTACCTCAGATAACATAACTTTTACTATGATTGTGTCTTGCAGTGGCACTCGTTACCACTGCACTAGTTAAGGGTTTGTGAGGAATATTTCTGCTATAAATCTGGAAGATTATATCTCTGTCTTCTCCTATTGCATCATCCTGAAACCTGACAAGTTGTCAGTGGAGAGGCAATTATTTCCACCAAAACATGGAGAACATAATGTACATTTCTAAGGTGTGAAGAAAATATGAATGCCACAGAAATATATGGATTTAGGAGAAAGTGATGAGGTTTGTTGGGATTCTTTGTTTTAGTTTGCCCCAACTATAAAGTTTGCATGTTGAAACTGTAAAAGTGATCTTTTTCTTGCTGGTAGTTGACAATGAGGTTTAATTGTGTTTTCAAGGGTGAGGGAGAGGGAATGACACAGTTGAAGCCTCTAGGAGAAATGGGAAAAAAAAATCAAAACAACTCCACACCAAACCAGTGGGGCTGGCCAGAAAATACTGTTCTAGCCTATGAAAGGGAGATAATATTATTTCCAGTTTGTTGTTGATTTTGAGAGCAGCTGGTGTTAGAGGAAGAGACTGTGTTTCCCAGCAGTGACTCACTGGATCTCAGGAGAGTGGCTGGGACACCAAGACTCAGCAGGAGGCAGCTTGTTATTTTTACTTTGCAAACATCCCCAAAAGGGAACATTTTGGAAGGGTAAGAAAAAGACTAGGGAGCCAGGGGAGCAGAGACAATGTTTGGGAGGGCAAAAGGAGTCTGTGAAGAAGAGTGAAAGTATCCTTCAAGTTATCTGATAATATTCCAGTTTAAAGCAGCACAATGCATCCTCAGTGAAGTTTAGGGAGGTAATTGTACAGACAGCATAACCAATGGAGAGCATGTGAACTGCAAATTCAGAATTCAGATTACTCCGTATTTCAGGATACTCAGTTGTGTGAGGAAAGCCAAGTGGCCTTGGAAAAGTTAGCAACTTTTAGTTCCTTATTGTGAATTAGCTTAAGGAATGCTGATTATTGAAAATGGATGAAACGGTTTTCTTATTAAAAATCCTCAAGGTAAAAAAAAATCTTTCTCTCTGCCTTGCTGTGAAATTGAATTTTAACCTTTCCTATCTGCTTCCATCACAAATGGAGGAAATGAACCTGGATGATGTGCCAGCAGTGCACTTATTTGGAAAGATGTGGGAGTTTGATTCACATTACCATGGTGGAGGTGTCTCAGTTACTGGCTTGGAGCTGCAGTGCTTCCTCCACAGACCTCTGCTGAGTGACTCAGCCTGATTCTTAGGACATGGGAGAGCCAAGTTCAGTTCTCTGCTCTGGTGCTCTTCTGTCTCTCCTATGGCCTTATACACCTTGCCTTAACACTGGGCTCTGTCTCAGTCATCGTGTTGTCATAGTTTGTTTAATGTTGGCCAAAAAAAAAAGAAATTTGACTGAGAGTTGGAGACAGCAATGAAGTTGTTTGTGTCTTCTATAAGTGCAGAGGGCCCCAGAGCTACTGACCAACATGGCAAGTAATTTGTAGTGTTCTGTGAAATATTCTGGTTTTAATCAGAACTCTATATACTTGCCCAGTATATATTGTAATTTTAATAGTTTTCAGAGATGCATTTAGGTCCCCAATAGCTCAATCAGTATTTTTTTGGGGCCATTAAATTGAAATTGCAACTACTCACATACAATTCTGAGAATTTTCAAAGGAATTTGTAACGATTGTTTTCTTTCTTAAATCAGAAATGAATCAATAAGAAAAAAGTCTTCATTATTTATGGATAGAACCTTTATTTCTCAGTCAGCTAGGAGTTACAATTTACATCATTGTACTGCTGAGGTGTGTGGGACAGTGAAAGCAGACACCACGTGGTCTGTGCTGAGTGGAGGGGAAGCAGGAGCAGTTTTGGGGTGACAGATCTCAGAGCCAGGGTGGTGATGTCAGGATCATCCCTGCTGCACTGGCTGTTGTGTCTGTACACATCTGGAAATCATGAAACCATTTTCTCTGGCTGCTCTGCCTTATTCCATCAGCATTATTTCCCTGAGGAGGAGTGGTCAGCAGGTGAGCAGAGCGAAGGGACAAGGTGTGCAGTTCCAGAGTCGTGTCTCAGAGAGGCTGCTGGGGTTTGTGGGTGCCTGGGGAAGGGGCACAAGGACCTTCATCCAAGGGGGTGCAGGCACAGTTGGGGGGTTGATGAATATGACAGCTGATACTTGTTTGCTTAACAGCTGGGACCTTCTCTGCTGGCTTCATCACTAGTGGAGGAGCGTTCCATACATGTTCCATGCGGTATAAACACCAGATTGCCTCCCTGCCTGCCAAATTCCCAGGCCATGGGTGCCTGTGAGGGTGCTCTGAGTGCACTGAGCAGTTACAGTGGCATTTGCTGTGCTGGCACTTTTCCACAGGGCATTGAACATGCTAAGACAGGAGCAGGGCACTGCCAGCTCGGTGCCACAGCAAGGTGCCCACTGTTGGCACCATCTCACACCCTGCAGAAGGTAACACTGATCTCAGCAGCACTTTAAAGAGTTCCCATCACAATTAATGAGGCTGTTAATCTCCTCCTTGGAGGATGGCTGAGGGCCACAGACTCCTTCTCATAAGGTGACCGCAGCTAGTAGAAAGGAAAGAGAAAGAATTGCTAAATTTTGGATTTTGTGGCTATTAAGAGCTTTTGTGTACTTGGCAGTTAATCAGCTCATATCATGGATTTGCTCCATGTTTCCCATTGATTCATTTCCTCCAATTCCCAGATCAGTAGACTATGGCTACTGAGATCTTCTGACTACATAAACTCTTTTTTGATGACATTTTTTTGTAATTAGCTCTTTCACCTCAGTGGCCTTCCAAGATTGCCACTTGCCATTCCTCTATTACTTCCCCAAAGCCTTGCTTTTGCACATCTTTGCTGCCATTTTCTCCAAGGTTAGTATTGTCAGCAGTTCCTATTTTGTAGAGAGTTATTATATGTTATATGCATTTGTAGGTAGCATCACCTCCCCTTTCACTTCAGCATTGCTCTATACTCCTGGGCTACCTGGCAATCCAAAAGAAATCATCATCAGAATTAAGAGCTCATCTATAACTCCTTTTGTGTTTTCTCTTTTTTGAAATGCCTCTTGACAACAGAGTTGAATTCACATCATACTTTGAGTTTAAACTTCATTTACCAAATAGCTGTTCCTAAAATTAAAATGGCTCTTACAAAACATTTTCTCCTCCTGTAGTTCTCAGCAGTGAAAATCTGAAAGTGAGAAAAAAATGGAAGTGGGAAAGCTGGAAGTCTGTAGCAGTAGAAACAAAGGA
Organism: Pycnonotus jocosus; assembly: GCA_013400435.1. Taxonomy (NCBI): domain Eukaryota; kingdom Metazoa; phylum Chordata; class Aves; order Passeriformes; family Pycnonotidae; genus Pycnonotus; species Pycnonotus jocosus. Next base: position 15,214 of record VWYP01026928.1, on the reverse strand, counting down.
TGCACAGCAGAAGTTTGTACTCTTTCCATTTTGGTATGCTGACACTTCTGATTTGAACAGTTTAATTGCTCTTGTACCTTTAACCCTTTGGCAACCATTGCTTTAGGTGTCTGTTACAATGAGGAAAAGCCATTGCTTAGTATAAAAGGAGTGAGGGAAATACTTTATTGCCTTTTATTTGCGGTCTCTATGCATAAAAAATTATGTAAGTTACCTTGCTTAAAAATCTCTCTCACAGGGACTTTTCAGTTGGGTTGAGCAGCAACTTCTAAAAAGTGGCAATGTCCCTGTGATAGCTGCTTTCTAAACAAGGCTCCTGCAGTACAGACATCAAGTTATTGACTTTGATGGGAAGCTGGTAGGATGGGGAAATTTTTATTCTCTTACTCTTGTATAGCTAGGAAAAAACAGAACAAGAGCCAGATGTTGGTCAGAGATGTTAAGTGAAAAAAATATTAGTAGTTCTCTAACTTACACCCAGTGAAATCATACAGTCTTGTCTTGAGATGCACAAAGTTTTTCTGCAGATTATTTTAGGTCCAGGAGTCTTAATATATTTTCAGGCCAGATTTAAAGGTTTTACACTGGGGTGATGATGGTGAATGCAAATATGGCCCCAGATATCAGACTTTATCCTATATTTATAATAATCTGGAGGGAAAAAATAACAATAAAAATAAATTTCCTTATTTTTGTGACAGGAAACAGAACAAATCAGAAAAAAACCCTGTTGCTCTTTGACAGCAGAAACAACACGAACTCTAGAAGGCTGAAATATCTCACTTCAATTTATTTCTGGGAGATATCTCCTTTTATGCTATTTTACACAGAACAACTGATTGGTGGAACAAAGGCAAACCCTTTCAATCACATTGGTCAGGCAAACTAGAAGGACATCAAGAAAGTCCCTGCTTGGGAAAGAATGTACTGTATACGTAAACATTTGTCCTGTTTACAGAAAATTCCTTGGAAAAGGAATTTCAGAGTCCAAAACATGTCTCAGGTGAGAGACAAGGGCTACAAAACCCCACCCATTAAATACTGTCATTCCCTGGGTTTCTGTTTTATTGTAAATCACTGTTTTTAACAGGCAACAGTTTTCACAGAGATGTCAGTGGCTGCATGTGTGAGTGATCTGTAAGAGAAATCCATGTTTGGTGCTTGGTTGAACTCTCAGATCTCGGTAGGTTGTCTCCAGTTTGTGAGCTTCTCTTCCATCTGTGTGGTGCATGGAGACAGACAGCAGCCTACAGAGCCAAATGGGAATTTCACTGCTCTGAGGAGTCCCTGACATGCTGGTTCTTGCACTGCCTCCTTGGCAAGCCTGTGAAGAAGATACATGACCAATGTAAGGAAAAAAAACAGATTATGACACACATGAGGCTTCAAGTGACATAGTTTGCATAAGTTCTGAGTTAAAAAAAAAATAAAATATCCCAAAATAGGAAGACATAAGTGGCTCTTACATAGCTTCTTCTTTTATGATGCACATTTAGCTCAGCTGAGGAACAGGCATATAGCAGAGAAACTTCTCACTGTACACCCAGTTTATCATCTCAGACTCTCCACAAAGGACAGCTTGGAAGTAGAGACACCTTTGTGCATATGTTCACAGGTCACAGACTGCTTTCTCCTCAGGTATGTTTAACAGGAATGATGGCACAGTTAACAGAATTGCTATGTTTTGCTTTTGGACATGTTGTGTTCTTAATTAAATGTGGTACTTCTAGAGTAAATAAATTGCTTCTTCAGCATATTTGTGATGTTTAGGGATAGGCAAGACTTATAGTGGTTCTGAATGCAGAAATACCCATTTTGCTGACTGTTCTTCTTTTACTAGTGTAATGGGTTGGTTTTGACACTATGGGGCAGAAGATATTACACAATTTGACTGGTGTCACATCTGGGGTTTGTGAAAGTTCTTTTCTTGCGTGTGCTTAGGAAAGCAGTGGGGAAAGATGGAGTGATGGAGGGGGGATCACAAACCTGTGTGCACCCATTTTTATACCTTTCTTAACCAGAAAAAGTTTTCTACTTGGAAAATCAAATTATTATACTGAGTTTGAACACATAAACTGTCCATTGCAGCACATGTAGAGATTACTTGTGAGCAGTGCACACCAGGTGGCTAAAAAAAGCAAACCTGTGTAAGCTGAGGTAAATTCAGCTTTAACAATGGCTCATATTCTGGATGAAAAAATTTCAGAGGTCTACAGACTCCCTGGACTAGTCTGTTGCCTGGGAAACTGCACTTTGTAAATTAGGGTAAGAGGAAAACTTGGTTATTAGATATATATTTTTTATAATTATTGCCGTAATTTTTGCCATAAACATCCAAGCCAGGGCTCTGCAATGGGCTTGATCAGCCTTTTCACGTTTGTACAGCACTGATGATAAGGTTGGAATGTTTTTGTAAGCAGTGCATGGTTGCATAGGATGCTAAATATTAAGCAAAAAATAGTTCTTTCCCAAGTCTATCAGTGTATGTGTTGTAGGGATAAAATCTCTTTCTCTTGTTATTGATGACTTGCTGTGGCTCCCTTATATGCAGAATGGACAGCTGGAGGAATGGTTGACTCCTTTCCTCCCAAACCTGGCAAAATTGAAAAAGCCAAGAGAGAATAAGGATTGCCTGAACTCTTTTAGCTCCTATGATTTCTTATCCTGTAGGTGTCCCCTCTTTTCTTAGCACTTGTACTTTTCAGGAGCATGAGCTTAAATTTTTATAAGGGATATACAGAAAGTTTTATTTAATATGTGGTAAAGCACAGAGCATTGACTTTAGAAATTGATAGAATAGAACACTTGGACTGGCCCCTTCAGACACTGAAGCTTGATTTGCATATCTTTTCAAATGGGAGTTTGAAATACACCCAGAGCATAAAAGTGTAAGGGCACCATTTTTAACCTCTGAAAAGAAAAAGAAAGCAAGATCGTGCTAAAATTCTAAACACTGCCTCCTGTTTGGCTCACCAATTTGACAAAACCAAATTGTTTTTGCTACCCCCATCTCCTTGGGAGACACGAGGAGGGACATGATTTGCATTGAGGAGAATGGAGAAAATTAAGGGAAGGTTAATTTTGATGAAACTAGATACTCATAGAGTGATGTTGCAAGCTCAAGCCAAAATGAGTTTCACACAACTACTTCCTTCTGCAAGTGCCTCATGAGGCAGTTCTTCCAAAATACAACTGTAAGAATGTCTCACAGCCACGGTGCTGTCTGGACAACAACTGGAGCACATATTCCCAGTGACTGTTTCCAGCCTGGAAAATGCTGTGCGTGGCCAGACCAGCTTTTTGTGTCTGCTGCCCCTTTCTTGGCTTTGGCACGTGGCTGCTGGCACTCTGGGTTTCCTTGCAGCAGAGATAGATCCCCCAGAGGCCACACCTGCCTGCTTGGTGTGATGTCCTGACTCGTGCTGAGCACTGGCTTTTCTCTCTGCCCTCTCAAGAGAGCTGCAGGTTGCCCAAAAGATGCTTTTCGGATCTTTTCTCTCTTCATTTCTCCTTGCTGGGCTTTTGCTTTTAGAGGCAAACTTTGACTCAAAAGGAATTATCTTTAAAACTGAGCCTTGACATTTGGTTTGGCATGGCAGGAAGAGAAACTGCAGTTTTTATATTACTGCATATGCAGCAGGAGTCCCAGAATCTTACTTCAACAAATTTCTATGAGGAAACTCACTGAAAAACTAATGGCTTTCCTGGTAGTAAATCCATTCTTTTCCTGGGGTTAAGCCATTCAGTAACTGTGGGCACTGATCTCTCTGTCAGGGTTTTCCAGACATGGTCTCTCCCTAAATGTCAAGCTACAATTGGAGAAGGAATGCTTCATTCCATAGTAAGGATTATTTTCCAAGCAAAATGAAATTGTGGAGTTGAGGAGCTGACACCGGCATAGTCTCCAAACTGTCACACTTGTGTACAAAAACTAATAACACAGGACACACTGCAGCCTTCTGTTCTGGCAGAGTTTATTTTTAACTCTGTAACTGAGGTAACTTAGGGGAATTTGGTATTCATTGCCACTCAGCTTCCTCCTCAACCCCCTGGTGGCAAAGTTTACTTCTCTTGGTTGTCACTGTGCTATATTTACTTACATTCGCTATAGATAGTCTCTATTCATTATTTTTTCCTAAAACCATTTTGTTTTCCTTTCAGGAAAATTATGTTGTAAAAATCATGAGACTCTATTTTGTTAGATACGTATTGAACCTGGAACCTTCTAGTTCTACCAGGGGCATAGAGTGTTCTCCCCAAGAACATTTAGTAATGTGACTAATCTGTTACATATAGTTTGTTCTGTCGTGTTTTCTCCGTGGAAAAATTGTATAAACATTGCAGTGCTTCTCTGTGACAAGATGTTGCTTATGTTTGTGAAGGTTTGTTATTTTTGGCTGTGTTAGGAGAGGTGGCTTGGAGAAGAGAGCTTGCTTGCTTCCTGTTTTTCTGGAATTTAATTTCACTCCAGGACCATTATCCTGTGAGGAGCCTCGGTGCTACCCCGGTAATCTTTGTTACTGAGCACAGTTACTGACATGACCAAACACACTGTGTTCTTTTAGAGGTACTTCCAAAATGTGTTTTAAGATAATGGTCCAGTGGGTGTTTTTAGGGTAAAATCTGACAATCTGACAGCTTTTGGATAGGTTGGTGTTTCTGTAGATCTTTGCTGCAACACCATCCACAGTAGCTTGGGGACAATAATAAATGAAGTTACTTCATAGAAGTGGCTTCAGCAAACTCCAGATAGATCAGTGTCATCCTTTGAATGTGTCAAAGCCATTAGTGAGAAGTTCCACATCAAATTTGACTTCAGGTGCCATGTTTGGTTTTGAAATCTGTATTCTCACTTTTGAGAGAGTTATGTTACAAATTTTCCTCATCTTTGATGATAATGCATAAAACAAAACTGTTTCTTTCTTTTACAAAAAAAATTGATGCTTTAGAGATAAATGTGACTCAAGTATTGACAGTTTCATAGACTACAGTTTGTAGGCAGCTTTCGTGTTCACAGTATCATTGCTTTTAAACATAATCTCGATTTATGATGGAGAATTTCAGACCTGCTTTAAAACTTCATTTTCTACTACCGTGATGTTTTCTCTTAAGCCTTTGTTACTGGGCATGTCTGGCCTGGAATAGACATTATTCCAGCTTGTTTAATCTCTTTATATTGAACTACTACTTCTATCAAATGTTTATGATGGGGCAGATGTCTCTAGGAAATATTTTTATCTGAAAAAATGCAATATATTGTGTTTTTAAAGAGAAAGATTCAAAAGCCTGAGGAAAAAATGCACCTCATAAATGATTAGTAGGAGCACACGTAGAACAGCCATAGTGCTGTGAGTTGGCCACGCTTTTGGGGAAATGAAAAAAAAAATTAACAGGAAAATATGCTGAGGACGAGCAGAGGAATATCTTGTGCCTCCTAAATTCTGAATGAAAAAGGTAAACACCTCATTAAAAAACCCACTATATCTATCAGCCAACTGAATTGCTTTCTGGAAATACATTAATTCTAGGCTGTGTAAGCAGCAGTTATTAGTGTTCACAGTCAGTTTTATCCAAGAGATGTGTCCTCCAGCAGGTCTATACTAATAAAACTCTGCCTTAACTAGGTTTTACGTTTTGCTTATGCATGTCCCATCTGCTTGGAGTGTTTCAGCCCTTGTTACTAAAATGATTATCAGAATACCCTGGTTTTCACCTGTTCTTTTGGATTATCTTGATTTATTCCTCAAAGAAGCAAGGATTGATTCTATCTCAGTCTCAATCAGGGTCAAACATTGGCATGTACTTAACTGAAAGCTCATTTGTTATCTTGATTTAATTGTAGAAATGGAACAATGGAATAATGCATTCTATTCACTATTCTAAATAATTCAAGTGACTTTATTCAGATTCCTAAGAAGTAACTGTCAGCAGTGTGGGATTTGAAATAGCAAGTATTGCTTTATGCTCAACAAAACATGGATAACTGACAGCCCCTTCAAATGGGGAATGGTTCGTTTTGTGATGCAAAACAGATAGCTTGGTTGGGAATAATATTATGTATCTATATGCAGGATTAAATCCCAGGCAGAAAGCACAGTGAGATGAAAAAATTGTATTGCCGGTCTCCTTTTTTTCCTGCAGTAAAACTGAATATTTCACAGCCCTCAGGAGAGTAAGGCAAGTGGCTGGTTAATGCATCAGCTGTGTTTGACGTACCTTATAACTATTTTTGAACTTTCAGCTCCCTTTTTTAAACATGAGCAGATTGTTGCTGTGATTGAATAGCTTTCTCCAGTAAGAATCCTGTGATAGGAGATTTACATGTTAGAGAACAGAGTACCTTCAACATGGGTAAGCAATATTTCTGACATCATTGACATCCAAAATGCTCAAGAGCTAGGCAGCCTTCTCCAGCAAAGACTGCCTTCCTCCCTTCATCATCCTAGGAAAGGCTTGGCTTCAGGGGGGTTGTTTTTTAATTTATTTAAAGGAGTTTGTCGTGCACATTTTGAGAAGCTGAAATTTGCATTTTAGAACTTGGGGTCCGTGGAGCTGCCTCTGGTAGCCAAAGCAATCAGATGGTGCTTAGGAGCCCATTAGTCCAGCTCTCTGCTCTTGAGCTGTGTCACAATGGTGAGTCCTTCAGGATCTGTCACTGGCAAACCTGCCAGCAGCATCTTAGTGCATGAAACGTCAGGAAAACATTTCTGGGGATGCTGCCAAAGGAGAAGGCTCTGTGTTTGGCCCTCCTCCTCCTCCCTGGATGGCGCTTCCTGGGACGGCTGCTGGAGATCAGCCCAAGTGACACACAGGGAGCTGTGCCAGCCCTGGATGCAGGCACACACACAGGGCAGATGGGTGTGTTAGCAGCGTTTGCTCATCATCCTTCTGGGCTGCCATGCTCATTATCCAACTGATCCAGCAGCCACTTAACATATGGACCCTCCTAAAAGGAACTGTTACACTGATAGGTTGAGTGAACTCCCACTGACATTACACAGAAAATGCTCTAAAAAACATTCCAGACCCTCAATGAGTTAAAAAAGCAGTCTATGCATTTCAAAAGCTGCATTGAAGAATATAATATTTTTATATTCTTCCAGTGATAACTTACGCTTAAAGAGATGTTTCAACCAGAAACAGGGAGGAGGAGAGCAGGTGGCAGCTTTGGGTACAGCTCCTCTGGGCAGTGGGAGCTCTTTTACTGGTGGGTGAAGGGGCTGCTGCCTTGAGCTGTCCCAGAGGGGCTCCTGGTTCACTGTGGTTGGTCACAGTCAGGTTTGCTTGGTTTAAAGTGTAATTGTTCAAAGCTGCAGTCAAATATGAACCTTTCAATCAACTGTTTTATTAGATTGCAAAAACCCAAAGTTCATAGAACCACGGAATAATTTATGATGGAAGGGTCTCTGGAGGTCACCTGATTCATTTTCCAGTCAGATTTTGAACATCTCCAAAGATGGATATTTCACAATGCCTCAGGTCTTTTCCGTTGCTTACCTTATTGTGAAAATTTTATTTAAACCACAGCTGCATAACCACAAAAGTGCAGCATTCCCATATTTATCCATTCTGGTGCCCTTCTCTGTCAGGCAAAGCAGGAAAGCTAATAGGGAGTAAAGGAGCCTTGAAATGTGACTGTAACCTGGACTCAGGAGGATATCGGAGCTTGTATCAGTACAGATTATTTCTTATTTCATGTAGTTCCCCAACAGGCTTCTGAATTTTCCTGTTTAAACCTCTGAAAGTGAATCTCTAATAGCTGCATCACGATTCCTAAATAATCCATGAAAAAATAAAATTCCACTTTTCATTGGAAGGGAAAAAAGAAACGGTATTTTTGGGGGGTCATACCCCTTAGAAAAAATATACAAAATCCTTCAAGGCTCTTGCTTGTGGGTGATTTTTGTCCATTTTGGCTCGTGGAAAAATTTTCCTATTTTTCTATCTAGTCCCTCAGGAAAGCTCACAGTAACTGTGATCCTGGACATTCTGTGCTTAATAGCTAGTGTAAAATCCTAATTAGAACGTAGAGTAAAACCTGTGTAATCACCCATACAAAGGACACTTTTGTGAACTGCATTTCTGTGAGGACACAAAATTCAAGGGGGAGCTTGAATGTGCATTTTGCATTCAGAGGAGGAAAAAATTGCTCCTTGCGAGTGTTCAAGCCTGTCCTCTCATTGATGCTGCTGCCCAACTCTTTTATGTTCAAGGGTTCTTCCTTCCTCCCCTGTCCATATTGTGTGCTCTGCCTGGTGTCCCTGGCTGTGTTATTTGGGCAGCAGCAAGGAGAAGGCCCAGCCTGTGTGTGTGTGTGCCCCTGATGAAGCCCACGTTCAGATGCTGGCGTTTGTGCCACAGCTTTACAATCACTCCATTGATCTGTGTCTCAGTTTAAATGATTTATCTTTGCTCTTGGCTTCCTGCGAGCTTTTCCACGAGCTGCAAGGAAAACTGATCTTATAGATGTGGTTTTTAGCAAGTTACTCAGCTTGGTATCTGTGTTATCTGGAGGAAATGGGACAAGAGGTGAGAAGGAGCGTGGTGGGTACCAGGGTGTGTGCAGGAGCTGGAACTGTCCCAGAGGATTTGTGGTGGGGTCTCGAGTTGATCTCTCGAGATTCGGGTCATTTTTTGAGTCCTTTGCCCTCTGAAAAGCCCTGAGCCAGATGCAAGAAAGAAGCAGAGTCTTCAGAGTCTTGTTTCTCAAAGCCTCTTGCTTTGTTTATTATTTCTTATCTTGCAGTTTTGTCTTGTGCCCAGCCAAGGTCTGTTCAGCAGCTCGGGCACCAGGTGACGCCCACCCACTGGGCTGTCGCTGCCCTCTTATACTGATTATTATGTATGTGTCATTTACAATTACATACCAATGCCTACTATCTACACTAGACAGGTCATCCCTACTCTGGCCCAATCTCTTTGAACTACTTTGTGCCACGTCACAGCAGGAGGCGGAGAAGAAGAAGAAAAAGAAGAGGAAGAAGAAGAAGAAGAAGAAGAAGAACGAGAAGGAGGAGAAGAAGAAGGAGAAGGAGGAGAAGGAGGAGGAGAAGGACGAGAAGGAGGAGAAGGAGGAGAAGGAGGAGAAGGAGAAGGAGAAGGAGGAGAAGAAGGAGAAGAAGAAGAAGAAGAAGAACAACAACAGCAACAACAACAACAACAATCCTGGGCACTGCCCCAAATTCTTCATCTTGCTCTCATTCACCTCCATTCTAAAACACCAAAACTATGAATTTTTCATCCTGTGATAAGCTAAACTACTGTCTTTCACATTCTTGTGACTTGTAATTCCTCTCCCAGTGGATCCCACACCTGGCTCTGGGATCCCGAGCAGCCTGCTGAGAGCTGCTCTGCTGGGAAGGATCAGCTGCTGCAGGTTTTAGAAAGCACAGAGTTTGAGGTATTTAAAAGTCTGCCATTGGATCAAATCCCCCGGGAGCAATCCATTTTTGGTGTATCAAAATAAGTATATTTTGCTTATGTAATCAATCCTAGGATGATAAATACTTTGTCATCCATTCTGAGCAATTTACTTCAGTGATTGGCATCAAATAGATATTGTATGGTCAATATAATTTTCAGACTGCACATTTAGCTGCAGTATCGCCTACTTTTTAAAATTTATTAAAAACTATGGTTCAGTTTTTCGATTTTATTTAAATTCAGAAGCCTGATTTTTTTTTTTTTTGCCTGATTAGAAAGTGTGTTGTTGAGACTAACCTGGAGTTACGTAAATCAATAATGCTACACAGAAAACAAGAACAAGTTGTACCTCTTATTTGCATAATGGAGAGGATCTAAAATGAATTCCTCAGGTTAATGAGTGTCCTCAGGGTTGTTTGTGAGAATGTACAGCCTTCTGTGACACCAGTGTGTTACTGATTGAAAAGTACTGCTCAGAGTCAAAGAAAAGAAGTGAAAAAAAATCAGGAGCAAGCAGGTTGGGGGACTCCATACTAAGCTTTTAGCTCTAGTGCATTGATTTTTGGATGCCTGCACTGAGCTTCACCATAAGCTGAGGATACAAATTCAGATTTACCCTTGCTTTGAGGTTCAAACTCAGCCTTATCTCACCTGGGTTTTGGCTAAAATGCAGCTGAGTCCCCGAGTTTCTGTCACACTGACATGAGGCTGTCTTTGTCTTTCTCAGAGAGAGAACAGTGCTCCCCAGAGGGGAGGGAACACCAACACCCTGTGCAGGGTTATGGGCTTGGTTAACTCAGAGGAGTCAATCTTGGATGAGACCATCACAGGGCCAAAAATTGCTGGAAGCAGGTAGTTACAACAGCGTTAAAATGCCTCATATTTCCTGTTCTGTTTCTGCTCCATTACCTTTATCCTCTTATTCCAGGCAGTTAGCTTCCTCTCGCTCCTGTTAGCCTGCTGTGGGATGGTGGCATGGCTGGAGGAGCACAGGGTACTGCCACAGGTGCCCATTCCTGCATGGAGAGGAACCTTGCTTTGGCTGGAGAGCTCTGCAAATGGAATTGCTTTTGGAAGCTGGCAGTGTGACTGCAGCTGGATGTGCATTTATGTAGATGGCAAGAGAGGATTCAAGGCAGAAGGGAGAGCCTATTGCCTCCCCACCCAGTGTAACATTTTCTATTCCAAAAGGAGGGAGCTGCTGCTACTCAAAGTTCAATTGAGGATAAGCAAAACAAGTGTTTGTTCTTAAGCCTTACCAATAATGAACTATAGTAACTGAATTTTACCTTAATTATGCACCATGGAAAGGCCATAAACTACTGAAGAAGGGCTTCTACAAAAATTAAATTACACATTAGTACAATCCATGTAACGTGACAGAATTGACTCTGCAGATCAACCACTGCACAAGGACTCTTGCTTTGTTCCCTGTTTAATTGTACCTTGAATACTGCAGCATAAGAGATGATCTCCTTTAGAGGATTCTTCTGAAGAAGGGAGTGTTCAGTGGTCAAGTGAAGAAGATCTTTCCCAATTTACAGCACAGAGACTTGTGGAGACTGGGGCCACTCTTGCTTCTTTGTGCTTCAGGACTCGAGTTGGAAAGGCACCTCGATCCAGCACAGCTCTGCAGCCTGGTTCCAGCCCCTGGTGCCCTGACAGTGCCTCTCAGCTGTGCAGAGGAGTCTCTGAGAGCTCAGAACCAGACAGGCTTTTCCATCTGCTGGAACATTTCCGTGTTGGGACATAGGTTATGCTATACTGGGAGTCAGCAGGTGCATCCTGCTGGTTTGTGAGGTCTGCTCTGTGCTTCTGTATAGGCAGAATGGTAAATAAGCTCTTTTTTGGCAGGTAAAGAATGTTTATTTATTTAATTGACTGTACACACACACATACAATCATATCTTTGGGTTTCTTTTGTGATTTTTATATGGCCTTTCTTGCTGTGTGACAGCCTTCTTCCAGCTCTGTTGCATCTTGCCTATGATGTATAAAGCGAAGAGTTATGGAAAATTTCCCAGGGATTTGTAGACTTCTGAAAACTGAATCCTACTGTAGAAACTTAGTGAATTAAATTGCCCCAAATGCCTGCAGTTTTGAGAGTTTTTAAGACTTCTACATAGGAAATAAAAAGGAGATATTAAGTAAGGAGAAGTTGTGCAAGCTGAACCCAGCAGAGCTGCTGTGCTTTACCTATCATTCTTCAAAAGGTGTTTGATCCTTAGATAAAACATTTGTTAATGCTTTCAAGATTTCAGCATAACATCTTTAAAGATTTTCTCTTCTTCTATAGTAAAAACCTAATAATATGTCATAATTTTACTTAAGTGTTAAACTTCTTTCAATATCTGAAACTGTTCACCTTAGGCATTCAATAACAACAGTGTAACACAGAAATCCTGAATCAGGAAGAAAGAGGATGAAATAAGGCTGGGGTAAATGAGCTGAAGGTTTAGAATAATTTCAGATTGATTTAACTCTCTGACTCTCTGCTAGCAACATGAAAAAGATAATCTTTTTATGTCATTGACAGGCAAATTTTGGGAAATGCTGAATGCAGGGCACAGAAAATAATTAGAAAAAGAATTAAAAGATAAAAATGTTCTTTCAGATATAAAATCATGTTGTTGGATAATCTGTGGTTCTGGAAGTCTTATTCCCTCTCTCCCTCCCTCTTTTTTTTTTTTTTCTTAATCAGTTTGCAGGAAATGGAGCAAAGCAGAGCAAACAGAAAAGAGTGGCAGGGTGTTAATTGCAACCTGATAATTAAAGCGAAACATAGTCAAGGAACAGACATCCTCCCAGCTTTCAGCATGAAAATGATGATGGGCAGCATCTCTGGACCCTCGGCGCTGTTTTGGTCACGCTGGGAAGCTGCTGCAGGGAGAGCCTCACAGACACACAACAACACACATTGCCAGGTGGGGAGTTTCATAAAACTGATTTTTTTAATTGATCTTCTTTTTTTTTTTTTTT
>VWYP01026926.1:6293-50250 GCA_013400435.1 Pycnonotus jocosus | reverse complement strand
TTTGTTTTTCTGCACAGAAACCAGTGTGAGATGCTCTTAATAACAAACTGAGCTACCCGTGGGCAGGTGCTGGATGCTTCAGTTGTCTATGTATAGGTACCTACAGGTACTAAATTTAGGTGAAAGTAGGGTATTTCTCTTTCATAAGCACCTGAAATCAGCTCTGTGCCAACTTTAGAATGACAAATCTGGCTGAAAATTCAACATAATCCACTGTGCACATCTATCTACTCTAAAACACTGGAGAACGCTATAACAAATTTGAGACTTTTAATTTGGAAGAAAAAAGGCCATGAACCAAAATAATTTCCAGAATCCTAGATTTCCAAATATTTTTTCTGAGATAGGATGAAAATCTTCCTGTTTGTTTGGCTTTTTGAACCTCAGAATTATTTAGGAAAATTTTCTTCTCTTTTTGATGGTCCAGAGGAATTAACAGCATTCAAAGAATTCTATATCTACAGTGCTAGACACCAGTAGAAATTATTTAAAAATATTTGTAATTGCTAATTTATGCCTAAGTACAGTAGCTTCCCATTAAATCAGTGTTTTACCATTTATTCAGGTTACTGGTTTCCAGTTTCTGTTATTTTTGCGTAATAATTAAAAAGTAGTGTATTTTTTGGGCTTGAAGATCTTGAGTTACCACAGCAAGAAGCACATGTTCAGCCAATTGAACTTGTATGTATTTGAATTAGGACTGAACTGAGTCTTAAAACACATTTATTAAAAACAAGTAACATATAAATAGAAACATTATTCAATATAATTGAATACAGTCCATGCTGTATTAATGTTTTCCCTGAGCAAGGATTGTTTTGAAAAACCTGAGATTGGTGTGGTTTTGTTTGCTTCATTTCAAACTAAATGATTTTGACTAGAGCTGGCCAAAAATTACAATTTCTATCTAGTGGGAAATTTTTGTATTCCAGCACTTGCTTTTTTCCCAAATCTGGTCAAACTTGAAAGACTGAAATTTTGCACAATTTGTTATCAAGCCCTTGGGGAAAAAGAAAAAAGTGGAAACAGCAAAACATATTTTCTATGTGATTTCAATATTAAATTGCATTTTCCATGCTACTGATTTGCCCCAATGTGTTGCAGTTCAAAAATCTCATGGAATCATCCTCCTTCCATGGCTCCCTGAACTGACAGCATCTCCCTAGGTGCAACCTGCATGAACTAGAGTAGAGAATTCTCCAAGGGAAACTTTGATTGACAAGGCCATGGGGGACAAAATGCAATAAAAGAAGAAAGGAGTTTTCTTCAGGACATGGCTGGTAGAACACCTTGGAGTGACTTGCTGTTTAAATGAAATAACAGGGAAGGAAGCGAACATCATTCCAACATAAAGAAGCAGAATTTGCTGGAAAAAACCCAAACCAACTCGTTTCTGCCAGTGATACAACTTTAAAAAATAACAATGGCAGAATAGAGGAGAATGATGGCATTGCAGTGGTTTGTTGTTTGTTCCTGTGTGTCATTTTTCTGGTCACTGTGATATGCTGACACATGAATTTGGAATATGATTATACTAGATGATTATGGATGTTTTGATTGAGCAGTTATGAGGCTGGATTTTTCTGACCTATGCAAGTATGACGAGATATTTATAAGATCACCGTAGCCACCAATGATGTTATTAATGTAGGTATGTTACACACACAAGTGAATTATAGTCCAATAAATAGAATAAAATCCAGTGTAAAACAAATGCTTTATAGCTTTTGAATGCATATATGAAATAACACATGGATGTGTTTATGAAATGGAAGATTTTAAAATGCATTCCTCACTTTTTCCCTGATTCGTTGGCTCCATCATCAATTACCACCTCACCCTCCCATGCCAGGGAGACTGTGCAGATGAAAACCCAGACTTTTGCTTTGTGTCAGGGACAGAGGCAGTAGCTGCTACAAGTGACTGTGGGTTTTTTTCTGCTAAAGAATAGATTTCAATGGAAAATTCCTGTCCAGCTCCAACATTTGTTAATCCCTATGCATAGTAGTTCCTTGGAAGGCACAACCAGCACATATGAAGCCTCAGCTGAGCCTGGGTGCAGAGGCAGCTTCCAGTGCCCTCAGCCTTTCTGGGCTGGGAAGCAGCTCCAGGACACACTAATTAGCTCCAGCAGAGCAGCCCACTAGGATCTCTGGTCTCACTTGAGGTTTCACTACATTTTAATTTGATATTAAGTATCTAAGGAAAACACGTCCTTTAAGCTTTACTCGATGGGCAAAAGGTCTGTTCACAAGCTCAGGGGTTTTTTTCCTGAAGACTGTAATAAGATTACAATAGAGATTTATTAATATATCCCTTTATTAGCTTATTTATCAAGTCTTTTTTTTCTTTCTTTTTTGAGGAGTGGAAAACTTTTTTTTAACAAAATTAATTCTGATTTTCTGTAGGGTTTTGTGAATGCTGACAAATTCTTACTTTAATTTGATATCAAGTATCTATGGAAAACAGGTCCTTTAAGCTATGCTTGGTGGACAAAAAATCTGCTCAGAAGCTCAGGGTTTTTTTCCTGAAGACTGTAATAAGATTACAATAGAGAGTTATTCTTATATCTCTAAACTAGCTTATTTATCAAGCTTTTTTCTGTTTTGTTTTTGAGCAATGGATTATTTTTTTGTAGCAAAATTAATTTTAATTTTCTGT
Source organism: Pycnonotus jocosus (assembly GCA_013400435.1). Taxonomy (NCBI): domain Eukaryota; kingdom Metazoa; phylum Chordata; class Aves; order Passeriformes; family Pycnonotidae; genus Pycnonotus; species Pycnonotus jocosus. Next base: position 47,589 of record VWYP01026926.1, on the reverse strand, counting down.
AGGGTTTTGTGTGCGCTGACAAATGCGTAACACAAGCATGGAACATCGGGAGATTTAGTCGCATGCCTAGAATTACACCTATCCTTAAATAAATACTGTGTTTGTTGGACGTGCCAGACATTCCAGGAATGAAGTGCCCATGCTCTGACTGTGCACAAATACATAATTTAGAGCTCCTGCCTTGCCCATCTCCCCTTTGTCATTGATCACACAACAAACGTGTGGCGGGATAAAGGCGGCGCAGCGAGCAGCTAATCCCCAGCTCCAGGTGCTCTCGGGATGGTGGCAAAGCCCCTTGCCATGGCCAGGGAGCCAGGGAAGAGCAGCACCAGATGGCCCTGCAGACAGTGGCCTGGAGCCAGCAGCAGCCCCGCCAGTCAGAGCTGGTTTCATCCCACACAGCTGAAAACTCTGTGTCCTGGGAAGAGCCATGCCACGGGAGCTCGGAGCGTTGGCTCGGGAGCACCGTGGGGCTCAGGGCAGTCGGATCCTAAAGGAGCACTGTGCCAAGGGACATGGAGGCAGTTTGGTGGCTGAGCAAAGGACCAGCACGGGTCAGCTGAGGACAGATCTGAACTGTGGCTTTCCAGCCCTGCTTGATTCCAGCTCAGTCTACAGAGCCATTCAGATCCCTGTAATATGTCTATAATCTTGGAGTTTCCAATAGCCAGACTATTTCAGTCCCCTAGTATGACAGAGCTGACTGTAGCTAGCAGGGCTGGACTACTTGCAAACACTTCAACTGTGTGACTCTTTTTCTTGAGTGATTTGTCTTGTGCCTTTGCACTTGACTAATTTCATATTCCTGATAGTTGTTCCATTAAATATTCTATTTGTATTTTCCATTCTGTTCCTACCAAGATGTGCACGTTCACCAACATGACTACTAATGATTTTCTCTTCTTTTCATCAATAAAACACACATTCTCTGGAGTGACAGCAAGTTCATCTGTTAGAAAATGTATTTCTGTTAATGAGACAACACAAACAGGAAGAAAATTTATTTCAGCCTGGCAACGGCAGCATCATTTTAGTTTTGCCACTTGTGTGTATGTTGGGGAGGAGGAGTAGGCTCTCCTCTTCCTTCCATTTTCAACAGATGTTTTGTGGTTCAGTTGCTAGAACTAGAGGGATAATTTCTTTCTGTAGTATCTATTTACAAAATGTGTCAAAACCAGAAATGATGGATAATGGAAGTGTTTTGATGGGCATCATGAAATACAGAGTGTGAGATGAGAGGCCAGGTCTTATCTTCTGGTAGCTCATTTCATGGACATCTTTGCCTACTCTGGATGTCCACCTCTATCTTTTATCATGGAACAAAATCATTATTTGTAATACAAGTTTCCCCATGTGCAGGATCACTGCAGATGTTGATATCTCAGTAAGAGGCAAATCTGGGGTCTGCTTGTACAATTTTCTCTGATTGATCATGCAGGTTTGTCAATGGCCAGCCTGCATCAGTGTGGTGTGGAATTACATCCCAAGCACACAATTGCAGCATGGTTTTGTGGGCTACAGATGTTGGCCTTTGACAACTAATCTGGCTCTTGCAGGACAAAATGAAAAATTTCATGGCACATTCTGTTTTCTGTGTGCTTTGTGGCGAATGACAAATGAACCTGTAATCTTTTTTATATCCAAAACTGTTACTGTGCTTATTTATGGGCAGCATAACCTGAGCAGAACAGTTTATTGTCTGTGCTCCTTCTTTTGGACAAAATCCCCAAAATCTGCAGCAATTTTTATTAGTCATACATATCCCTAGCTTTTCCAAAGTCAGTTTAATAATATTAATTCACAAATTTGCATACATGAGAAAGAAAGTGGCCTAATGATTAGCCAACAGACAGTGGGCTGAGTAGGAGGCACGGTCCCTCCTTTGTTGCAGTGCAGAATTCAGTCTCCAGAGACCTTCCTGCTTGGGATAAATGTTGGGTGAGGTTGATTTTTTTCCCACTTCTGTGCCAGCTCTGCTTTTTCTACCTCTCTGCAGCAACAAATGATTGTGCACATGGCTGGGTGTGAAAGCAGAAATAATAGGTTTTGTCAAGCTGATGAGTTGCAAGCAGCTTGAATTTTCAATCTTTTTTTTTTTTTTCCTTGTTAAAACTGCATATTTTTCTTGGTGTAAAGTTATTCCCACAGCTGCAGTCTCTGGTGTGTGTGTGCACGTGTGTGGGAATTGCAAGGTTATAAAGGGCTGGACAGACACTGATTGTTTTTTAAGAAGCAACCAAACAAAACTGGCCAGTCAGATTGCTGGCTGGAGGAGGAAATTGGCCAGGATTGCTGGTTTGAGCAGGAAATGGATCCTCAAAGGGTGCTGGCTGCCAAGGCTCTTTAAGGTCTGTGATCCTCACCCTTGGCCATTTTTGGTCTTCTTGACATTTCCCTGCAAGATGACCACTAATAAGTTAGGACACTTTCAAAACACAATAATGATTAAGCTGGTTGCTACATGGTGATGAATAAACATCTCTGGCTATCTCTTTATTCCAATAATTATAAAGAAAAATAGATCTTCTCAACTCCCACAATGACTCAAGGTCATATTATCATACCCATGGTGACTTTTGCCTGTTGACATAGATACCCTCAGTAGACACAAACATAGGCAGCAACAACAAAAAAACCAAACCAAACCAAAACAAAAACTCTCCTATGCCTGTAACACCTTTAAATCAGAAAAAAATTGCAATAGAACACTGAATCTGGAGACTGAACATGATAGATCCTTAAAATACTGAACAGAATAAATATGATAATGTGTAAAACAATATAAAAAGATTAAGTAGCTCATTTGACTGCATGCATAAGAAGAAGAAAGACTACATCAATATTTTATTTATTAGTCCTATATAAAAAGTATTGACTTACAACTAGCTTGTGTAAAAAGAGACTAATTTTAAGTATGTACTTTCAGATGTTAATATAACCGCTTGCCATATGTTTCTAAAATGATAATTTAAAAAAAGGACCTTTTAGTGCCTGAGATTTTGCCTAGAAATTGTGCCAACTCCTATAATTCCTCAAGTATGTGCCTTCTTCGGGGCACATTAAGTTTCAACCCTGCTGGGTTTTGTTAAATAAAATTCCTATTCATAAAGTAATTCTAATTAATTCCTGTCCCTCCCAAAAGGAATTCCCCTTTGTCCAAGACTTTCCTAAGGTAAAAGAAATATATTTTAGAAGTACTGTAATAACTTTCTGAAGCTGCAATAGTTCTAAAGACATTTTCAGGTGTGTACTAAAATGTAAGGAACCAATTGGCTTTCAGGATGTGGCTGACAACAAGATAAGTGCTTGTGTGAGCATTAAAACTGGTTGTGTGCTCACTTACCTTCCTCAAGGGATAGTAGTCATAAAATTCAAAATCAACATTAAATATTGCAAATATTTTTGGTACAAATTTTACATTGCCTCAAAGAGTCAACCTGTGTCTTCCATTAAGTACTATAGCATGACTACAGTCTTGCCTGGGCTCTGGATCACAACTATAAGCAAATAATTAAATGTTCCAGCAGCACAGTTTTCTTCCATCAATGGTCAGCTTATGCAAGAGGACACAAAAGCTTTTTGAGAAAGAGGAATTCTCCATGTGAGGTGCTCAGGAAGAATTGCAAAAATCACTCATACTACCTTTTAATTAGTACATATTGTCTCAATTATGCTTTCTTCTTTAATTTTTAAGACATTTGCTTAAATATACATGAATATATATAGGCTTACGTCTGGGAAAGGGATGACAAATAATTTCTATACAAGAACAGAAGAGCTCCAGGGGGTGTAAGAGTGTACACAAACAATGCTTGTAGAAATCCTGCCATTAAAATGAATGGAATCATAGAATTTCCTGAGTTGGAAGAGACCCATAGATATCATTGAGTCCAACTCCTAGCCTTGCACAGGAGAGTCCCAAGAATTACATCATGTACTCAGGAACATTGTCCAAACACTTCTTGCACTCTAGCAGGCTTGGGGCCACAACCACTGCCCTGGGCAGCCTGTTCCAGAGCCCAACCACCCTCTGGGGGAAGAAACTTTTCTTGATATCCAGCCTAAACCTCCCCTGACACAGCTTCAGGCTGTGCTCTCAGGTGCTGCCGCTGATCACCAGAGAGATGAGATTGGTGTCTGCTCCTCCTCTTCCCCTCACAAGGATGTTGTAGTCTGCAATGAGGTCTCACCTCAATCTCCTCCAGGTGGAACAAATCAAATCACTTCAACTGCTCCTCATAGGGTTTCCTTTCTAGATTTACAAGGCTGATCTTTTTTCCAGCTGTTGATTTGGACTCTCAGACTCCTCAGCTACAGTAGGCACTTGCTCCCTCAGAACACAGACAAGCATTGTGTGGTTAATTCCTAGGGATTTTGAGCCTAGGCATGAGGCTTCTGACTTCCCCTGAACATGGAAGATGCTGTGTGAGTGTGCTGCCACCCAAAAAGGTTCACATGGTCTGAGGAGTTGACCCCATTAGCTCGAAAGCCAAGTGTTCCTGTTATGTCCTTCATGCTCCACTTTGGGTGCTCTCGTGGGCGAGCAGATGCCTGTTTCACACACCTGACCAATTACCCCTGTTTATGTTTTCCAAATATTTGTCCCTTAAACTAGAGATTTTAGCAAAAAGTAGGGAGAGAAGCTCTTGGAGTGAGTTCTTGGTGCCCAGACATAAATAATTTTGCCTTAGATACAGGGTGAAGTTGAATGGACTAAGTCAATGTTTTGGAAAGCATTTCATGTTGACTGAACGCTGCTTTAAACCTTTAGCCAAAGTTCTCTGATTCTCCAAAGTGGCCAGTAAAGTATTTTTTTGTCACTTTGTTGAGAATATCTTGCCAGTATTTGTCCCATGGATCTAACTCAGACTACCTGACCAACCCTTTTTAGACCTTTTCCAAGCCTTGTGAAGAGCATTTTTTGGAGCCCTACAAGGACTTTCATTCCCACTTAGTAACCATGGCTTATTTTGCTTGGTACTTGAGTAGAAGAAACCTCTTTCATCCAGCATGCCAAATAGAAATAGAAGACATCACAGAAAAAAATCTGTCTGCTCTAGCTAAAACAAATACTGGGCAAAATTAAATTGCAAGAAAACCTTAATGAAGAGTAGGGATAGCTGAAGGCAGTGGTTGAGCAATCTGCACTCCTCAGTGTTCTATTTCTCCCAGGTCTGTTTCTGAGGACAGTGAAGACTCTGTGCCTTCAAACTGATTAAATCCTCACAAATTAAGTCAGAAAGAGTTCTGAGCAGGCTGTAGGAGTTGTCTAAGACATGGATGAAGCAGAATTCATTTGAGATTGCTTGGCTCTGTGTGGTTATTGAACAGCAAAATGCTTATAAGTCGTTGAACAATCACTGACATGATAAATTCCTAAAAAGCTCTTTTAAAGAATTAATTTTCATATTTTTACTACTCCAGTTACATTGAAATTTATATACAAGTGAGCTATGTCTGCTGTGGCAAACAGCTTTAAAATTTCTTGTCATTTTTGCATTTAAATTCTTAACCATAACATTACATTAATGTAGTTGCACTGAATATTAAATTGATTTAAAGGTATTAATACTATATACAATATGCACTCTTTAGCATGTAAATATCTTAATGCAATAACAAAATGCAAATTGGAAAATATTGTTCACATCCTTGATACAATATTAGCTTTTCTGCATTAATTCCGGATGGTTTATAATCATTATAGCAAAATGGAACTCTTTAATTTATAAAAGTGTAAATGAGCTCTGACTCGATTGCTGGAGCTTGCAGTGTCACAATATGTCTATTAATTTCGAGTGCAGTGAGTGAACCCTTATAAAACCACTTGCAAAATAGCTACCTTTGGCAAATATGTTGAATTGAAATTATGAATGCTTCAGAAAAAAAAAAAAAAAAACTATTGTGGTCTTGTGAGCCAGAAAAAAAAGTCCCAAACCTTAACCTTAGAAAAAAAGAGTGCAGTTCTAACACAATTAGTTATTTACCAAAAGTATATCATGTGAGTCATCAGTAGGAGCATTAATGAACTGAGAGACCCTGTGAAAGCATTTTCTGTTGGCTGGCTGTAAATCTGTGATCTTTGTGCTCAGGTCCCTAAAAGGACAGAAGATTATGGGGTGTCAGTGCCAGCAACAATGAAAAACAAAAGAGAAAGCAGAGAGTAAGGCAATCAAAGACTTCAAATATCCTGTGTGGCTCTACCAGACCTCCATTTGAACCGTTGTCACCTGGCTTCTCTTCCATGTTGTGGTAAGGATGGGGATACAATCGTAAATAAAGCCTATCATCTTAGATATTCCATTCCCCCCTCCTCCCCCACCATCATTTTCCCCCTTTTTCCTCAAAAAAAATTGAAATTCTTCAGGGAAGCACCTTTGTGTCAGCTTACCACCTTGCCCTGATCTGGGCTGAACCTCTGAGTGCTGCTGTGATGCAAACCATTCTCTAATCCAGCATTTTTACCACAGGAAATTCTTTAGGGAGAAAATACTGCATTTGCAGCAATTATGAAAAATATTTCTCCTCTCCAAAGCAACAATTCACCTGCCATGAGAGTAGAATGCACTTCCACCACGAATGCAGTTGGTGAATGCTGTCAAAAACAGATTAAAATTTTTGCTGAAATTTTCCATACTAATGCACCTTTTATGCAAAATGATCACAAGAATATTTTTTTTCTAAATGTGTTTTCCTTATGCAGAGAGTGTTAATGGAAACACACTCTCTACTGAAAAAATGTTTACTGTTTGTTTTTAAAAACAGCTTCTGTAACACAGATCTCTTTAATGAAAATATATTGTAAACACAAATTTTACAATACATTGTAAAGTATTTTTATGTTGTAGCACTCTTCAATGGAACTGTCCATATATACTGCTCTGATTGTTTTCTATTAAAACACATTAAACAAATCCTGTTTAAAAGCAATGTCTAGATCAGAATTTATATGAACAGTTTTAGCTAAGCATTTTTAAACACAATCAAATTTATCCAGAAAGAAATGCTTAAGGTACTTCTTGTTGATTAACTGTACAGTGACTTTTTTCATTTTAAGTGGAAAAAGTGGGGAAATGAGGGTAATACAAGCAAGTCTTGAGGACAATCACATTAAATTATGCTTTACTTTCAGGTAAAATTGTTATTGAACTAAGTTATATAGAATTGCTGCCGTAATCTTTCTTCTCTACTCTTGGGTTAGAATTTGCCAGTGACCTCCCAATAAAGATTTTGGTTCCCTCAGGACAAGGTGGGTTAATGCACAGCCTTGTTTTTTTTTTCAAAGAAGCACCTCCCAGAGAAGTTTTTTGGCTTGTTCCCACAGCAGCAGCTCTGCTGTAGCTGGCAGGATCCCTGCAGGCATTGTCCTGTGCTGTTGTTCTGTAATTTCTTCTCCATAAAGAAATTCCCATCCTCTTCATTGCCAGGTGGTCATGCTGGGTCTTCCCTGCTGAGTCCCTGCTTGCAGGGGGGCTGTCTGTGACTCCAGTAGGAATTTGGTAGTGAAGAAGGAGAAAAAGAGTCCTGGAAGGTTAAAAGTTTGCGATTCAGTTGTCCTAACATGCCACTTCTGCAAAGCAAGGTCACCAAGGCAAAGAATCTTTTCTTTATTGTCAAGCCATGTCCTGTCACATGACTGGGAACTGCTAAAAATGCAGCTGACTAGTTCTCTAATTTTCACTGTTTTTGCAAGAGGTAGTGACCTGTTAGAGCAAATTACCTTCTTTTCTTTTATCTTTTTTTTCCCCCCTTAAAACTCAGGGTTTAAATCTAAACGAAACTAAGCAAATGTTTTATGTCTCCAGTTACTCCTCTGCAACCAAATAGTCCCTCCCAGGGTGGCTTATCTGTCTTTGATTTCCATGAAATGAGACCCACCACCTAGTTTAAGCTGGGAAAGATATTCTCTGCTTGCTAACATAATAGGAATGGACGGGTTGCGGTTTGGGAAGGATTAGCTCCTCCTTTAAAGATTAAATATCATCATTGGCCTTATTTAAGAATAACTGTTCTTTAACACATTTGGGGTTTTGTAGTTCTGGCAAATATGTTGGAGACACTCCCTGGTGGTGAAAGTTTTGGACGTGTGAAGAGGAGCACTGGGGGCACACAGAGGGAATGTGGGCCAAAGCACAGATTCTGTGGCTTGCTCTTTGATTGTCAGTGTCCAGCCTTCCCACTGCCACACAGAGAAGAGAGATATTAGAAGTTCTGTGTTCTCTCAAGCCCTATTGCAGAAGTTTCCAGGCTTTGGCATCACATCAGATAGAGGTGCATTGTAAAATTCTTTAGGTGACTTTAAATGGACTCTTTCAATACGTGAAGTTATCGCTTCCTATTGTAGAACAGTGGGAAATTGAAGTGCTTAGACAGAGAGCTATATTTAAAATCCTAGCATTTTCATACAGCTAGCTTATTTCGAGGGCTATAACAGGACTGAAACAAATTATCCATTGTCCTGGTTCAGGCTGTATATGATAAGCTCTCCATCTCATTCTGTCCAGTGTTATTTCTCTTTTTGTTTTTCCTCTCTCTTAAAACTCCAGGAAGAAAAGAATAGTCAAATATCTTGCATCATGTTGCTACCAGGAGTCTTTCACCCTTAGCCATAACAGGAACATTAAATCACTATTTAGCAAGGATGAGTATTAAGAAAAGGCTTCTGTGCCTTGGTCGCTCACGATTTTTCTCTACAAATAAAAGGACAAAATTTTAAATATGGCTTTTGTTTCAGTGTAGCGTTACAATAGATAAACATTCAATAACAGTGAGCTGTGACATTTACAAAGAGGAAAACATTTGAACACGGAGATTTAGCAAATTCTCAGGATTCTCAAGAGCAAATCTAAAATATTGCATCTCATTGTCCCCAGCTGAGCTCTGTGGACATTCACTGAGAAAAAACACTTTCTGTCTGCTATAAAGAAGACTTCTGAAGGTGTCCATTTTTTCCTGGCCATTTTGCCCACACTGAATTTGTTTTATGGTCTGAATTTTGGTCTTCTCTTTGGAGTTGTTACAAATGTTCTCAGGTAACCAAGAGGGGGACTAAGTTTTGGTGCTGAAAAAGCCATGATATTTTAAAGTTCTGCCTGCAACCTTTGAACTTTGGTGTAAAAATATGACCTAGATATGGGACTGAGGGATTGAGTAAAGGAGCAGTATCTATTGATCTCTGTGGACTTTAAGGAAGGTAAAATGTTTTATAGGATCTCTTTATTCTCACTGCCTGGAACAGCTGGGCAAAGAGAGGGGAAATGGCTTTCTCCCAGTACTTGTCAAATAACTGCTGCAAATTTTCCCTCCAAGGGACAAGGTAGAAAAAGAGAATATGTTCATAAATCAAGAGTAAAGTGGCAAGACTGTAGCCAAAATTCAGAGAGAAGGATTAAATAAAAGTTTATGGTATAGAAAATTGGCTTATAAAAATTGATTTTTTTTTTTATTAATAATCTACTTGGACTACCAGACCATGATTAATTAAATGCAATCTGTATTATAGAATTATCCAGTAAGAGCAAGTTATATATGTACATTATATGTCTACCCATTTCATATAAGAAATATTCTGCAAATGAGCATGTGCCCAGTATTTCCAGGTATCTCATGCCCAAGGCAATTCTGATTCAATAGCCTGTGCAAGCTGCAAAGAAAATGGGAGGAAATTCTTGCGACAAAGAAAGCTTGTAAAAGTGAAACCTCTATTTTTCTTACATATTATGTGGGAAACACTCATCATATTGCTCTGACATTCTCTTTGATAGGAAATAACTAATTTCTTGAATCTGCAGTTTCTTGGTTGAATGAATTCAACAAAAAGTGTTACAGTACAGAAAAGATAGTTATTCAATTACACTTGTTGTGTAGTAAAAAAACAGGGCACAGACCAACAAAACACTTGAGTGTTTACAAGCTGAAATATATTTCAGTAGCATCTTATTGGGAGTTAATATCTTAGGTGATATATCAGCACTAAATGTACTATCCCAACTGAAATAATAAATTTCATTTTACTTGTGCTTAATAGCAAGCATGAATCAGGAAGTGTTTCCTGAATTTTATTAAAATTCTGTTATAGCTCATTTATAACTGAGGACAATGAAGTGCATACAGAATACAGAATGGTATAATCAGTGCAAAGATAAAGAGCTCCAAGCTACCTGTTCTATATTGTTAACATAAATGGAAAACAAGATTGGATCAAGAAGAGAGTTTTGCAAGACTGCCCTGGTTTTGTTCTCAACAAAGTTTTCTCCTCTGTGATTTGACATGCAGTTTACTCTGTGTAAGACTTCAAGATCTGCCTGATCTTGAAGTTTTCACCCAGACAATGCATGCAAGGGCTGCACGTGGCCTCAGAGCAGCATGTATGTGTTTGCACCAGCCAGGACTTGCTGCAATTAAGACAATAAAATAAAATCAATATAAAACAATAATAATCAATATAAAACTAAATAAAATCAATATAAAATAATAATAATCAATATAAAATGAAATAAAATGAAATCTCAAGCACTTCAGGCTGAGTCTGCTGTACCTCAGAAGCAGCTGACAGAATCCTTCACTTGTGTCTCCTCTGATCTGTATATAGAGTAAAATTGTGTGGCCTACAGAAACTGGGTGATCAGACAGCATCACTGGGTTTCTGCAGTAAAAATTACATAATGTGCTCTTCAATTCAGCAGTACTCGGGAAAATTGCAATGCTATTTTTGAGGGGCAGCTGAGCAAAATGCATATTCTATTGAAGCTTCTTTTGGAGGAAAGCCCAGTACCTTGAACTTGTTTGCAATAGGATTGAATTCTTTTTCTTTAAGTTTTGCAATACATATAGGTGTAAAAACCCTACATGTTTGCAGCTATTCTATTTCTGAAATGCTCGAGAGAGGGGACAGCGGTGACAGACAAGGATTTATCAAATACCTCTCTTTGAGGGTGGGTTTTTTTCAGTAAGACATCAGAACATTTTGATCTGCAGGTACTATGGAGTGATATAGAGCTTTATTTTTCACAGCCAGTGCAGTGTTGGTTTTGGCAGAGGACAGGAGGCCAGGTGTTTGTCACCTGAAGCAGGATTTTCAGTTTGGAACAACCAGCCTTTAGTACTGGCCCAGATGGTGCTGTTAGATCTGTAGGTGAAGAACTTAAAACTACACTTGGAATTTCTTACTACCACAAGTCTTTGTCTTTAAGAAGCCCTTTCTTGGGGCTTTCTACTTTTGAGTACTACATTTTTACTGAAAGTGAGTGCCATTATAAACATTAGGCGTGGAAAAGTGAAGCAGCAAAAGCTGTAATACCTGCTATTTAAACTGTTAAGCCATTTTGTAAAGCCCTAAAGGTTGGAAATGTAAGGAATTAAAAACACATTAAAAACACATTTGTGAGGTCTAGAAAACACCATTAGAGTGCAATGATTCCCTTTTTTATCAATATACCTATCTTCCTTTTATTTCTCCATTTATGTATTTAAGCATAAATGTGGATGTGCACTTGTAGTGTATCAGGTCCCCAGTTAGAGATCTGTGTAATTTAAACTGCATATATACATCATTATCAGATCTCTACTGCTTGCTGCTGCTGAGTGCTACGTAGGTGATAACAGCTGGACACTCTTCACTGAATAGCTGATGCCTGAACTAAGAGCAATGTACACTGAACCAGTCCTGTAAAAGCAAAAATAGTTGGGTTGTTTTTTAATTTATTTTTTTAAACTTAATTCCATATCCTGAAGGTGGGTGAGAAGTCTCTGCTTCTCTGTAATGTCTTATAATTTACATAATTTCTCAGTGTTCGATAAATTAATTGCTCTGTCATTGGAAATAAATTATTTTCTTCTCCCAGCTTTAGGCAATATTTATAAAGTTTTTTTAAGCAATCTCTATGAAGTTATTTTTCCTGCAGAAATCCTTATTTAGAATTTTTAATGATGGCTGCAGATTTATAAAACTGCAAAAAACTCAGTAGTGGAATTCCTAAGGAAAAAGGAGAGGATATATCACAACACCACTGAGAAATCTCTCTTGGAAAATGTCCAAGAGAGAAATTCTATCATTACCTTTCCCCAAATGATTTTTAAATGCTCTACCAACATGAAGACATTTTTTCATTTTGTTATTCTATGAAATAAAAAACTCCAAAATATCCAGTATCAGAACAATTTCAAATCTGTTCTCATCTGAAGAAAAATGCACACACACTTATATATTTAAGTATTTATAAATATATATGAAAAAAATCCTATTCTTCTTTATCATAGACCTCAGATTATTAAGACAACTCAATTAATATTGGTTCCAAGTTTAATGTCCAAGTCGGAGGCTTGGATGTTTCCAGGTATCTGTTGTTACAGCCCAGTGCCATTTCTCAGCAAAAAAATATTGACTGTCAGCGGGAACTTGACATTTAAAATCCTCCTGCACCACTGATCCTCACTGTAAATACCTTTACAATAATCTTTTTATTAAAAAACTTCTAAGAAAGATGAACTGAGAATTGGAAAAGAGCTAATAATGAGTAAAAAAAAAAAATGTAACTAACCCCAGACACACTTAAGATGTGTGATATGTTTGGAATATTGTTTAGTATTGGATATTTGGAAGATTACTGTGGATGATTATTGACTTCCTGCACAAAATTAGTCTATTTGTAAATATCTCAGATCCTAATACAGTTCCTGAATTCACACCATTTTAACTTTTATTCTTTAAATAGAATGAAGTACAGGTTCACTCCTTTAGGACAAATGATTATTCTTTTTCTAGGATTCCAGCAATTTAACTGGGATAAATGAAGATTATTTTGATCATTTTATCATATTTTATCATTAAAGAAGTAAATGTTGGAAACATTAGAAATATAATAAAATTTAAAAATCAGTTTGCCCCATAAAGATACACAGGAATCTTCTTACAGGAATCCACAGAGATTTCTGTGTGGTATCAGAACACAAAAAACCCTGCAGCTGACAATTCTATCTTAATGTTGCTTGTGACTTGAACCATCCTAGTAAAGAACTCAGTACTGGGCTCCTCCAGATGCTGATCCCTGGGCCTCTGAACTTGTGCACTGAGAAAGAGCTGGGAGCAGGACAAAGCACTTTCCATGGCCAGGTATAGACGTAGGACTGCTATGAAAAACAATTAATAGCTACTAATTACCCTCAACAGGTAAAGAGCATCAAATTCAGTGAGAAGCCTCAGCCACACAAACCTGACTCACATGTACTGACCCTCAGCTTGCCTTTTAAACCCCAGCTTTTGTCACAAGAGGTGTCTATGCAGGTGGTTAAGAGTTACTGCTGTCATCACCACCACAGAGGGCAGGTGTTTTCCATCCTAGTTCATAAATTCTGCTCCCCAGTGCTTTCAGAGAGCATTTTATTTGGTCTGTTTTGGCTGCAAATGAGAGTTGAGTGCTTTTGTCTCCAATCCATTCTGCCTGTGCACTTTGTGCATCCCCTCACTTCGACTGCCAAAATTTGGATGGTGTTTTGTGAAATAAAACTCCACATGACATAGGGGCCGCCCAAATTTATAAAGAAAAAGACTGTAGAAGATCGAGATCTTCACATGGCACAAGGATCTCAATCCTGAACATTTCCATGTGAAATATGAGGACAAGTGTAATTCTGATGAGTGTTAGCTCTGATATACATCAGGAATAGATGCTCTGAAGTCAACAGAGTTGTACTAGTCTAAAAAAGGATGTGGAAACATCAGTATACACTTAAATTACTAATATAAATATGAAATATTCTGTATCTTTGTGTATGCATAGATATTTTTGATTTCTGAATTATCTCTGCTACTCAGTGAATTTTTGTCAAAAAAAAAAAAAAGAAGTTAAGTCTAGAACCTAAAATGTCCGATTCTGAATTATTTGAATGTGTTGTCTAGATAAAACATCATGGATCATATTTTTTTTTAATCTGCTGTCATTTGGACTTCACTAGTTATATTTCAAATGTAATTATACTTGCCTATCCCTAGACTATATGAACAAAAATTTGCCAGAGCTGTTACCAGAGTTAATGCAGTCTAGAGTTACATTTTCAAACACTGTTCATTGGTGAGTGTATATAAGATTGATTGTACCATGCAAATTTACTGAAATTGAAGATCTGGATCTTAGAAATTGTTTTCAAAGATGAATGAATCAAAAAAGTTGTGAATATAGACAATATTGCAGAAGATTCTCTAGGAATAATTGTACAGTAGTAAGGCAACAGTTCTGGTTTGCTTTGGAATAAAAAAAACACTGTGTTGTCGTACTTCACCAAGATTTTGAGTGATTCAGTTTAGACTGAAAAAAATAGTTGTATGTGAGACATGGTAATTTTCCACAAAACCAAAATGAGTTTTATTGACTTAATATAGTTTTATGCTGTGTGTAAGCATCTCTCCAGACACCTCTATGTTTTTGTTTGTTTGTTTGTTTTAAAACCTTCTTATAAATGTGACCTAAGCATGAGAAAACATAAAAAATAACAATGGGATTTATGTGTGTACAGTTGGTATAAAAGTGGACATCATTTGGAGCCAGCTGTGCCACTACCTGTTGTGATGGAAATGGAGTTATGATTGCTAAATATTCATTTGGTTGCTGAGATGTTTATTAAATGAATGTTGGGTTGGATTAATATAAGCCTTTATGGAAAAATCAGCAGGGTGGAAACAGAGTACATCAAGGTAAGCCAGATAGTCAGAGATTCTTAAAGGGCATTGGCAATGTAGAACACCTTCTGCGGTCAAAAATACTTCAGCAATCAAAAGGGGGAAACAAAACAGAGCTAAGGAGCTGTTTTGGGAGAACATAAAAGTTACAGGATCCCACTGATTTCTGTGATAACTCTGACTGCTTTCTCAGGAGGGCAATTTGGAAAAGAGAGTTTGGTTAACTGCATGGTGCCTGAAGTGGCAGTTTGCTATTATTATTCCAAGTTTCATTACCATTGACAAAAATCAATAACGACTTGTAAGAAAGCTGCCAGGAGCATCTCAGTGATGCAGAGATGTAGCCAAGGGAACTTAGGAGAGGCTTGCCCGAAGGAGAGGAGGAGAAAGGGCATCCAAGCAGGTGGCTGAGGCTGTAGGGTCACCCACATCCCCCTGCAACATCCTGTTTCTCCAGGCTTGGAGAGGAGACACTTGTGCATCCCTTGGTTTCCGTCCCTACTTTGGGAAAAAGAAGTAGGAAGGAAAGTGTTGTTTACTACATGTGGGCCTTGAAAGCCTGAGAAATTCATTTCACACAGTGTTATGCCTGAAGAAAACTTTGCTTCCTCTGATGCGTGAGGCCAAGCTATTTAAGTACCACTGTTATGTAAATATTTACATTTGTAAAAAAATATTTTTTTCTCTCATAATAATTATATCTATTCAATGCATGCCATACTTGCTTAGCAGCAGACATTAAAACAAGATTCTTACAAAGAGAAACCCTATTCATTTGGCAAAGAAGACTGCAATAATCCTCTACTGCTTGCTCCCCCCTCCATTTTAATTGTTAATAACTTTTCAGCATGCAAGAGAAGTAATCTCCCACCATGCTAAAGCAGTCAACCTAATTGAAAAGAAATACAAGTCATCGAGCTCACAGCTGAAAAATTCAGCTAAAATGCAATCTGTCATTATCTTTCCAATGCCAATTTTAAATAGGTATTAAAGTAAATGGGGGAAGCATCTTCTCATTTCTCTTGCAGTATCATTTCATTTTTACAGAAATCCCTAATCCCCAAATGAAGATTCTGCCTGATACCCAACAAAACACTCAAGACTCAGCCTCTAGTGTCTTGGAAACCAGATCCAAAATTAGAGGAAAAAAAATTTTCCCTATCATGAATTAATCTCATTTGAAAATGATTTTAAAAATACAGTTTATGCAATGCAAATCCTCGCTCCCAGAATAACCTGTATTTGTGGTTGTTATGCCACAGTCAAGAGATAAATTACTGCTCAGTGAGCTGTTTCAGCACAGCAACGTGAACTGCAGCTAGGATTAAGGAAACTGATGAAGCATAACGGACCATGAAAGAAATGAAAACATTTTATGGGACATATGGGTATTATTGATAGATTTCTACTTTTCAATACAATGAACTCTTTCGGCAGGAGATAGCATTTGAAAACCATCCTGCATTAGGAAATTATATGCCACATTTAAAAGTATTCACACTTTTAGTCCCCAAATTATTACATGCTACATAACACATTTCAATTTAATTGGAAGAATATTGTATCGTGATGCTGAAAACTTGCTTAATGGAGATAATATTTCAGCTCAGTAGGGAAAGTTGGATTCATTTGAAGCTGAGACATCCTCAGATTTGTAATTACCAAAGCGTGTTTCTGAGTAGGTAAAAGTATATTGAAAATATGTCAGGTGGGGCTTTATAGAAAATCCATCAAGTCCTTAAGGGGTCAAGCTCAAACAAAATCTTACTAAAGCTGTTACCATCAAAGTGTGTTTGGTTCTGGTCTCAGAACAACTTTCTTCAGACTCCTCCACTGACTGAAATTCTCACAGCTGCAGAAACCTGAGGATCTGTACTGTGCTGCATGCACTCAGCAAGTGTAAGAAAATAGCTGGTTAAAAAGATACCACTTGTCAAATTGAAAGAGAGAGTTTTTAGCATTCTACCCTAAAACTTGATGGATAATTATTTTTTTCCTTCAGCAGCCTTGCTTTCTCTATTCCTTCCCTGAAGTAGTAAAAGATTCAGCCAGACTGAACAAAGTCTGTGTTCTCAGGAGAAATCATCTGCTGGTAGAAAATTATGTGACATTTCTTATGTTATTCTTTCCAGTGTTCACAAACTGGAAAATTTTGTACTTCAAACGAGACCTCTGTTGTAGCTACAGTTGTAGTGGTAGAGGAGAAGAAAACAAGAAATAGGGTTAGGAAGAATCACACCCTACAGTGTGCATTCTACACAGTCCTTTTATATGAATCAATAGCTACTAGTGTTTTAGAGGGATCTAATTCAGTAGTTTTCGAGACTCTTTCTTGTGAGTTAATATGTCTCTTCTCACTCAGTGTCTGTGTAGTCCTAAATTCATGGGGCACAAATGCTCAGAGCAAGATTTCTTTACATGGTGCTTCTCCAAACTGTGGTTTTGGTCTGTCTGCACTCTCCTAGGGCTTGCACATAAAGGTGGTTAGTAACAAAGCTCATTGTCTCACTGGTGAGGATCAGTGTTAGAGAGCAGGTTTTAGATTAGGTAATAGGAAAAAAGTCTTTACTGTGTGGATGGTGAGGCAGTGAAACAGATTGCCAAGAGTTGTGGATGCCCCATCCCTGGAGATATCCAAGGCCAGGTTGGATAGAACTCTGAGCAACCCGGTCTACTCAAATGTATCTCTGTCCATGGTGAGGGAGATAGGCACTAGGTGGTCTATGAAATCCATTCCAACCCAAACCTCTCCATGACTCTATAAACCTTGAGAGACATTTCAAGTAGGGAGAAAAAAGCACTTCTTGTTTGACTTTTACATTTGTTCTGGTGACATTTTATAAATCAAAGCTGAAAAACAGATAAGTTTCTGGTGGGACTCATGCAAGGAACACTGGAATAGGCTTCCTAGGGAAGTGGTTGAGTCACCATTCCTGCAAGTACTCAAAAAATGGAAAGGTGTGGCACTTTTTTTATCTGTTTTAGTGGGCATGGTGGTATGTGGTTGAAGGTTGGACTCAACCTTGGAGTTCTTTTACCACTTTAATGATTCTGTGACTCTAAGATGAAGGAATATAAAAAAACCTGAGGAGAATCATGGTGAAGGCTGTTTGGAATATGAACTACATGATTTTATATAAGCTGCATTATTCTTCATGGCAACTTAAAATCTAAAAGATGTGTTTTTCATGCTCTCTCTATTTAATTTGGAATTTGAGAAGAAGGGACAAAACAATGACAGTAATAATAAAAGTGATATTAATAATAATCTCTCACAGGAGCAGAGAGGAAGAAGGGAATTTAGGTGATATTGTAGTGAGACTGCATGTAGAATGCAGATTAGTATGAATTAGGTAAAAGAAAATGTTTGTGCAAAACACTGCCTATCTGAATACAGATTTCATAATCAGCACAAGAAGAGGCTGAAAATAAAGAATGTTTTTCTTATGTCCTAGGAAATGTCATTGTTTTCAGAAGTTTTGCTGTGTTGAATGCATCCTACTCTGCAGCACAAGACCTAGATGAGAAAATCAAACCAGTAAACTCATAGCACCCAAAATTTCTACTTTTCAAAAGCAGGGTACTAAACCAAAGAGAGAGCCAAGGCAGAAGAAAGATATTTCCTTGACATTTGGTGGCAACGATCTGCCCATCATTATAATTGTGGCATACAGAAAAAATTCAGGAGCCTTCCCCCCACATCAAGCTATCTGCACTTCTAGTGGAAGCTATCTCTTCTGTCTGTTACACAACATGTGAGTTAAAAAGTAAATTGTTAGAAAACCTTAAATTATACTTCTTATTTATATTAATTTGTACTTATACTGCTTATTTTTATAATACAGAAGTGCTAATGCAATTTTCCAAACAGAGCGTGGGTTCTGTATATTCTGTTGTTCTCTGCCAGGGCCTAAAGAGAAAGAATATTAACAGAATAGGATATTCTAGAACTCTGATTAAGTGCTTGCAGGTTATATTTATCACAGAAACTTTTTAAAAATATTAAAATATCTGTTACCAATTGGCAGTTGGTTATGTTTTCATACACTGTTCAGAGTTCCAGCAGGATGATTGTTTTTTAGGGGTTTTTTTTTAGTGGCTAGGGAAATGCTCTCAATTTGTAGGCTGAGTGATCAAAATTTTGTTTCTTTTAAATCCATGTCTCCCAAACTTGTTCCACAAATTCCTCAGTTAAACTTTGTAATTAAGTTTATTTTGGATTTAATGACTCTCAATCAGATCTATGCTGGGGCTTAGTATAGTAATTGATACAGGTCGGTCCTGTTTGACGCATATTTGGGGGTAGGGGGAGATAAAATTGTTGCAAAAAGAATAAAAAAAACTCATAAAAAGTATTTGCTATTCCTTGTGAATGTCAAATATCCTTAGCTAAAGTTAACTGCTACAGAAACTGCCCCCAGTGTCCTCATCACCAACAACAGGACAAGTCCCAGCTGGAACCATTTATTGGCTTAGTCAAGTGCTCCACTGCTTTGTTCTAAATATGTCAACTTTGATTCATCCTCGGGCTTAGTTGCTGTCAAACACTGTTAAACGGAACTGGAATCAGCATTGCACCTCGGCACCCACTAAGCCAGACCCATAATCACTGCTGCAGAAATGTTAGTAATCTGTGGCACTGAGGAGCCATGGCATTCCTGTGAGGGTATCTTGTACAAAAAGGAAGTCTGGTCTCATCTTTGGTGCCAGCCAGAGGTAAGAAGTTCATAACATTGGCACTGAAAGCTTTGGCAACAAGCTTTGTGACCTCAGAAGAGAGTGAAACTTCTCTTTATTTGTGTGATTGATACTGCCAGGGCACATGCAGGAGTACTTCATGAGACCAGAGTTAGGATTATCCTCACCAACTAAAGCATTGGCAGCATTTAGCTTAACATTTTATTGGAGCTTGTTGGTGTGAGACTAAGTGGAAAAAAATAATGATTTTGAGTGATTAATGGTAAAGCACAAAATATTTTGAAGTGGATAAGGGGAAAACAGGTTTCATCTACAGACTACAGCAGTTAAAGGAATCTGCTCAGAATGGCATGATGTCTTCTGCTCCTATCATGCAAAGGTAGCGTTTACACAGATTTCAAAGGGTATTCTTAAGGAAAACAGCATCTGAAAGCAGTAAATATTTGGGTGTCAAGTGAGCTATTAGGAAGGAAAGCTACCAGTAATTGCCAAAGTAATAATTTACATTATGGTGAAAAGTTAAATTTGAAGGCAAGCTGCATAAATGGAGATTCACGTGGTATCTGAGCACAATGTGATTTATTTTGAGCAGGAGTCTTCAAAATGTGAAAATAAACACCAAGGACCCCTATCTTACATACTTTTAGGGAAGCATGCCTTTAGGAACTTATTCAGACGAATCTTTGACTGTATGTTTCTTTTCTGTAAAACAGAGAGTGCATGACATGGGCTCAACAGATATTTTAAGTGGTACATAAAGGTGCACTCTCAGTAATTTGTTGTAAATGTCATCAGGGTATGCCAGGGGAGATAGAGGCTGGGTATTAGAAAAAAAAAAAAATCACTGAAGGAGTTGTCAGCCACAGGAACTGTCTGCCCAGGGAAGTTGTAGAATCACCATCCCTGGAGGTATTTAAAAGATGGGTAGGTGTGGACCTTGGGGACACAGTTTACCAATTTGAGTCTATGAATTTAGAAATATTTCCCAGTCTAGATTATCCTATGATTCCGGATTATTCTGTGATGCATTCAGTAAAATTTGTACGTAAAGCTATTCTTTCTTCATGTAGTCCACAGGGCTTTGGATGGCAAGATCACCTTCCCTTCACCAATGACCAAGGCTCCTCTTGCAGTTGGCTCCTAGCTGTTGCCCTGTTCTCCTCTGGAATTCCAGTACTCTCTGTTTTTGTGAAAAGGTCAAGATTCTTGGTGCAGAGAAGAGAGATTACTTAAGAATATTACAAACACAGTATCTGAAGATTTCCATCCTTCTCTCCCATAATTTCTTCTAAAAGCCTATCCTGGACTTGGAAAGTCTTTCAAATATGTGTGTGATTTCATGGCTAGGTGGGTCTGAAGAAGAGGAATCCCCAGATTCCACCATGTCAGCAATTCCTGCTGTGTTCACAGCGTTGCTGGTTTGCTGTTTCAGTGCACGCAGAGTGTGTGTGTGTGTCTGTGCACAGGGATAAAACACCAGCGAGTAAGAATCTTTTACTCACTCAACAACAACGATTTGAATATTTTGTGCCCTGGGCAAAGCACAGGAAGAGTTAAGGCTTGTTTAGTTGTCAGCCCGACACAATATTTACTTTCGTATTTGCAAGTATTCAGTGCAACTGATTCAAACAAAGCTAAGAACGATTTCACCTTAAACCATTAAGACAACAGAAGTCAAAGATTTGTAATGCATTTTTTGCAGTACTTTAAAGAAAAATAATGTGAAGGCCATATTGCATCAATGGCTAAATGTGCAAAAAAACCCCATTGTGAATGCAATTCTTTTTTGGATTTAATTTCAAAATTTCTAGATAATGATAATTTAACTCTTTTTATATTATGTGTATTCAATTTTATAGCAGACTAATTAGAATCCTAGAATCCACACATTAGACCAGAAACATCAATGTTATAATATTTCATTAATGATGAAAGCATTGTGAATAACTAATGGATTTTATTAACTCTAGTATATATAACAACAGGAATAGGTGGCCAAGGAAAGATTTTTAGCAAGAAGTCTGTGGAAGTAAAAGTCAAAGGTAAAATAATAAACTTGTTTGACACACTGAGGAGCTGGTATAACTTTGGCAGTCATAGGCTGAAGGCACTGTACTTGATAACTCAGTAGCTAGAAGGGCCCTGAAGTAACAGCATTTGACATGCCTGGGAGATCTCATCAAAAGGAAAGGAAGATCCCTGACAAGAGAAATACTAAAAAGGACTCCTGGTGGGAAAGCTGCTGCCATGCAGAAAACTGTTTTAGGTAAAGATATCCAAGAAACTCCTGCCCCCTGGGAGGCAGCAGTGTTTCTGATAATTGATGGAGTATTATTAAGATATATTGGTAAAGATATTTTTGGAACAGTATGAATAGTACCAAGTGTATATTAAGAAAGTAACATTTCATCAGTTTACTTTTGTTGTTGCTTAAGTAACAAGTTGTGGTATGCAGGCAGTTATTGGTGTATTGGTAATGAGTGTACATCAGGAGTAGAGTCACACTACCAAAGTTGTAGCCTTTTGTATTGAACAATATTTAATAGTCTGTTGGACAATACTTCAATAAATTTCACAGTAATGTGATTAATTCAGCACTTGGAAATAGGATAGCTTTGCAATGTACTTATTTGCATTGACCTAATGTTCCAGACCAACTGAATGTTGCACCACCTCTTCCCCAGCTTCAGGGCTAAAAGAGAACAGCTTCATTTATCTGATGCATAAAGCTAACCTTAAACACATCCTTGAGTCTCCTGTCAGTGAGGAAACCCAGACTTTTCTGGCTGGTGAAAAAGCCAAGCGTAGCTCAGAGCCATGCCTATGTTTAGCAGAGGTTGGCAGGTCATCCAGCAGCAAATACAAATGAGAGCACAGGAAAGAGGAATCTGTCCCTGGTGCAGAATTACTTCTGCAATGCCACCTGGCCCAGAACTTCTCTGTAAAACCCCAGAAGGTATCACCTGTCAGCTAAAGGGCAGGCTGCAATGCAGCTGCTGGTACGTAGGGGAACAGGTGTGGAATGAGTAGAGAAATAAAATGTAGTAAAAAGAACCCATACATGCAAGAAAAGTTGTCCTTCTGCAGAAAGTTAGTGACCCCAAACCTGTTTTTTCCATCTGTCTGCTCTTGGTTTGAACTTTAGGTGTGAGCAGATGATCTGTATATCACATCACCTTTTGTTCCAGGTCTTTAAGATCTCTGACCACTGGAAAAAAATCCCAAAAAGTTACTCTTCTGCTTACAAACCTATGTTACAAATTTTAAAGCTTTCGATCAGTTTTATTTCCTGAACAAATCTGCAGCTTTGAATGCAAAGTGCAAGAGAATTATACTGTTGTTTATTTATTGTATTCCAAGTAGTGCATACAATCCAAAGGCAAAATATTGAAGGAGAAACAAGCATATTTTGTTCTACCAGCTGAGTTTTACAAATAAAAACCCTGGGGAAGAGGTAACTAGCTCTTCAAGACACTAACTGTCCTTTAGTTTAGGACACTAAATTTTGAGTTGGAGACTGTAAATCCAGAAACCAACCATAGCAGTCACCCAAACTTACTACATATATGGCAGTGGCCATTACGTTCCTGATCAAGTTCCAATTTAAACTAGCTTATATATAATTTAAGATTTAAATGAAGATATTTAAGGAGACTTAGATGAAGTTTTGAAGAATTCACAATATTGTAGGTCAGTTGATTGGTAGCTGCACGGTGCAGTAAATTTGGTATTCCCATTGCTAGCCAAAAGACACAGATGTTGTGTTAGCCCTGAAAATCACAAAAGCTGAGGCCAGCCAGGCTTGCTTTGGCTGCCTTCCTTTGGTTTGCCTAAAGTTGTGGTTTAGCTTTTTTTGTCTGATGCGCAGTTGAATATTTGTTATATTTGTTATCCCTAACTTGTTTTTCTTTAGGTTAGCTCTGTGCAGTTGTGTGGTGCAGTGTTATAATAATTTTGTTGCATATCTATAAGTAATAACCAGTTGTTATTTGTAGAGTTAAACATCTCTGACCTCCCAAAAAATAATATGGAGTTGAGGAAAAACAGGCAAAGGATGGTAGCAAAGGTCTTCTATGAAAGGCACAGCCTGGGGATGACAGCAGATGTTATAAACATGCAATAAACAAATTGCCAATGTTGCCAAGAAACATAGCCTTGGAAATCACGTAAAACCAGTTACAAGGCAAAACAAAAGGGAGAGCAAATGTCTAGAATATGCAATACACACAGTGTGTGCCACAGTATACGAGGATATCATGTGGAGGTGTAGACTTAATGGAGATCAAGGTACAGCATGGATTAAAAACAATTAGAATCAAAGTGAGGCTGACCTTCAAGCTGGGAGAAGGAGAAAACCCAGTGTTCAGCATCATAGTCTTCATGCTGTAGAAAGCTGACCTGTGACCACAGTCTGCCCACCTTTTCCTCTTGCAAGACTTCTCATTTCTGACTTTAGGATCTGGACAAGCAGGGGGAGGGGTAGAACAACACAACTGAATAGCTAGGTACACAAAACGCATGGATAAAAATTTTAAATGTGCTATTAATGAGGCTTTTTGTATAATAATATAGTTTGAACAGTCAGCATTAGTATTGCTGTAACTAGGTTAGTAAGTCTTTGAATAGGCATGTAAAAGTTGACAAACAATGAATTCTTGGCTGCAAACATAAGACTTTTTTTTCTCTAGCCCACAAAAGCTGCAAAAGGTGCAGATCCTATTATTAATTAGCCTCAGTCATAAATCTGCATTTAAAAAAATTGCTGTATTTGTCTAGATTAACAATTGCCACCCTGTCTGAATTTGTCATGTCTGGCTTCTGCTACATGAATCTTTGAGAGATTGTACATCCCTCTGTAATAAAATTCATATTCCACAGGCAAGTTCTTTAGAGTTCAAGCCAGTTTTTTAACTTCTTGTTTGAAAAGATGGAATAAATAGACTCTGATTTACCAGTGCTTTTTAAAAACAAAATGTGAATTCTATTGTTATTCTCATATCTCTTTGCTTTTTCAATTCTACAGAATCTTGTGAAATCTAATGCAGTAGACTCAGACAGATTATGTCAGTACTTATTATTCCTATGGTAGGAACACATTTTTTGTATTCCTACCTGGTGTCCTCTGTACATGCAGATCTTTGTTCTTTTTGCCTCAATCTGACTCTAGAAATCAATGTCAGACTGATTATTTCATTTGCTGTCCTAAAGGAGGCCCCACCCACCAGTAAAATATGAAAATATTTTCTAACCATAATATATGCCATAAAAGCTCTTTTGAAGTGTGTTTTCTTTGCTGAAATAATCCTTCTTCCCTTTTATTTCCCTTGGTATTTTGCTAAATCCTTTGTTTCTATTATTCCTTGTTGTCTGCTTTCCCCTTTCCTATTTAATGCAAGGGTTTTTTTTATTTAAGAATACTGGGATTTTGTTTTACCTGTGTTAGCCTGGTCTCTTGTTCCACAGAATTTTAAGACAGGGACCAAAATTCCATGTGAATGTCATGGTTTTTCCTTTACCTAGTTTTTCTCATGGTTTATTTGATAATGATTACTTCTTTTGATAATGATTTACTTCTTCAACCTTGAATCTTTTCTTTTAACAGCTTAAACCTACGATTTGAGCATGTTAAAACAGCTGACCTACATGAATGGCACTTGAGCAAGCAGTCTTTAAAGTTGTGATATCCAACTCTCTGTGAGGATGAGATCTGACATAGAGTCCAGCATGCCAGATCACTCACTTTAGGAAGTAGCTGCCAGCTGCTGACAATTGTTTCAGAAGCTCAAAAATTATTTTTTTTTTATTATAGGAAGAATGATATGTCATGAGGAAATCATAGCAAAATCATCCCTGATAATAAAGTTGCGGTTTTTTATGGACAAAAACCATAATGAATAACTTGCTATGACTTTCTCTCATTTAGACTGTGGCTTGGTACAGAGTGTATGCTATTTTAATATCCACATTTCTAATATTTGTAATATTTTTTCTCTCTGTATTTCTCTTGTTGTTTCAGTAATCTGATTCTCAGCTTAAGTGATGTACAGTGTACAAGTCAGCACTTGTTCTTCCCTTCAGTCTTCCTGTTTGCATCAATTAATATCATTCAGCTGGCTCATCCCTGCCAGATCCAAGGTTCATTGAAGATAGCAGAAAGGCTTATGATGACTTCACTCTGATTTGAATGAAACTGTTGTTTAGGTATCAAGAATTTTATGTGATATCAACCAAGTTGCACGATGAGATGGTGCAAATACCTAGCATGACTGAGAGCACAGTGTCCATGTTTCATACACAGTTCATCACAATCTATTTTAGGTGCTAATATGGAAAAAGAAAAACAAGAACAAACAAAAAAAACCCACAAAAATGACAGCTTGTCTTTTTTTGGCAGGCAGTCCCTGGGATTCTTACAGGAAATATGCCCTTTTGAATTTGGGAAAAACCCACTTCCATAATTAGAAAGCACTGAACTCTCAAAAAATATATATTCCTAATCATACCATTAAAAAAAAACCCACAACAAAATAGGTTGGATTCTAAATATGCTGATTTTTATGTGAATTGTAGGTATTTTCCTATTAGAAACCCTTATGACTCATGGATCAGTTTGTTTCAATTAAACCAATTTTTGAACAAATGTCGTGCAGCCATTTTACCCGTGAATTGAAAACAAAGCATCTCAAAGACATGGTCTGTTGTCATACCCAGCAAACTGGATTTTTCACTTTTTCCACAAATATTATCACCTTTCTTTTGTGCATGGTAATGGATTGACCTGGTGGGTAAAACAACTAATATCATTTATCTCCACAGTTTTCTGCTTGCTGGCCATGACATGTGTTCATCAGTGCAGATCAAATCATTGTCCACTGGTAAATATTCCTAATAAAAGCATGGTAATAGTTTTGCAGCACTGAAGCGCTGCTCAGTAAAATGTGCTCTTTCTTATTTGATAGAGACCTCTCAACTTTGCCTTCTTTTGGTACTTGAGACCCCCTTGACACATTATTGAGTGGATTACTCCTGGGATTGCCCTGGCAAAGGCAGCAGTCACTGGGAGAGATGAGCAGGAGAGCAGAGGGGCCATCCTTCAGGCACTTGAGAGAAAAAGGCAATTCACAGAGCTCCATGCAGCAATGGAGAGTCAAGAGGGTTCTGCATAATGCATGATGCACAAAAGGCATGTGCTGTCAGATACCTTTGAATGCCACGTGGGAGGAAGTATGAGCTAAACAACCCGGGAATTCTTTAATCCAAGATCAGAAGCAGACCACAACAGAGGGTTCATAATCACCTGCTCACTTGCAAGCTGTTAGATTGCATTGAAAAAAATCTATGCATTCTCATTTCTTGAGGCTACCTTTTGAAAGTTTGTCGTTAATGGGAAATCTATCAGGTTAAATAAAAGTCAATCACTAGATAGAGCTTATATGCACTATAAACAGGATTTGTGCATTATCAGCTCATGCTCATGCCATTGCAGTGTCTCTGTGGAAGAAATTCCTTAAACTAGCCTGGGTTTTTCAGGTTTTTCTCTTTTTAGCACTTACCAGAGAGAGTGGGAAAAATCATAGATTAATAGATTGGAAGGGAAGGATTGCTTGGCCCAACCTTTCTTGCCAAAAAAAATGGTCAAAAATAGATGGCCCAGCACTCTCTCCAACTAAATCTTAAAAGTGTCCAACACTGGGGAACCCACCACTTCCCTGAGATTATTCTAGTGGCTGATTTACTCTGTAAACAGGATTCTCCACATTTTTTGTAGAGAGCATTTAAATACAGGAACTCAGTGACAAGATCTTCCCCAAATCTTCTTTTCTCGAGGCTGAAAAAACCCAGCTCTCACAGCCTTTCCTCATGCAGCAGATTTCCCAGGCCTGTTGCTCTTAAATTTAAGCTGTTTTTGTTGATACTTCTGCAGTGATTCTTTAAGGGGCTTTAAAATACTCATTTCTGGCACCCTTCTCTGGATCCTTGCCAGTCTGTCCATGCCTTTTTTGTACAGCGTGGACAAAGCTAACCAGCAGCTAACCAGACAGGTATGATCTGTAAAACCCCAAGTACAGCAGACCAATCACTTCTTTATTTCTGATAGTGATGTTTTCTTGATAAAACCCAACATCCTCTTGGGTAATTTTTTTTGCCACAGCAAGCACACATTCACTCATAATGAGTTTGCTCACCAGGAGTAAACAAAACCCTCTCCAAAGAGCTACTCCCCAGCTTGAAATGTCCCAGCCTGTGTTGCTCTCCTGGGTTATAGTTTCCCAGTTCTAAGGCTATGCTCGTCCTTGTTGAATTTCATAAGGTCCCTGCCAACCCAGTCTAGCTAGGTCTTTCTGCAGTGTAGCTCTTCCTTCCAAAGTGCCTGCTTCTCTACTCAGTTTGGTACAATCAGCAAACTTTTTCAGGCTACAGCTTATCTCATCTCCAGATTGCTTGTGGACATATCAAACAGCATTGCACCTGATGCCTTAAGTTGTATCTTTCATGTTTTTCAGATTCTGTGCTGCCTAGGGGTGTAGCTCTGAGCCTCATATTAAGTGCTAGTGAGCTCTCTTCACTGAGTAGGGAAATGAAACAAATCCCTTTTCTGATGGAGACCAAGGACAACCAGTACAAGTTTTTAGGCCTAAAAGCCTAAACAACAGTGCATTGAAGAAAGAAACATGAAGGATGGGACCTCACAACCTGAAGCTGTAATTGGACAATTAAACCCCAATATACAAGTGGACCTAAACTTATAAAAGTGTGAGACCTTTTGACCTGGAATCCATTTTGTGACCATTCTAAGCCCACCTTGGGTGTAGCCCTGGTCAGGCTCTTGTCCTGCCCAAGGTCTATCCTTAAAGGCCGTTCAGTAAATATCTACTTTATTCTCTGGCTCTGTCCAGCCTCTGTTTCAGGTCAGCCTTCCCAAGGCATCACAGCCAGCATCGATCACTTGTGACAGGTTGCCAGTTTGGAAAGGAGTCAGTCACTGCCACCCACTGGGTGCTGCCTGCCAGGAGTTCCCCATCCAATGCATGGACCTCTAGTCTAGACCATAACCCACCAGCTTCTCTAGGAGGAGGGTGTGGAAAACTATATTGAAAATCTTGGAGAAATTCAGGTGTCAGACAACGTCCATCACTTGTCCCACATCAACTGATCAGGTTACTTCATCAGAGAAGGTTTGTCAAGGATGATTTGCCCCTGGATGAATCCAAGCTGGGCATTCCCAAGCATGTGCTTCAGCTGACTTGTCCTAGCCCACGGGAGGATTGTCTTTCTCTGGGAAGGGATCTCTTTCTCTGGGAAAGGATTGACAGGACTGTAATTACCTTGGTCTTCTTTAAGCCCTTCTTGTCGACAGCAGTGACATCAGCTCTCTTCCAGTCTTCTGGGGCATCCCCTGATCTCTGTGACTTCTCAACCATGATGGAAAGCAGCCTCTCAATGACATCAGGCACATCTCTTGACATCCTCATGTGGATATTTCCCAGGCCCATGGATGTGTAGAGGTCAAGCTCTTACAACACTGCTTATACTCTTCCTTCACTGACAGTGGGTCTGTATTGGCATCAAACTGGAGGTTCATTTTTTCCTCTTTGCTAATTCACGCACAAACTCTCACTTTCCTTTTTT
The DNA here is from genome assembly GCA_013400435.1 of Pycnonotus jocosus. Taxonomy (NCBI): domain Eukaryota; kingdom Metazoa; phylum Chordata; class Aves; order Passeriformes; family Pycnonotidae; genus Pycnonotus; species Pycnonotus jocosus. The sequence continues at coordinate 18,587 of VWYP01026926.1, read as the reverse complement.
TTTGTTTTAGTAAACTGCCTTTTCTCAACCTACTAGTTGTTTTCCATCCTAACTTCCCTCCCATGTCCTTCTGGGAAGGGGACTCATAGAGAGGCTTGGTGGGCACTTGGACCTTTTTTTTTCCAAGGCTTGGGATGAAAAGCTATTTTGGTGTGTCAGCAATAAAATAAGCATGAGGTCCTGTGCTGTTTCTCAATATCTGAAATAAGCTTGTATGAACATTAGAGGTGCATTTACCTAAGAGAACCAATCAGTTAACCACTTTCCCTTTGTCAAAATATGTATATACATATATAACTTTATGCATTAAACTATATAACTCAGAATTACTTCTGTAAAATGAATCCTGTAAAATTTTAGAGTTTTAGGAACTATTAAATCTATCTGTACAGACAGAATAAAGTTTAAGAACATTAAAATATTTGTGTTTCCATTTGCATATTTAAAAAAAGGCACTGAAAAATCACATCTGAGATCTACGTGGTGATTGTTATCCTCTCCAGCCATCTGAGATACTTATTGTAAATCTAGAACACAGAATTCTTTAATACCTTGCATCTTTCACTGTACTACAGCAAAGAAATTATATGTACATAGTATTCATCAATAAAATAACTAATTCCAGTTCAGCTTTAAGCATGTAACCCAGTGACCCAAAATGCAGAATCAGGCAGAAAAAGATTACATGCACTTTTTTTTTTATTTTTATTTTTTTTATTTTTTTATTTTTTTTTCCTTTTCCCTGAGGTTGGGGTTATCAACATCCTTTCTCACAGGACATTGCTTAGGGAAGGAGTACGGATAATATTCTTGTTCTACACACTCAAAGTCTGTTAATAGGGATTAATGTGAGGCTTAGTCATAGAATTTTAAATATTTACAATGCACCTGTTTACACAGTATCACTTTGAGGTTAAATACCCAGCTAAATACTTATGCCTACTCTTAGTGTCTTTTTACTAGGCTGTTTTAACAATTAGCAAATAAATGAAAAGAATAATGAATGTAATTTTGCATAAATACCTACTTATAATACAGAGTTTTTTCTTATCCTTTTTTGTCTCTGTTATAAGCAAAGGTTATAATATGAGTCAATCCTATTTGAGTGCAAAGCCTTGGCTGGTGCCATCCAATCCTTTCAAAATTAATTTTTCAATAATGAATTACATATGTTACAGACAAAGTATGGGTGTCTATATTGCTATAAAAACATCTGGCTGAGAGAGACCTTTGTAAATCAGTCTTCCTTCATCAAAGTGGGATCTACTATATCAATGTCGTTTATTGACAGAAGTTTGACCAAGCTGATTGCTCACTATCCTGACTGTTTTAAAAGTGACTGCAGATGGGCAAGTGAGGCAACCCTTTAATTTTCTCCATATCTGGCACATATATGGAGAAGACATTGTTCCCCTTCCTTTCAGTAAAGCATTTCACGCCCCTGAGGTGGAAGATAGCATTATTTCCCCTGGTACTCCTTTCTACCCACCTTTCTCTAGAAGAAGAAGCCCTGGTTGTATAAGAAATGCTCTGCAGGTCTCCTCCTTCACACCTCTCACACCCTTTGTTTCCCTTGGGGTTTGCCCTGCTGGTCTGTGCTTTTACCAAAACTGATGGAGTGCCAGAGGCAGGCTCAATATCCTGCTGAGGTCTAACAAGCACTTGGCAGAGCGGGAGGATTGCTTCATCTATTTTTCAGGATGAGCTTCTATTTATGCAGACCATGGTGACATCTGCCTGTCTCATGGAAACATGACACTGTCAGTTTTGCTCGAGCATGTAACACCACATTACCTTCTGGCCCTTTGCTGGAGGAGTGCTCTTGTTGAACCCAGTTGTTCCCTGCTTGGTACATCTGCAGCTGGTTGCTCCTAAGTACAGCAACTTGTACCTCTTCTTCCTGATCTGCCTCTGGAACATTTCTCTGCTTTTTTGAGATCTCTTTGATGGCTAGTCCCAGTTTTCAGCATGGTCCTTCCTGTCTTCATGTTTTCTCTAATTCTACACAGGAGCCTGCTCTCTTGTCTGTCATTAATTAAGGATTGAAGAGAGATGTATGAAAGCTGAGGCCCTGGGGGAGAGCATTCAATATTTGCTTCCATTTTGACAGAGAACACTTGACAAGTCTTCTGGGAAGTGCTATCCAGCCACTCTTGCACCCAGTTTATAGCAATTCAATCTAGACCTTGTTTCCCTAGCTTAAAAGATTGTAATGTGAAATAATGTCATGTTTTAAAGGAAAGATACATGATGCTTATTGCTTCTCCCTAACCACATAGCTGGCTACTGTGTTGCTGAAGGAAATGAGCCAATTTTAACATGATTTGTTCTTTACAAATCTCTGTTGGTTCATCTTGGCTTTCCTTCCCCAGTTTCAAATAATTTATAGCCTTTTCATTTTGCTCAACAATGTCTCCTCATCCCTTTTAAGACTCAAATTAATTATATATTTGTAAGAGACTTGATAGTCCAACTTCTTTTATTGTACCTGACAAGGGTTTTCCTTAGTACAAATCTAGCACATAGTTTGAGGCTCATCCTACAGGATGTAGACATATCTTGTGTTTAGGCTTAGATGATTGTTTAGGAAAATTTATTGTTAAAGTGTTTTTCATGAATATATAGTCCTAAAATTCATTGTAGTTGCAGCATGGCTAATCTGAAACAGGTCAAGTCTGAATACTTGGAGTTATGAATTGGCCATAGGAGAAGAAAAGAGTGCAGAAAAAAAACAGTATTGTGTCTGTGCAATGCTATATTCTGAATAGGCATTAAATACATAGGTATGGTAGGAATAATTCTGGATCAAGAACAATTGCAAGTTGTCAAAAGCTTTCTTTGCATTAGCTAAGGGGCTTGTGATTTTCTTTTCTCTTTGAGGACTGAAACTTCAGATGTGAGTCCAGTTTCTCATTTGCATGAAAGATTACATATCTCTCTTTTGGCCTAATAGTGAAGTGCATTTGATTTATATATTATTTCTAAAAATACTGAACATTTTAGGTAACAGGGTAGAAAATTATATCCTCTATGTGAGTGGAGAGGTGATGAAGTAGGAGAGAATAAAGGTTTAATTTCTCCTATGAAATGCTATTTTCCACTGCTCCAGGACAGACTTAAAAATTGTTATTTAAGAACTCACATTTTATACAGATTAAATTCCTCAGTTCTTATATTTTCCCTTGGCACTTCTCTGCCATGGAAACTGAAAACTGAGGTCAGTCAGAGCTATAAAGGTTAGAACTGCCCCAGAGTGACACATCAGTTGTGCAGATTAGGAGTACAGGAAGTTGAGCAATCTCATCTGTGATTTCATTGTGAGGTGCCCAGCAGAAATAGGCATGGCCCATGCAGCATATGGAAGGGAGCTCCACTCACAAATATTGAGTTTTGCTCTAGTTGGAAAACAGACATTTGGATGGGAAGTCTGAATACTAAGCTAGGGACAGGCTACAGCACAGATTGGCAGCATCTTGCAAACATAATTTCTGGTAGCACTGTTGTACTTCATGTCATGATGTCTTAGTAATTGAAATATCTGAGCCTTGAAACTCAAAGACAAAATGGTGAAAATTCTGAAAAATATCTTTAATACCAACATTCAGATATAGATATGGAGAAAGGGAAGGTAGTGGTAGCAATAGTTTCCATGGCAAAAACGTTGAAAGAAGAAACACTTCTCTGTCATGACAAGACATGTAAAGTGAACATCCACTTGGAGAAAGACACTTTAGGCCCAAAAAATAAGCTTGCAATCACTAAAATTACAAAGCTGGTAGCTGTATAGACAGAAGTAACTACTAGGTATGAAGGAAAACACAGCAGTACTCACTACCAGGAACTAAAAGTTTTATTTTGATTTTTTTTTTTTAATTCTGGATTGAATCTATACATTTATAATGATGTTATTTTATATCCACAGTGGTGATTCACATCTGGATGATTTTAAGATACTAAAAACAAATGTGTCAAACTTCCACAGCCCTAAGGTAATTCAAGCTAAATCCAATATTAGTGAACATCTGAATTTCTTGAAGTGGTTAATAGACTTAATAAAATAGTAGTCAATATTTGAACTGGATGAATTAAGAAAACCTAGAATGATCAAGTTTCTTAGATTGACATAAAAAATGATGGGTTAATGTCCCTTTTGCTGAATACCCTTTTTTAGAGTGAGCACTCTTGACTATTTGCTGAGGAGGACAAGTCCTTTCCCAGATGTGATTAATTGACACATTGAGAGGGCAGGTTGACACCTATTTAAAAATGGTGTTCCTATCCAAAGATTCCCTTTTCCTTAAACTCTGCCCTTAAGATAAGCTAGTGTGCAGAATGGGCAGCTGTGTTGTTTATCTGCATGGTATAGATAATCTTACAGATGAAGCCTTTTGTTATGGTCTTTGTAACTGGTATCATATAAGCAGCTTAAGGCTTCTTTCGCCTTCATAAGTCACCACACTCTGGAGAGGGTTACAGCTCTTACCTCATGTCACTACTGCTGTACATCAAGGCTGTTGTACAAATCAGGGGACCTGTTATATAACTGCATTAAGTTCTTAACTCAGTAAACGGATATGTGTTGGAAATAACATAACAGGCCATTTGTTATGACCCACGTAATTACAGAAATTACAGCAGAACCCATTTTAATTAACAGTAAGTTTCAGGTTATGGAATTTGAGATCTTATATTTAGAACATAAATTCTGCCTGTTCCAAACCTCCTTTTCGAACAGTCTGGAACAACACTTTGCACTTTAAAATTTAGTTCCATCATGTTTTCCTACCAAAATAATGGCAAACCCAAGGGTAGTGTTCTTCTGCTGGCATGGGTGAGTGCTCAGCCCTGAGCATTGATCCATTCTCTAAGTGTGCCATGTAAGAAATCTGTGAAGCTGTTGGGTTTCTTTGGTTGGTTTTTTTGGGGGGTTTTTTTGGTTTTTTTTTTTTTCCCTTTGCTTTGTATAGAACTATATATAGTTCTCCAGGGATGGGAGAACTTCCTTCAGGTAAGATGGATAAGCACTAGAACATTTTCTCAGGAGTAGGAATCCTAGAAAGGATACTGAAGGAGAGAAGCCCCAGTTATCCATCCATCCAATCCACCCACCCACCCATCCACATATCCATCCATCCATCCATCCAGCCAGCTAGCCAGCCAGCCATCCATCCGTCCATGCATCCATCCATCTACCCATTCAAACATCCACCCATCCATCCAATCCACTCATCCATCCATCCATCTACCATTCATCCATCCATCCAATCCACTCATCCACCCACCCATCCATCCACCATTCATCCATCCAGCCAGCCAGGCAGCCATCCCTCCGTCCATGCATCCNACCATCCATCCATTCATCCACCATCCAGCCAGCCAGCCATCCATCCATCCGTCCGTGCATCCATCCATCTATGCATCCATCCATCCATGCATGCATTCATCCGTCCATCCATCCATCCATCCATTCATCCATCCAATCTTTCCATCCATTCATCCATCCAATCTTTCCATCCATTCATCCATCCAATCTTTCCATCCATTCATCCATCCAATCTTTCCATCCATTCATCCATCCAATCTTTCCATCCATTCATCCATCCATCCAATCCATCCATCCATTAATCCACCCATCCATTCTCTCCGTGTCCAGCCCCACCTCTGCACTCTCCTCCATTCAGCTACTCCTTCCTTAACTCCATGCCTTCTTGTTATTTATAGCCTGACTTTCAAGAGGTTATAAACCTTTCTTCTGGAAACTTGTAAGTCGTAGAATCCTATTGTAAGGGAAATTGAAATAATGTTGTTTTCAAGCTTTCTAGACTTATGATTTCCTTGCTCAGCCACAGGATCTCTACTGCCTAGTTATTCCTCATATTTGTAAAATGCTTTGAAAAATAGATTTTGCCCCAAAATATTTATCAGTCAACTGAATTGTCCTTTTTCTTCACTGTAAGTTATTTTTAGAGCACCAAACACAAATGATTTGAATGCTTTGAATAATTTCCATTTCAAAAATTGTTATTTCTTTTCTTTTTTTGTAATTTACTTCCTATTAATACACTTGATGTCAGCAGTAATGCAAAGAAAACAGGCATTCATATTCTCTGCAGCTTTGTCTTTTGTTTTATGAATTATAATACTGGGAGCAAGATGATAGCAATGTGTAAAATAGCACTCTGGAAACGCTGCTTCTATGGTTAATGAAAAACTTTCTGAAATGGAATCTAAATAGATTAATTTGGTTGTCAAGTGTACAATAAGATGCACAGTAAGTTTTTGTTAGGTTTTTATTTTTTTATTATATAATAATCACAGATTTTTGAGGGTTTTTTTCTTGTCTATGTTTTTGTGTGGGTTTTTTTTTCCAAATTTGCAGACTAGAATGAAGTACAGTGAAACAGTTCAAGTAGGTCTTTGGTTGCTTCTAGGAATAAATATATTCCGTGAACTCATGCATAAATGTCAAGTTTACACTGAATTTAGTGTGTGAACATTTAGTAAACACTCAGAATATTTTTCCTGTTAAAAGATACTATATCAAGCTAAGTAGTTTTGCATACAAAAGGAAGTCAGAATAATTTTTTTGTGATACAGCACAGGCAAATATTGCAGCTGGAGTTGTATATCAGAGGGGAAAATCTGTTTTCTTGTGGATGAGTGATGTTGCTTACATTATCACTAGAAAAAGCTGTATTAAAAATCAGATTTAGGCATGTGTGTATGTGATGATAAAAGAAAGTGTGTATGAGAAAAAGACAAAAGGAGAGAGAGAAACTGAGACTGAGAAAACCTTACTTTCCTGGGGTTTATTTGTTAATAAGGTTTGTAGCATGTTTCATGGGAGGGAAGACCTTCATAGTTGGGAAGCATTTTATCTTTTCCTGTTCTTCCAGTAAGAAACTATTCATCAGCTTTCCTGGGATTTCCAGTATTTAGCAGCTCAAGGAGCCATGAAAAACTAGCTTTTCTGCCACAGCAGAGAACGCTGTAAGCAAGTAATTCTTCAAGTCAAAGGCAGTGTCAAATAACATTGGAGTGCAGTTTGATTCACTAGCTCAGTGCAAAGGTGTAAACAAAGCACTTTTACTCTCTCTGGCACCCCAAAATCAACTGCAAATCTCTCTCTGGGTTGAAGTTCCAGCTTGTCTCTGTGTGCATAATACAGGAGAAAACCTGAGCACGTGCGAAAATGTGCAGTTAATATAAATAATGCTGATTGATCTGGGCCTAGACTGCAGGGTGTCCTCTGTGGTCAGAGAAGGGTAATTTGGCAAAGGGGTAAAGAAGCAGCAGGGTGGCACTCAGAGGATATGAATGTGGATACAGCCTTTCCTCTAGCCCAGTGGGTTCTTGGAAATAAATGACATCAAGAAATGCTGACAGCTTTTTTTTGTTTTGTTTTCTCTTTTGGTTGCTGTTAAGCTTACATTTTCCCTTTAAATTTTTGTTACTTTTTTTTTTTCCTGCATTTAAAAAGCCTTAATTCACCTACTGCATATTTCTGAAAGGAAGAAAGGCAACAATCTTGTTCCCTACCAAATTGATGGCAAAAATATAACAACAAATCATGCTGTTCTGGGAGCCAATACTGTCAAGAGAGTAATTTTACTCTCTGATACTTTAAAAGCACTTTTTAAAGCTCTTCCTAGTGATCCACTTATTAAAGCAAAACAAAGATGAGAAAAACAGTTTCAAACAGCTAGCAGAGAAAGATCTGCCAAGAAATGTGGTCCAAAACAAGTCTTGAGTACTTCCGTTTACAATTAAGTCAGTGTCCCACTCATAACTCTTTGTGATAAATCTGATAACATCAGACAGAATAGCATTTGTGTAAAATAAAATTGTTACTTTTCCTATTTGTGCTACATCTAGCAATTTCTAATTAATTACTTTAAATTTTTTTTAATTTAAAAATGATTTAGTTATGAAGAATTCTCCCATACTTATGGGCATAAGTTTTTGTGAGGCAAAATTTTCACTTTCATTTGAGTTTGTGACTCTAAAGATCTAATACTCTTGAAAAGGATTCTGTATGTTTTTCATGTTACAATAGTAGTTTCATATCACAGACTTTGTTCTGTTTTTTATATTTTTAAAATTGCCATTTCTTTAACAATTCTTCTTAAGTTTGTGGATAATAAAAACGTAAAACCATTTAAAATTACTGTCAGAATAAGTCACTATACCAAAAAAGTGAAAGCTGAATGAGGCAGCCCTACCAAGATGATGTTCTGTTTTTCCAAACCCACACACAGCAGACTTGAGTAATTGTTTCATCCTCTCAACCCAAATGTTCCTCCTCCTTTTCTATTCTGTTGTATTTTAAACTCCTCCTAATGACAGTCTTAACAAAATCTGCCATGCTGTTTTAATTTGGCTATCTGTACACTCAAAACAGTGTTTTTAGACCACTTGAATTCTTCAAACTACTGTTTTTATACACTTTACCAAAAGCCTCCTCTCCCCATCAAACAACAAAGTAAATCATATGTTGTGTTGATAGTGCTGTGTTACAAAAGCAAACATTTTCTTTTCTGAAGCAATTACATATTTCTGCACATCCTAAAAATGTAGCCAGTGTTATTTAAGTGAGATGATGGACTAAAAGTGTTGCACAGGAAGGCTATTATTGATTTGGAGAGTGGCTTCCATAGGAATGACAACTGTTGAATTGCTGTTTATATTGCCCATCCATTCCCCCTCATTCTACCTGTCCTATCACCCAATGTCTTTGTAAAAAGTCCCTTTCCAGCTCTCTTGTACCCCCTTAGGTACTGAAAGGTACTTTATAGTCCTCCCAGAGCCATCTTCTCCAGACTGAACAAACCCCAGCTCGGGCTGTCTTCATAAGTGCAAGATGACTAACACTACTAATTCTTAGGTGGATTAAAGCAAAGAGCTGGATTCCTGTTTCTGGTCATTTTACAGGGCTGGACAAAAGTATGTGAGAGAGGAGGTGTCTTTTGTCTTTTTTTTTTTCCTTTTTTTTCCCTGCCTCTTTTTTTTTTTTTTTTTTCTTTTTTTTTTTTTTTTTTTTTCCAAAAATTGGCATTCTGCAGGGTTGTTGTTCTAGGATGTGTTCTCAGTTTACTTTCAAGTTTCTTGATTTATCAAGGACTAATTCAGAACCTTGAGAATTATTTGAAGTGTAGCATGTCAAGCCAAAAAGAAATGTCCAGCAGCACTGTATCTTGGAATAAATCCCATTTCCTAATAAGTATTAGTCATCATTTTTAAACTCACCAGGAAAGAAAGCCTTGTTTAGAGTACAAATGAAAACAAAGGTTAAATAGCACTTGTTCACATTATTCAGCTCAGCAGGTAACTATTTGCAATGCACTGCAACAAAAAGTGATCTTTCAAAATGTAGAAAAGGTAAAGTAAAATTATAATGAATTAAATGATGTATTAAATAATTTATTTTTCATATTGCATAGCATAGTCAGATAAAATTATAACATGATGAAATATAACATTATTTTGAATGAAATCTAGCAGCCAGTTTTAGAAATATATATAACACATGGAAGAAGTACATTTCAGTAGTATGGTTATTGTGCCCAAGTCTTTTCAAAAATAAAAAGCACTTCTGATGATTCTTACAGAGGTCTAGATGCTGTACTAATAGATTGGGATTTTGCTAAATCTAATGGAACTGTAAAGTCTTAACGTTTACCTTATAATTCACTAGAATTTTGAGGTATGAATCATGATGCCGTCATCATGTGTCAGCACTTATCATTGCAATGGTCTGTCAATTTAAAAAATAAATACTATGGAATTAATAATTTTCCATCTTGACTAATATAATTCTCATTTTTATGATCTCACTAATTTTTTTCTCTCTCACTTTTAGGGTTTGTAATGCTTCCACCAGACATATCAGGCAACCTACCTCATGTCTGCCCATTTTATTAATCTAAAACCTGTTACCCATTTTTTAATATAATTTAATGCTGCCCTCTTAATTTTTCTGTGGCATGACTTCATAACTGTGTTTCTGATGACAGCTTGATCTTGTGCTTCTTTCTCCTTTATATGAAAACCTTTCCCACTGGAGTTTTGGTACATTTGTGGAAACTTTCACATTAAAGCATTGTCTCTTTCCATGGTTGTGTGTTTCAAACATCTTCCCTTCTTTTGCTTGTTGTGGTTTCTCTTTTTACAGAATTTCCTGTGCCTGTATTGAATGAATGGATGCACAGATTTGCATAATTGCTGCTAGATGCTTTTCAGATGTTTTTTCTTGAAAACAGCCTGAGGAATATTTTAGGTTGTTGTCACGTCTCCACTTTTGTAAAGAAATAAAATGCATAGAAATAGAAATAGGATTTACCTTTCCTGCTGGCATATGTAACTAACTGCAAATGCTTTAGGCTCAGAGGCAAAAGGAAACAGGTGAAAGAGAGAAATGCAAGGAAGTTATTTAATTACTCCCCAAAGGTCAAGTTTTGTAGTGGCAATAATATGAATGGAAAAAAGAGACTTTGATGTAAATACATGTTTTTATGAGATCTGCCTACAGGTAGTTCTGAGGTGAAAGAGCACATGGTGCCACCAGCCATAAGAGACCTGCTATGTAATGTCTCAAAATTTAATTCTTACTGAGCTCTTAACTGGGCATTAAGTTCCTTTAGCCGTATCAACATTTGCTTAGCTCATTGGCTTGATAAGACCTGGGAGGCCAAACCTGTCCCTTATGTGCCTACTTTGACTTCCACAAGACCTCTGCAGGGAGAAATTACTTTCATTAATATGATATTAGTGCTGCATACTGAGGGATGTATGTGTGTTGACATAGCATTCAATTTTAAAAAGATCGATTTTATATATAGAAAATTAGGATGTATTTTGAGTTTATTCCCTCATGGAAATTATTTATTTTTAACTCAATGTTTGCTTTTTGAACCAGAAGTCCTATTTTAGCAGGGTGGGTTTGTACTGCAAATAGAAGCAGTCAGGCTGAGCAGACTCTCTGTAAACAGCCTTGCTAATGGAAGAGCACTCCTAATCAAGCCAGAATCATTGCTAGTGTAAACAGTTTAAATAGTTAATGAAATTTACTTAGTAAAATGCAAGCTAGTGGATTTACATGTGGATTCCATATAGACAGAGGACTCTCTGTCCACTACCTAGCTTTTTAACCAGGCAGTTAAGGTGCTGAACTTTGCTGAGCATCAGAACAAACCCATCTTGCCTCCTGATATCTAAACATTGGGATAAACTGCAACATCCTGACTTCCTTGTTTTGGTGTCCCAGATTAAACTCTGCCTACACTACCACAAGTGTGCTCTGGCTTCTCATATAGACTTATCATCAAATAGAATTGGCTGAAATAAAGTATTGCAGAGCAAGGGAGAAGGTAGTAATTACATTACTTTTCAACAGCGTATTAATAGAGCCCGAACAGCTTGATCAGACTTTCGAGTAATCATTCCTAAACAACTTAGTTGTTCGTTCCTTGACAACAAGCATAATTCAAGTTTTATTTTCTTTGCATCCTCTATTACAGAGGAAAATAGGAAAAACTCCAATTCAAATAATGGAGAAGATAAATTAAAAGGTCAAAGTGTATTTCAACTTGTCTTTTGAAAAATATCTTTATGCTCGCTATAAAATATTCCTTACGTGACTGAAGAGTTGATTTTTCATATGGTAATTTCCTGTGCCCTGAAAGTCTCTCCAATCTTGGATCAAGATGAATGTCCCAGTGATTTTGGAACAATCTCAACAGTAGTGTCAAATGTTCTTGGTGATACGTACTGGCCTTTAAGCTCCCCTTTCAACAGTGAAGTCCTGCTGTGGTTTGTTTTTTTAGAAAATAAACCTAAGCCCCCAGCAGAGGAAGATGAAAACCACGTGATGTTGGGTTGGTTGGACACAGCTGCTCTTCTGCTGCAGAGATTCCACACACATTCCCTGTGATCCAAAGAGCTTAATGGTTTAATTTGCAGCAAGGATGAGACTCGCTGGAAAGCAAAGGTTGCAAGGTCAATGATTATGCCTGAAACAGGGACCATGAAGATCTTGAATCACCCCCTAGTGACTTTGTATGTATCATATATCAGTAACTATCTCAAGGGTAACCCCCCAAAAGAAAAAGTTCTCTTTATTTCTGATTGCATGGATGAAAAAGTGCCTCCTTTTTAACATCAATAAGCATCTTGGAGCTCAGCTGAGGGTTAAGCCTGATAAGATTTGTTGAAGTTGACCAGCCTTGACAAAAGGCTTGATTTAGTCATTAATTTAGTCCGCTTTCCAGAGCTGGTTATCAAAAAAAAAAAAAAAAA
>VWYP01026925.1:97685-189014 GCA_013400435.1 Pycnonotus jocosus | reverse complement strand
TGTTAGTTAACACCTCAGTATGAGAATAATCCCATTTCATTTCAAATAGCAGAAAAGTTTTACTTTACAATAAGAAGCATTACTATGTCTTCAAGATTATAAATACATTATGAATGGGTACATTTGAAAATTCATTTTCTTGAAGTTGGTGGCTGGATGAGTTTTCATTTCTCTGGTAGAGGTCCTGATAATAGAAAATTGGAAAATAAAATTACACATGCTGAAAAAGGCTTTATATTCTACTTTAGGCCTATTTTAAAATAATCCAATTTATTTTAAAAGAAAATAAAGAAACAGACAAAAAAGGTAGACACAACTTTTAGTCTGAGGCTTTATTTGTAATATTCCTGTATTAAATGCGATTGTGAAGAGCTTCAGTTTGCTTGATGTGCACTTACACCAACACTCAACCTTTGGGATTTTCAGAAACCTTTTATGTGATACCTGGAAAACAAGAGTTTTTTGGGAAAGTGGCATCTGGAGTAAGAAAGGTCCTTCAGTAGACCTTGTACTGAGCTGATGCTCAGGTACAAGAGGTACCTTGTATGTTTTGTTTTGTTGTATAGAAATAAATATAAAATGAAAAATTTTCGTCTTCCTTTAAAAAGGCAATTTTCAATAAAGGATAAATGCTGAGCCAAATCATTTGAGGAATGTAATTAAAGATTAAAATTTTAAGAACACTTTAACAAACATCCAATAATGTCACAGTATAGCAAGACTAAATTGGAAGCAAAACCAGCTATAATAAAATTTAAAGGAGAAATACAAACAAAAGGAAGAGGGTGTTTACAGCAATAAACTAAAGCTATTAACTCAGGAAACCAATAAACTTTCTTAAAAAGCATAAGGACATCTACAGACAGATTTAAGGATAAACATATTGCAAAGAGCATTAGAAAAAGACACTGAATTATTATTATTATCATTATATTGATCATGCTTTTGCTTGATTAGGGAGTTCATCTTTTGACTGAGAGATCAAATCTAGCTGATCAATGAGATTTGGCAAACCCTACCCTTTCATTTCAATTACACGACAGGCTAAAGCATTCAGAAATAGATATTATGATAAAAGATGTCAGAAGAGTACTTCACTCATACCATATGATGAAGTATTTTCTATGGCATCAGTAACTCTGAGAGGTTTTAACAACAATTACAAGAGCTAGACATATTTACATGAGGATTTCTAGTATAATTGGAAAACTTCCACTTACATACTTCAGGAAGAATCCCTCATTACCATCAGCTAATGTTGATTTTCAATAGCTCATGGAACAGTCAATATTGAAAAAGACAATTGGGATGATGAAATTAATTATGTCTGTCAGCTTATCATAAACCCTGAAGTAAAGTGTGGACAAACCGATAATAAGAATTTATTAATAAAGATTTAAAGGAAAGTAATGTAGTTAGTGCCAGTAGGCATAACCTTATGGAAAACAGAACTTGTCAAACCAGCTTTATACCTTCCTATTGCTGAAAATAAACCAAATTATCTCTGAAAAAAACCAACCAAACAAAAAATAAACCAAGCAGTAAGCTGTGGATACAGACAAAGGCTGAGGCCTCATACTGGTTGTAGGATGTTGTTAGCCCAGCATGCCTATCTGAACAGGAGATCACTCTGCAGTAGTCAGCCCTAAGGAGTAACTCTTAAAATATTCTATCTGCTTTGGCTCTGTTTTCCTCAACCTTCCCAGGTGAGGAAGGAGCCTGGGACTATTCTCAGTAGGTTTCTTGTAATGGTTAAATTTTCAGGGGGGGGAAAGGATCATTGAGAAAAGGTTTTAATAGTATGAATGCATGTGCAATTTGTGGAGGTAGAGGCAGTCAGAGCACCTGTATTTGTCAGTGTTTCCATGTCACACAGGAATTTTTTATATAGACCAGAAGTTACCAATTACAGAGGTCACTGGGAAACTGAGAAGATTTCAGGGACAAGCCACAAGAACAGCTGACAGATTGGAAAGATGCTTGAGAATTTGAGAAGCCATTCATTGATTGTGAAATCTTAGCAAATATTTATGTGTTATTCGATAACCTCTCATACATGTGAGGAAACAGGAATTTGATAGTGAAGAGTAGATGTCCCATGGTCTGAATTAGCGTAAAAGAGTTCAGACTAAAGAAATAAAAAGATCTAATTTTTCAATGACAAGAATTATAATAATAACCACTTAGCAAGGACTATAGCATTTTTTCCTTTACTTGTTTTAAAGGGTATTATAATATATTTTAATTTAAAATATTTTTTATACAAAAGGAAATTAAGCCAATATAACTCTGAAGCCAGAACAGTTGTGTTAGAGCATCTGATTGTGATTCAGCTCACAGGTTTGGTACAGAGGCTCTTACTATCACCACAGGTTATATGCCATAAACATCTGCACAAGTATTGCAGAGATCAATCTTATATTTTGGGAGTCCATTCTCTGCCCAGACTTTCAGAGCTATTCTCCAGCTGGAAGGCATAAGCACTGGCTTGGGGATGTAATTCAAAGCATGCTATGGCTAATTTTTAGAGGTGGAATTTCATTAGGAGACAACAACCTGGGAGCAAGGATACAATTACCCCATACCTTCAGGTGTCTAACTGAGGTATTGTACCTTTGCAGGCACTGACTATACACTGTGCTACTGTCATCTGCCTCGGGGGAAAAATTGTCACAGCTACCTTAATTATTCCACTGATAGCTTAGAAAACAAGACCTGTAACTGTCTGTGTTCTGAACTACGCCTAATGTAGGTGCCTACAGTAGGAGCATGAATGTCTTCCATTGTGGGTGGCTATAAGCACCAAGTGGAAAGAAAAAGAAGAGTTGTGTCACCTGAACATGTCAAAGGAACATGAAGAAGTGCTGTGCCTAACTCACACTGGAAGTCAGCTGTGAGGAGATATGTAAAAGCACAAATGAATCTAAGATCCTAAACACTTTTAACTTACACAGGGATTTGAGCAAGAATGCATATCTTGACTCTGTGGATTTCTGCAGTCCAATAACCTCACTTCTCTGTGAGTCCCAAATTTCGGACTAGGACTGCAGTGTGGGTTACAGACATAGCTTCATTTCTGGCCACAACTCATTTGTGCCTTATGTACCCTTGGGCAGTTTAGAGCTGTTAGTATCTCTCAGGAGAGCTGAGGAGTGTTGGTGTGTGTGTCTATATATATATATATATATACACACATATACATGTATGAATAACAGTTTATGCTATTACTCTGAATGAGAGCCTTTTAAACTGCCCTTAAATATGAAAATGACAAAAAGTAAGGGAAGTCTTATAGTCCCATTGAGGAGAGAAAAACATGGTCAAGACACACTCCTAAGCTTACATTTCTAAACAGCTTCCCTAATTTTGTTAGGCAAATAAAAATTTTATTCCTTATATGTGCATATGTAATTACCACTGGTGCTAACGAGAATTATTTGCACAATTCAACAGAATAAGCCCTATAATTTAAGGGATATTTGGAGGGGGACTTCAAAGCAAAGATTATATTCTTGATAAGAGAAGTAATAAGTCTCTGAAAAGTATGAACATTTGAATAACAATCAATTTTTAAATGATCTTGAATTTTCTAATATATGCCAAGAGTTCTAGTCTTCAGAAGTCCAATACATGGATGTTCAATCAAACTTTAATAATATAAAAATGACAGAAAATAAGGACATGAATATATTTAAAACTTACTGGAGTATGGTTATAAAAAAGAAAGTTATTAGATTTTTTTTTTTGTAGAAAACTGTAAAAGAGAAAAAAAAAGTGAAGTTTTAATCTCAATCTTCTTCGATATAAAAGGAATTATTAAGTCCTAGGTAAAGCAAAAATAAAGATACTCAGACAGATAAACAGAGTAGATTTTATTTTTCCATTGCATTTCTTCTTTCTCCTTTTAGGTATAGAATTTTGTGTAATGTCTACACCAGTAGTAATTTCAAATCTTGGGCTGCAAACAAGAGCAAAAGCTGAGCAAAGTCGTATGCACTCCCCTTTCTGGCTTCAGGAATGGTCCATGATGGGATGATACACTACACCATGACACAGAGCCAGAGCATGCCTGGCACCCAAGCTGTAAGCTTAATTCTTCATTAGTACTCCTAGTACATTCGTGGACCTGCATGGTGGGTGTACCAGAGCCATGCAAACTGATAAGCTTTGTAAAGTCTTGTGAAAATGAAGAGAGGAATTCACAATTCCTTGGTATTTGGAGCACAGATGTTTGCATCTGTCTCATTGTCTACAACCACCTAAGCATCAGTAGAACAGTCTTGGGGAGAAATTAATCCCATCTTAAAGTATAGGTCTACAACAGACCAGATTAACTGATAATTAAATTTGTCCATTATATCTTGTTGAGTGCAGAAAGTGGAATCCAAATAGCCTGGACAGGTGTCTGAAGGTAGGTGTGGAGACTCCCACCCCCAGTTTATCCATTGATGTAGAAGCTGGTCTGACCAATGATAGAGACTGTAACAGTCACTTTAGTCAATGTATTCCTGCATTCATAATAATTTTAAGAGCATTTTTTAATTACAAGCTGTAAATTAAGCCAAATATTTTAATGCAATCTGTCACAGAGAAATAGAACAGAATTGTTTTTCTATTTAAAATATTTTTTAATATACATGAAGAAAGGCATATCTCATTTTTCTTTTGCCTTCTCCAGGTTAAACAAAACCAGTATTCTTGATACTTACCTCTCATGCTTTCTACATCTGTGCTCATCCCAAACAATATTCACTTGAGCAAAGATTTTTTGCTGTAGCATCTAAGGATGGCTGTAAGATTCCAGCTGAGACCTTATCACAGCAACGTAGACACAGAGAAAATCTACTTCAAATGTCATAGGCACAAATTTTCTGCATGGAAATTGCTTTTTTCTCTCTCTACCCTCCCCCGTTCTTCAGCAGCAAAAAGGTTACTCGTTCTTGTTCTCTTTATAAATCAGCTCATTTTGCAGGTATTTTTTCAGTCAATATCCCGTCCTGCTTCTTCCTGCCTGTATGTAACAACTTGCACTAGAAAAATAGCATGTTTTTCTCTGATCCCAACTAAAATCTGACAATATTTCTTTGAATTTCATGATAATGATCATAATCTTCTTGCCTTTGTGGCCCTTCATCCTTAACAAGCATACCTTCTGTTCACTTCTGTAGGTCATTCATACAAATAGTTTTATATCCTGCAGAAACCTTTTGGAGAGTGGAAACTGCTGTGCTTTCTAATTATATGTGGTATTTTTATCTAAACAATGTTTTTCCATATTTCTTCCTGGAAAGGCACCTGTGTTGAAAACCTTACTGGAACTGCAATTTGACACGTGATGTTCCTCCTGTATGCATAAGACCTTTACCTTTTGTAGGAGGAAATGAAGCTACTAAGGCATGATTCATTTCAGAGACACAAAAGCTGGTGGTTATTTATTTCTCTGTTTACTCAGTGTATTCACAGATTTCTTGCTTATTGGCTCCAAGTTTTTTTGAGCAGCGGGATTTAGGATATCTGCAATTTTCAAGAACCTCCTTTATAAAGCAATGCGCCACTTTTGCCTTTTGCTATTTTTTTTTATATCCATCTGTCATAGCTTCTCAGATACAACCAAACACTGAGCTTTTATTTATGAATCCTTTCAGTTCTCTGAGGAAAAAAAAAGTCAGATGAAGGCAGTTTGAAAACATCTGATTAAGTCAAGTATCAATTTGTTCCATGCTATACCAGGCTGAAATCTTGATCCTTCACGCCTGATATTAACTATGATAGCAAATGAGCTTTTTAGCGAGAGTGGGAAAAGTCATTAAGTGTTCAGAAATTTTCAGCATCACATGCCAATCACTTTCAATCTCTACAGGAGCAGACTAATGAGATCCTGCTTCTGGAGTACTGACTTGTAACTGGTTTCTGTTGGAATTAATTTTCTCCACGATTTTCCTTTTCTGTCTTTGTTTTTCTAACCCAAAGTTTAATTGTAATGCTGTGTTTTTGCACCCATCCTCAGTAGTTTGACCGGGGATCTGTTTTCTATGCTGTTCACTTTGTGATTAAAATGACAACGAGATTACAGTTTCTCAGCTCAGTGCCCTTGATATTCTTGTAAATTGCTAATCTCTTTTACACATTCTACTAATACAAGCCATTTGAAAGTTCTTTCCTTGAAATTCTCTGATTTCATTGAAGTCTGCCCCTCTGAAAGCTGTTGTTTTCATTTGATCTTTTTTGTGCACTCTGTTGGGGTCATGAAATTACAGTACTCTATTCACCCATACCCAAGATATCTTTTAATCTGATGGCCTCCGAATTCTTTCTTCTTGGTTTAAGTAATATGTAGATTTTCTCCACTATGGATGTCCTACAGCTTTGTTACTAATGGGAAGAACTTGCAGGACAGGCAGGGTCTAGCTATGTCCTGGTTCCTGTTTGTTATTAAAATTTCCAGTGATAATTACTCATTTAGGGTTTTAAAGGATCAAAATGACATTACCTACTCTGGCTTACACTTGCAGGAAATACTTCTCTGTGAGAGTTTTCAGTAGCCGGTTCTGTATTTTGTGGCACTTTTATTTCAGTATCTTTGTTTTCCCATTTTAGGGCCAGATACGAGCCTCAGATATAGCTGAGAATTCAATCTTTTGAAATAACATCCCTGTTACTCTCATATCCTTTCACAATACACTTATTTTTACCTAATTCTTTTGTTTTTCCTGTGTTACCATCTTGCCTCTAAATACTTGTTCAGCACTGGGAACTGTGAACTGTTTATGTGTGTATACCCGTTGAGGCCTGCATTTACTTGATTATTGAACTTAGAATACCAAAGGAGTGTTTGACTTCTAGAATTAAAGGTGTCACCTAAGCTGCCTATATAATATGAGGATTTAAAAACCTTTGGGAGGAACAGGGAGATCCATGGGAACAATGTAGTGACTGTAGCAACCTCAAAAATACTTCAAATATTCCCTGTTATAGAAATAATGAAAAAATTATCAATATATAAACAGAGACAATTTCAGAAACCCCCATAGATTAATAATCTGCTCAACATTCAATTTTTAAAAGCATTTAATTTTGATTTTTCTTTACCACATATGTCTTTGGTTATGTCTTTCCATTTCTTTAGAGGTTTTGGAATTGGAATGAGACAGTTTGATTTACTTTGGATCATGTTTCCTGTAAGTCTGCATTTAAACATCCTATCCATGAAAGATAAATAAAAACCAAATCATATCAAGGATGCAAAGGACTGAGAAAAACATAATGTTTTTCTGTCCTGGAATTAGAGTACCACGGAATTATAATTTCAATCTTCATTAAAAGCAAACTATAATTTTTAATCTTCTATGCCCTTAAAATCATGATCCAATGAGGCATTTAAACACCTGCTCTACTTCAAAGTGTGCTCAAAATTACTTTATTGGATCAGGTCCTAATTTGCTCAAAACCATAAATGGACCTTATCAAAAGTCAACAAGCCTGTGCTTTGTGACTTTCTTTCAAGTTATTTTATTTGAAGCACAGGATCCAATTAATTCCAATAGAGCTGTTTTACAGATATTAAATTTACATATTAAGTACTAAATTGAGGCCAAATTGAAGAATTCCAATAGTCTAAAGGCTTTTGCTTCTATAGCTGTCTGCAGTGCAAAGCTATATTTGTGGAAGAGTTTCCTGTTATTAGACAATTTAATAAATTATACTGATTCAATTCTTTTAACCTAAATTTACTTCATAAAGACATGCATCATTCTTAAACTGCTATCACATAGTCATGAAATGCTTTTCAAATATAGCTAATTAAAATAAGGTAATGTAAATAAATGGTAATATTTATATACTGGACACACTACATACTGAATTCCTCAGAATTAATTTTTGGAACACTTTAGCTGTATCTTGTTAAGATGAAGTTTGGTTCTGATTTGCAGGATCACTGTGAAGTTCCTCATTAAACTGTCACTCAGAGACTATAAGAATGGAAAACCCATTACTGTGTTAATTAGATCTGTGGTAGTTTTCAGGCTGGTGGTGACAGCTGCCTGCATGTGGCCCAGCATATACATTATCCTGGTGGTAACACTACCTTTGCTATGCTGGAAGACTTTTCACAGCCATGACAGAAGGGAAAAGGATGCTGCTTTTCCCCTTAGGGGGCACTATCACAATCCAGGAAAAAGTTTCATAGGTTAGATTTATTTTCTTGCAAAACATTTGTAATGACACAACATGCTGCAGATTCATTGCACTTTGTTCTCTTAAAATTCATTTCTTGCTTAAATGTAGCTGTCTTGCACAAACACACAATTACATTCAACGAGGTACAAATGTTACCAAGAAAAGATTATATTAACGAATTCCAAGGGTCTATATTGTTCAAATATGTTTTGCTTCTTGCACGACTACAGGTTTTCAGGAAATTATTCCATGATAAATTAGGTGTTTTTACTTCTGGGCTGTCCCATGTGGGGTCAGGTCAGAGGTAGTCACTACATCTTTTAATGTATTTCAGCTGTTAATTATTTTCAGTTTCAGAAAATGGGGTGAAACAGAACGTCCTAGTGTGCTCTTTTGACATGGATACCAGTCAATTTTTTTAACAGTGTTCATGCAAGTAACGTCCCTGGCCTGTTAACCAGCCTCATGCTGCAATGCAGCTGTTACAGGGATGGAAACAAAGGTACAATATTTGGAAATTTACATGCTCTGGAGCAAACTCAAGTAGGCACACACGTCTGGTGAAAGTGCAGTAGCAAAGCCCACCTCCATTGATAGGAATATGTTCGGAAAGGTTGGTGAACTCCTTTGAATTACCCTGAATTTGCTCAATACTGATAACAATTAGTAGCTAATACTTCTCATAAACTCCAAAACTCCACATCACAAGCATTCACTTGTTCCCGTGGCCAGGATTCTAAGTCACATATGAAAAGCAGAACATTCTTTGTCAAGCCACTGCATAATTTCTTCAAGAGAAGCTCAAAACTAGAAACAGTGAGTCAGGTCAGGCCTGCCAAAAGCAATAGCATCTCCAGCTGAACTCACGAGATTTTTCCTTTCTTCTACTTTGAAAAGGAAAATGTTCTCTCTTTTTCCTCTAGTAGTGTGCTGGGAGATGCTGCTCAGCACTGTGGTGGGCAGATAGAGTACACAAAGTGAATCATTCATTTAGTGAGTATTCCTGGGCTGACACTTATACCTGTGCTTGGGGAGAGTGCTTAGTGACTATTCCCACAGACACTGCTGTTTCTGTGCATTAAAAAATAAACCATCCTAACAAGAGTGTGCTGTGAATCCATTGAAGTCAGTGAACAGTCTCTCCCTGCCCTTTGTGCCAGGGTCTCATGCTGTGCCTTGCTGAGAAAAATGACCTAATGAATTTTTCCCCATCTCTGACTTTGATGACTCTCTGATGTTATCTTCACTAGGTTTCCTTTTCAATCTCATTTGCTTCTACATAACTTATCTAGTTGTATTTTCTGTCATATTTTTTAAATTCACAATTTAACACTGAAAATTATGTAGAAATTTTGATGTTTAAGGATCATGGACTGCTCAAAAGAAATAAACCAAGTCTGCCAGTCAGAATACACATCATAATTAGTGTGGAATCAAAACTTTTGCTATGCATATAAATTATTCCCCTTCCCAAAGTCTTAGAGAACAGGTGGATGAGACTTTAGTATCATAAAGTTCTGTTGATTAAAACAAGAAGCAGTAATTGGGACAGGAAAAATCTTTCTGTTCTTCAGTTTTTGGTCTGAGCTCATGAACTTGCTTTGAACCCTTGAACAAAGGGTGGAATCCAAAACCATTTGTCTGGAAAAATAAAGCTGTGGTGTGCTAGTAAAGGGGGATATTTACAAGACTGAAAAAAAAGTTGGGTAGGTTTTTCTGGAAGTTTTGTGATCACTGAAGGGGATGTATGACTGAGCTACTGAATTCAAAGTAAGAATGAGAGAGAAAATAAAAAGGTACATCAAGATTCACAGGTCAGTGTTCATAGTCCATCCCTCACACTGTGGAAGAATACAATTGTAAGTTAAATTTTCTTCTCTCTGAATTGAGGAGTCTTTGCTCATGGAACACACGTGCCTTTTTCCTTCCATCATAACCTTCTTTGAAGATCTCTACTGATCAAAAGTTTTAAAAAGTGGTAGTAATCCACATTAGAACAAGGAGATCAGAAACTTGTTTTCCTTTTGCCAAAAAGGACAGTTTACATTAGTGCTTTCCTCAATTTACCTCTTAGATGGTATGTACAAGACATTTCAAACAGACAGGGGAAGAAGAATAACACTTTATACTTGTCCCCAGTAAAGCAAAGATGCCAAGAAACTAGATTGTCATAGGAAGACGTGAAAAATCAAGAGCCACTATGAACATTTCAGGTTTCATGCTGATTTTATCAAATATAAAACATGAAATCCTCTGACTGTGCTCTCAGAAGTAATGTCTATCCCCTCAAAAGAATTTGTATTTTTTTATCACCTTCATATCTCAAAAACTTTTTTGGAAAACAGGTTCTCAGAAGTAGCAATATGTGATTTCATGTGGGATGAAAACCAGTAAGAGTATCTAGTGCACGAGCTTAATTTGACAATTATTGCTCTATACCAGGGTTGCTCAGCTTATTTTTTATATCCAATGGAAAAATAAGTGTCATCAGATTTCTGATTTTGAAATGGAGAAGAATTCCTGCTTCAGAAATCAGTCAAATTCTCTTGTTTACACCTGAACAAAACCCTGAAAATTTCACTGTCAAATGAAGACTATTACACCCACAATGTAATAGTGTAGTGAAGACTATTACACACTCTTCAGTATGAAGAGTGTTGAATGGGTGTGTAAAGGCAATGTAATTTAAATCATGAAAGGTTTCTAAAAATATCATGATCCAGGAATCCATTCACTGCAGAATTCAACCCAGCAGCTCTGATGAAACTGGCAAGATGCATTGGCTGAAGTTATCATGGAACTCAGCATATGCAATAGCACTGAATTTACTAGTTTGTCTCATGGTTATAACTACACATATTCCAGTAGTGACTCGAACTATTTTTTATTTTTTTTGGTACAACACTGACTATTTTGTTTCTGACAAGAACCTGGCGAAGAAAAGAGAGAGGGAAATATCTGTATTGCAAACATTGCGAAGAAACTATCAAAACCTTTTCTTTTTTTTTTTTTTTTTAACAACTTGTATTTACCTTCCTGAGTTAATTGGTCTTTGCCAGAAATTTATATATTGCAGTATAATGCAGCCACGCAAAACACCAGTTTCTCAACCCCATAAGTTTGTTTCCATGAAAGAGGCTACAGGAGCATTAGATTTGTAACAACCCTGCTGTAAGGAAAACTTTGGTCTCCTAGCTGGCATAATTGTTATCAGCTGCAACTTACAGGGTTTCCTCTTGTTATTGTTATCACTTGGCACAGAATTATAATGCAGGTTTAGCCAGTTATTTAGCCATCTGTGAAGTGTCTTAACTCTGTAAGGTTTGGTATTAAATAAAAAATCTTATTAGTTTTGAGGAATATGACTTCATGGTATTGTCCACAATTCAGTTAAATAAAGATGAAGTCAGTTGGGAAATTGCTACAGTGAGACTAATTGCATATAATAGCCTAGAAAAATATGGGGATTATAGATTAAACTAAATCCTTCAATAAAGCTTCCTTATGCTAGATATTTTTGGCTTCCCTTTCCTTGCAACAAGCTATGTAAAAAATTGAACATCTCCCTAAATTATCTTCTTTTAATTATTTAAATTTCAAATAGAACATTTTTCATCTCTTGTCTTCATTTCCTGGCAGAGACCAGAAAAAATGAATTAATTTCATTAAGAGACATTAGAGGTACAATATAGAATACTAAATCTGGTCAATAATACACTGACTTATTGAATCATCTGGTAGTAAATTAAAAATTATTTCAACAGCCCGCAGGCTAAAGTATTAAAACCAACATCAAACCCCTTTCGCTTTCACATGTAAGAATTAAAGGAAACAAAGGGCTGGAGTCTAAACACAGAGTCTTCTGCTCATTTATGCCCAGGGATGCCACCAGTAACTTCAAGCTTTCTGCCTGCCATTGAGAGACACAAAATTTGCCAAGATTTATATTCCTATATCATCAGAACATTCTAAGCTTGTCTCTGTAGCCCAACCTAAATTTCTGGAGGAGCAATTTTCTGAGTTATGTCCTAGAAAGGGCAGAAAGTTGAGAAACCAGTGCCTACACCAGTACGAAGAAAGTTGAAAATTAGGTGCATTATGTTACTGAGAAGCCAGCATATTGTTTTTGTCATGTCTGATAAGTTCTAGATCAGATTAAAGAAAAACAAAACAAAACAAAACAAACCACAAAAAAACCCCAAAAACCAAACAAAACCAAAACCAAGAAACCAAAACCAAAACCAAATCCGAAAACAAACCCTCTTTTTATAAAAGAACCTTATATATGATCTTTTTTTAAAAAAAATCCCACAACAGAAAACTTATGAGCACATAAAAAAATCATAGAACCTTGTTAATAGTTTGATACGTTACTTAAGTTTATGGAACAAAGTTATTTTATCAAGGAATAAAGTAATTCCCATTTTTCACATCTTTGCTTGGATGAATGGGAGTGCTCATAAATTTTGTTTCTTGTTTGAGCTAAAAATATGTGATTATATACACATCTGTACATACATATATATACAAATATACCAATTCAATTTCCCCTAGGCAATGTGTGGTCTCAAGGATATTTCAAAGCTTATTTCAAAAAGGAACAGGACAACCTGTGTCTGTGGTGGATTTGATGAGCAGAAGTAGATCTAACAGTGTGAAGGAAGCCTCAGCTTAATCCTTATTAGAAGTGTTTGTAAAGCAAGTAATATCTGAGAGGGAACAAACTAGAATAGATTATGTGGGAAGTGATAAGTCTACATTTTTGGACATGTCTACAAACAAGCTGGAAAATACCAGGAAAAAAATACAGTTAATCTTACATTAGGAGAAGAAAGAAGATTAAAAAAAAAATCTCTCTTCACACCCCTAGAAAGACAAAGCAGAGTTGGGTACATCCTCCTGGAGGGCAAAGTTTAGAACTTGAGCATAGGTATTTAAGCATGCATTCACATAATTGTTCTAATTTGGCTCAGTAAGATGCTTTCCAATTTTGCAATGGTTCTCTCACTGCACCTTGGTTTGCATAGCAGAGGGGTGTCAGGAGGCACAAACTGTGCTCCCTTTAGGTAACACTAAAGTGAAAGCTGCAGTCTGGGATCACATTTAATATATTGTAGCTGTTAATTAGCAATCATCTCATGGGGTCATGCTAAATTGGTCTGGAGCAAAGTGACTGCAGTGCAGAGAAAGTTTCTTACACAATCTGTGTAAGGGCTATACAGAGCCTCTCCTGTTAGAACAACCCTCTTGCTAGTGTAGACATGATTTAAGGCTTTAAATGGTTACAACAGTAAATTGCTGATGCAGCCAGGATCTGTTGAACTTCTGAATCCTGTACCACAGATACAATGAAAATCAAGCAGAAGGAAAATAAAAGGAGAGGCAGAAATTAAGATGAGCACCTTTTAGCCCCCTTTAACGGTGGAAAAATTTTACTGGACAATATTTATACTGTATTAGATCATCTCTATGCATCTCTATTTCAAGATATGTAAAAACATTCATAACACCAATACTCAGAGTTATTTGAAGGCAAATCAATGGACACCAGGAATCTGCTCAGGCATCACTGTTCTTCATCTTCTCTGAGAGTACTCTCCAAAAGATGCATTTCCAATACAGATTACAAATGAAATAAAAGTCTTTATGCTAGAAGGTCATGGTTTTTATGCTTTTTCCCAATTAGTATCTGGCCTATTGTTTATCTTAGAAAGACACCATGAAGTGTCTTTTTTTATAAAATATTGTCACCAGCAGAACATAAATTAGTAGATCACCTCACAATACAATGGTCTCTCTCCTCTTGTGGTGCCCCACGCTTCTGTCTGTCATCCAGCAGCCAACACGGAGCTGCGAAAGATCAGGAAAAAATTGTGAAGATCTGGAGGATATGTTTCTGGTTTTTATTTGATATCAGACACTCTTTCTGTTAGACCTCAAACTCCCTTCCAAATGCTTAAATGGGTTTTGCCTCTCTTGGTGGTTTCTCAGAATGTTTCCTATTGCACTGAAACACATAGAGAATCACAATTATAGATCGTTTATAGCCAGAAGAACTTGTTTGTAATTCTGAAAAGGATCAGAAACAGACACCAACATAAATAATGGGATGCTAAAAGGACATGGCTTGACTGTCAGAACGTTTTCCTGATGGTTGCAAACTACAGGGAGCTGCTGGAGGCACTGAATGAGAGACAGCAGTATCATAAATGTCAGTAAGCAAAGATTAGCCAAAGGAGGGTTGTGTTCAGGTGTTCAGGTTGGATCTTTACTCAAAATTAAACTGTACTTTTAAGCTTTATCACTTAAGCAAATGGTAAAGCTTAAACAGGCCTTGTGAAGCCTATGTCTAATTGCTCTTAAAATTGAATGTTCTTGGAAAGAGCTAAATGGTGAAACAGAGTGCCTGCAGCTTGGCTGAAATCTTGATGGAGCATGAAAGGGAGATGGTGGAGGTTTGGGGGCAGCTTTATTCATTCTGACACAAAAACCTTTTTGTTCTACAGGTGACTTGACCTCTTGGAGTTCTCACAAAGGCTTGAAATTGTACTCTGAAATGAGTACATTAAAGCTGGAAGATAAAATCTGAGCCAAAATACTGTAATGTCCCGAGATGATGAAAAAAATGGGAATTTCTCTCCATATGTACAATATATATGCATCTTTGAAATACAAGCACACACACAAGTACACACCAACATAGTAATTTATCAGAAAGCTCACAGGAAGTTCTGATACCAATTTGTAAGGAAAATGACAAAAATATGAAATGATGAATTGTCTAAAATGCAAGAAGTGGCTCCTCTGACCAATTGCATAATGGTGAGAGTCACCACTTGCAGTGTGCAGACTTTTTATGATCCAGCTACAAAGTGTTGCAGATCTGTCCTCCCCCAGATCCTCTCATGGGCGGGACTTCAAAGAAGGCAAGGCAGCCAAAAGAGGAGGATGGTGAAATATTACTGAATTGCATATATTTTCGAAAACATAAACTATTAAAAAAATACCAATAATTTTCTTTCTGTCTTGCAAAGCCATTTTTATTTCTCCTACAAGAGTGCTACCTCTATTAGCTTTGACTACAGAAAGGCACAATTGCATATTCGATTAATGAAGGAATGTCTCTCTTTTAAACACAGACTGCTGGTAGGCTGCAGTATTTCTCTAAAGGCTGAGGCTAGACTGAACACAGGAGACTAAGTAAGGAAGAAGATAAAAAGGGCAACACATTCCTGTGTGAAATGCAATATTCACTTTGTCTCAGAATCAGACACCGACTTCCACCTCTGCGTGCGTGCAAGCGGGCGCCACTGGCACCACAGGGTATCATTCCTTTCCTCCACCCAACAGCACCAGGGCAAGATTTTGAAATTGCACCTGAGTTTAACTCTCTCACAGACACAGACACAGTCTCACAATTACCAACACCTGTACAGCTGAATTGCAATAAACATCAAGGACATGATAACTCTCTGGGGCACTGACCCTGCCCAGTGCTAACTTTTTGTATCCCCACAAGTTCTTGAGATTCATATATCCAAATATTAAGAAGGTTTGGCGTCCAGTCAGAATTCTTCCACACAAAATGTTAGGCTTTGGGAATGATATTTTTTGGGAGGAGGAACAGATTTCTAGCTCTGACCATTGGATAATAAATCCCACTACTTACAAAAAACAAAGAAACCTCTATTAAGGCCAAAGTCAGTGATCTTGACTAGGTTGTACAAGATGGCATTAATTTCATAATCTATCCTTTTTCCACAGAAAGAGTGAATGATTCCTCAATCAGGAGCTTATCTTAAAAGTATTGAGCCTTGTTCTTTTTACACTTTCTATCTGAAATGATCTTTGGAACTAAATAATAAATTATTTTTCTCTCATATTTCACACTAGTATTGATAGAAATGAAAATAACCTTGACAAGTGCAGTTTTACTCATTTGCTGAGGAAAAACATCAGCAAGGTATTTAAAGGAGGTGTGGCAAAGGAATGATCCCTTAATGCCTGCTTAGGCCTTTCCAGGCATTGCCTCTTCTGAATTTTTAAGGAGAGAACAAAAGAAAAGTCAGTGTTGTGAAGCTGATGTATAAATAATCCTTTGGATATTGTCCATGACAGCTGGCTCTCACACAAGAGCAGGTAAATATGTGATTATATATTCAGTGTTAGAGGAAGTTGACAATTGCTGCAATAACTAGTGAACACATAGTTTAGGTTAGAAATGTGTACCAGGAGACAAGGTTACGGATGTTTTCCAGAAGGCAGAAAACAAAAGGCCAGTTATTAAACTGTTCCAGTTGGTGGAGCAGATGAGAGCCAGCGTGTTTTGTGACTGTGTGTATGCAACATATCCCTTATAGTTCCTCAAAGGAGCTCTTTTTAAACATAAAAAAGCTGAAATCAGGTCACTAACAGCAACCCAGAATTCTAGAAATGTTTTTCTCACTCCTAGGGTAAACAGAACTTTTTTTTCATGGTGAGGTGAATTTTCTTTAGTCCTATTGACACAGTCTCTAAAACCAGCAATTTCTACCACTTCACATAAAGCGTGAGGCTCCTCACGCAAACATGCTTCACAGCATCCTGTGAGCAGAGGCTGTGTAAGAGCATTTTTTAACAAGGTAATTACAGAACATTATTCATGAGCTCACTGGACATTGCTACACAACAGGACTTTATTCTCTGTCATTCTGGGTAATTCTGACAGTAGATATCCTCATCCAACAAAGTTGCAGTCCTGCCTTTAGAAAATTATAATGAAGGATGCTAAATGCATGGGATAGTCATGCAAAAAACCACACGTGGTGTGTATTATGCTGTACTGTTACACTCTCCAAAGCAAATTCTCCTTGATATCCAAAAAAAGGGGAAATACACTTACAAGCAAAAGATATCAAAATAAGCAAAACCTCAAAAATTATTGGCTTAGAAACCGTTTTCTTCTGTCTTCTTTTTTTTTCTTCATGTGAAACCTGAGAAGCTCACTAAGGTTATGTTTTTAAGCTCTTCTCTGCAACTACAGGAAAATTTTCCTCTTAGCTGAAAGTTAAGACTGGCATAGGGAAACACCAGCTACTCTAAGAGTCATGACAATATAATTCTGAGCTCACCTCAAACCTGGCATTGAGGAGATGACTCAGGTGCCACTTTCAGGGCTGCTATCATGAAACAGAAACCACGGGCAATATATTTCTACTCTCACAGACATAGAGGAGTATGTGCTCAAGCCCAAAAGTGCTTCACCCTAGTAGGGTAAAAGAGCCATGGTGAGAATACAACAGCAAAACACTGCCCCATTCCTTCTTCTCTTTCTTTTGGCATCCTTCTATGCTCTTCCCACCATTTCCTGAGCACAAGAGACAGCTCAAGCCTTCTGACACCCCTTTTTTTTTCCCCAAAAATCACTCTGACAGATTTTTTTAAATATTATTTATTGAGGAAAAATGTATATATTGTTTATTTTGCCATGGCTTGTGTTTTTTATCTCTTCTCCTTCCACCCTCCCCCTTCCAGTCCACAAAACCAGGTGTTGTGTAATTCTGTGAACAAGTAGCCAGGGCTAGGACTGGAATGTCAACTTCACTGACACAGCAGTGAAAAATAATGTGAAAAGGTCATGACTGTGATAAAGTATCCCTGCATCTTTCTGTTGAGAAATGCAAGGCTTCTGTTGACTTTGCAGAGCTAATCAGAAGCAGGATGATTTGAAATCAGACTTCCTCTCCCCTTATGTAAGCCACTTACATAAACAAAAGGTAAGGAAGCACTTAACCTGGATTAAGGACTATCTTTGAGTTTACACTATCCTCAGTCATGGAATGACCATGACTGGAAAGGAAGTTTTTAAGCATTATCAGCCTATACATGTATCTGAATTTGGGGTTGCTACATAAGCAAAGCAGCTCCATCAACTTCTCTGCATTCTTACCAGGGTTACTAAATGGAGATGTATGCCCTTCAGTGTGTAAGAGAACTATTTATTTTCATTTCAATGGACTTTCTTATAAGTTGCTAATAAGTTATATGAGAATTGCTTCAAAATGCTAAGTGAGAGGCATTTTACACTGCTGAGAATCAAAAAAGAAAAAAATATATTTTGAAATTTATTTTCTCAAAAGATGTTAAAGATTCTGTTGAAAGTGGCTTTGATTAAGTAATGCGTTAAAGTAATTGTCAATGGCATCAATTAAGAAAGCGAGACTATTAAGAGGATGTGTTTCAGTGGACAGGTTAATATTTACTCCAAAAACCCACTCTATGGCTTAACTGAGTCAGCAGGATGAGTGGGAGAAGGACTTGTGGAATGCTTCTCAGAAGTGGAAGCAAATTCAAATTAGTCTGTCTTAATGAAAAGGGTACAGTCATTACAAAAAGTGGCTCTTGCTAGCAAAGTGTCCTCTTTTTTTCCTATTTTCCTTTTATGTCCATCTCATCAGTTTCAGGAGCTGCTTCCCACTCTGGCCCACTGCTTGGAAAGGAGGGTTTAGTCCTCTGCAGCTTTGTATTGCAGGGTGAAGTGGACAAGACAGACTACTTGCAGTCTGCCTTTTGCGGACATCTGCTGCTCCCAAGAACTCAGCCAGGCTGTGAAAATGCCACTTTTGCCCACAGCCACAGTGCCAAGCATCAGACCTTCCAATCAGATGCAACTCATTGGCTTAAACAGATTTCTTTCCATATGCTCCAGAACAAGAGAGTCAAAGTCCCTCTGCTACTGTGCTC
This sequence comes from Pycnonotus jocosus, assembly GCA_013400435.1. NCBI lineage: Eukaryota > Metazoa > Chordata > Aves > Passeriformes > Pycnonotidae > Pycnonotus > Pycnonotus jocosus. The sequence continues at coordinate 170,114 of VWYP01026925.1, read as the reverse complement.
TACAGTAAACTGTCTCTGCATTAGTGATCCAGAAAAACTGATGTTCCTAGACATTTAGTGTTTCTAGAATTAAACTTCCAATATTACTACATTATTATGCAAACACAGTTAATCAATTTACCTTCGCCAGGAATAGTCCTGCTCACAAGAGTTAGCGCTGCAGAAAACTGGTCATTTGTAGGAGTTATTCCTGCATATTTTTGAAATTTTTTTGGGGCTGAAATTAAAATTAGAAATGTTAGTGATTAGCAAAAAATGTAGTGAACTGATGGAAAATTTCATGTGAAGTCTAAAGATATGGTAGAAGAGGCGAGTTTTACAAGTATGTCCATAAGAGCTAGGGAAAAAACAGGTAATTATTTTTCTTTATTGAGGATGAGAGCTCATGTCCAGACTTCTTGTTTGCCAGAATGTGCTAGTGGTAGAATTACAAGGATGTTGAGAATTGTATGTTCAGAGACAAAAATCCTGGATTAACTTCAGAGGAAGCTTGAATGTCCCATTTGTTCTCCAAAAAACCAAATTCTTTTATGTAACTGGATTTATTTTCAGTCAGATTCGAGTAAGCAAAGGTTAAAAAATACAACATATTTCATCTTTCTTATTGCTAAAGTCATCTCTCTCAATCCCTTATATACTGACTATCTAGATCTCAGTATTCATACTGGAAAAGACCTTGTATCCATAGCCCGGAATTCAAACATCCAACCATATTTTATTTTGTCATATTCTTTTTTTCTTAAGACCTGAATTCCCAAAACTGCCAAACTCCACTCAGTTACAAAAAAAAAAAAATCCACTTCTTTTTTTTAACCCTGTAAAATCATATGTGGGATGTTTGTGTGAATATAGAACTCAAAATTAAGATGAAACTTGTGTAGATAAATCTGATCAGCATCACTATTTGTACTGATTATCAAGCATAATGTAAAGGGAAACTTGGAAAAAAATCTGCTACTTGTGAACTCTGTAGCACCAAGAATGAAAACTGTCAACAGGGCAGTAGATTTCATATCTCATTTCAAATGCTTTTATGTCTAAACATTCCATCTTTCATGACCTTGCAATACAACTGAGATATACCTAAAACCAGAGTTAAATCACAGTGATGACGATTTGAAATTTTTATATGAATAAGCTTCAACAAAAATACACAAAAAACCCTCATTCCCCCTACAGAAAAATCAAAGCATCTGACTCTAATTTCAGAAAAAGCAGTCTTTGTTAAAGAAAAAGATGGGTTTTATCAAAATAATAGAGATTGATACGAACTTTCAAAAGTGTAAGGTCCTGAATTGTAATTTGGCATATTTTGATTTTAAAATAACACTGTTTACCAGAGTCATAATTTTTATATTTTTGATGGGAATGGTCACACCATATGAAATATTATAGCATTTTATACTTTCTAACATAAGAAAGTATATGTCAAGGTTTTCCCTATACCTACAAAACTTTCTGATGATACATTTTCTGTCATTTAAATGGCTGCCTTTCAAAGAGCCTTTGCTGTCACATGAAACTTCATAAACTCTTCAAACCTATTTTATATAAGGAACAAAGTGATGTATGAGGATTAGGTAGGTTTTCCTTTTGTTTTGAAGGAGTTATTCTGGTCATCCTCATATTCTCTGGGAATTGACATTCACTTTAAAACCTGACCATTACTTTCTGCAAAACACCATCATAGCCATAAAAAAAGGGAAGAAATTTATTTCTGAAGCTTTAAGAGGCACTTCAAATTTCTATAGCAAATCTCTGTCTATAGAGCCTAAACATCACCTTATCTTCACAACCCTGTAATAATGATTATATATAAAAAAATAGGCAGAGCTTTTTTTTCTTTTCTGGTAATCACACACAGAACACTCCTGCCATAAGCATATTATGGATAATGAGGGCTGCAAGGACCAGTAAGCAGCATCACTCTCCCTTCCAAAGTACAGCATTTATTGCTCAAGCTGTCAGAGCTAAATGGTTTTAGCATGTGTGCTTATAACAACGTGCTAGCTGTTATGTGCCTGACATGTGGCAGCAGCTTAAAACCATTTGAAAGCAGAGGTTAAAGAAGGCTTTTGCACAGTGAAGGATAATATTGCTAGAGAAATCATTGCTGCACCTGTGAGGACAGCCTACAGACACTGCCTTTCAGATGCTGGTTTGCATTCTGCTGTGAGAAACCTGCCTACGTGGTGTGAGCCTGCATTTTGTACAGGCTCATCCGCAGTGCAGGTGGGGGAAAACCAGCCCCTGCTTCCCCAGAGCCCCTCAGTCTGAGAACAGGTGCCCTTTAAAAGGGCAAATGATTAACATCCACTCTCACCTGAAATATCTGCAATGGCTGGTTCAGAACACTGTTATGATATGAAATGCAGCTGTAGAGAGCAAAACCAAGAAGAGGTTTGGAGCTCCATTTTTCTGGACTAAGACAACAAGCACCAGAACTTTGCCTTGAGAAGAGCAAAGCAGTGCACAGCACACTTATCATTGTTCCCAGTGTACTCATCAGTCAGGCTGTATCTTTTCTTCCAAGTCGTTGCAGTGTTAAGTAAGAATTTCTGGGACAAAAATACGATAGCACACATAGGACAAAAGTTCTTCCCCATTTGTTTCTTCAAATGCCTGAGGAAAACTTGCACACTTTTATCAGTAGATTTTGTCTGATCAGACCAAGGAGAGAAATTAATTCTAGGATCTCAGCTCTCTCAGAAAATATGGTAGTGGTTTCCCCCTGTGTTGTACCAACTCTGCACCTGCTCATCCATGTCCTGGTTTCTCAGCTAGGAAAAGTAACGCAAAGGGGTAGCAATACTCTTCAGATTTCTTCACAAAGACCATAAAGCTCAACACCAACTCATATATCCACACTCTGTACTGTTTTAAAGGAAGTTTTATCCTGTAATTACTGTACAATATTTATGTAGTAAATGCAGTCTAATCAAAGAGTAGCTAAGAAAGTGATAGGTTCATCCCCACTTAACTCTCATGTTGATATACTTTCAAGAGATACTGTTCTTCATCCTAGCTCAATAATACTCCTAATTTTTTGCTTCTCACTCAATGACTCCCTAAATACTGCATGTAACTTGGAACTTTTGAACAAACTGAAATGAGTGTTTCCTATTCTCTGTCACAGCATGTGTCCAACCAGGGGCATCTGAGCAGTTTGTTGGAATTTCCTTGAAAGAGCTCTAGGTCTCTTAGACTATTTCTTGCATAATCTAAAAATAAAAGCTTGTTTTAATAAAAACTAAGTCATATGCTTCACTTTCCAATGGACACTATTTAAATAATATTTTTGTAGAATGCACTTTGTACATAGGAAATAAGTTTGGATTGTACAGATATTCAAACCAATATGAGCGCTCAACATGGCTGAACTGCTGGTGTCTACTGAGCACAAATGCAGCTACAAGAGCTTAGGGAAAGACACACTTTCAGAGTTTCACCTAGGAAAAGATTTGAAACATTCTCTAAATGGGAGTCAAGATTTAAAATTCAAATACTTGTCTAAAAAGAGATTTAGACAGAAATCCTCCACATTGAGCAAAGTAATTAATCCAAGTGTCAAAGTTAACAACTGCAACAGTGATTAATACAGCAAGAATAAATATTTTCTTACAGTGCAGGTGCAGAGAGAAATGGCATTTGTGAAGAAGGAAGACAAAACAGGGGTCTGTCATGGCTCCTTCTGATTTTACAGACACAGTAGATGTTAACTAGTTTTACCCTGCTGGCACATGATTTCTCCAGTGCTGCCAAGATCCTTCAGTATTTCCTTTTCCTTTTATTTGTTTGCTAACCCAAATCTCCACACTTCACCTTCAAAGATCAGGCAAACCCCTGAAGGCAGAGGTTGTATCTCACTCTGTTTGCACAGAACACTGCACAATCCTGACAGGAGCTGCAGGAGCACACAAGCTTAACTTCATTCATCAGATACTCCCAAAGGGAATGAGTATTTTTGAGGGAACAAAAAAGACTCCAATGATCCTGGCAAATAATGGACTAAGGATATTTTTAATTGGGGTAGGAGGAGTGGTTTTGCTTGAGAGGTTGTTTTGTCTTTTTGTTCTTTGGTCGTGGTGGTGGTTTTCTTTGTTTGGTTTGTTTTGCTTTTGTTTGTTGGTTTGGTTTGTTTGTTTGTGGTTGGTTGGTTGGTTGGTTGGTGGGTTTTTCCCCCCAGAAGAATTGCCAAGTCAAGGTTGAACTTTATCAATGTTGTTTTATTCTACCACACCAGCACTGTAATCAGGTCCCTCTTGGTTTTCTCCAAGGATCTTTAGACATTGAATTCTGATGTTTGCTTTCTATTTTATTTTCAGATTTAGACTGTATTATCTAAACAGATTTCATGTGTTTCTTCTGTTTTGATGTTCTCTGAGTGTGCTCTCAATATATAATTTTTTTTCCACAAGATCTAGGGATCCAGCACCCACTAGCCCCAAACTCCACCTCCTCCTCCTCCTCCTCAGGTTGCTATTGCAGTTAAGTATGTTCTTTTGCAGAATGCTAGAAAGGATGCATGTCCTCAGGAAGACATTGTTCACAGGTCACCCCATCATCTACTTGTATGGTGAAGCTGAGTGAGCTGGAACTGCACTTTCCCTTAAGAGGAAAAGCCCTTGCAAATCACAGGAAGACGATATTTTAGCTTTTGAAAGTAAAGCTTGTATCTACCTTATTAAGTAACAGCCTAAACAGCCTCTCTTCACCTTCAACTGCTAAAAAATTTTTGAAGGAGTTGCTGTTCTCTCCTTTTCCAAATTCTAAAAACCTGCATGAAAGCTATTTGGCAAAATCACCATTTGGCTGCCTTAGGGGATTGTGGACCTGTTACCAAACCAGGTATCTTTGCTGTTGAGGTGATGGTCTCTCTTGGCAAAAGCCTGACTACTGGGTGGTGTACTACCTAGATGACTAGGTTCAGGGAAAGGACAGCTCAGATATAGTAGTCTCTTCTTGACTGGTTGAACTTGAAATTTCCTATGAGCTCTCAAAATCCCACATCTGCCATTGCCTCCTTACTCTAACTGCTGCAGTTCAATAGAGGAAACCAGTCAATTTGCTTTCCAACCACTGGCTTTCTGAAAACTCATTAATAAATACAGCAACATAGGCTACCTTTATTTTCTGAAAAAAAAAAAAAAATCAGTCAGCCTGGAAGTAATGTGCTGTCATTAAAAGTCCTTTTCTTAGATTATTCTTTGGTCATTTTTTTAAAGTCCTTGTCTTAGTGGAAGCCAGGGAACAGTAGACACATTTGCTTACACACCTGTGAATCATCTTTCCCCATGTGACTGAAAGGTGAATTGGATGGCTCAGGGTTTTCACATCCTTTAAGACCCCTCAAAACCAGAAAGACAGATTGTAACAATTTACCTGCAGGCCTGCTGAATCTCCTATGGATTTGCTCAGAAATCAGCAGATGAAGCCACCGTGGCATGCAACAGTCATCTTGTGTGCTGAGGGTGTACTACCAGACAAAAAGTGTTATCATGTATCACTTAAACATGGTACATAACTCCTGGAATGGGTTTGGGTTTTTTTCTTCATTCTAAAAGGAGCTTTACTGAGCATTGCTTTTCCTGTAACTACGGGAGATAATAAATAAGGTGAAATCTGAAGAAAATTGTAACTGGAATGAAGCTGTGATGCTTTGTGACTTACATTTCTCATGATGAGTAAAAAAAAGTGCAGAAAGTTATAGTGTAGAAAGTAATTTTCCTCTTTAGAAAAATCTAATGAATACGGAAGACTGTTTTCTATCTACACAAAATCCAAGTATTTGTGAATAAAGAAACCCAAAACTACATAACAACAGAGGTTTTTTTCCAAAACCAGCAGGGTTGACATAAAATACATAAAGAATTAACATTAGTTCATGAAATAGGGTATGAACTCTGCACATTTCAGTATTTGGGATCTGCTCCCCTGAGAACATGTTGCCAATTATATGCTGAGATTGCCCCCCAAGCAAACCAGCCTTACGGAATCTAAGGAGAAGCTGCATGCTAATCAGCAAATATGGGTTTCAGATAATTCTAATAGTTTACCCTGTCATAAATCCTCCTGCAAAGCCTGCTGATGAAAAAAGAATTTTCACAAGAGCTGTTGATTATACTCATATACTACCAACTCAAGTATTGCTTTTCAATTATTTCATGGTGTGCTCAGCCTTGAAAGTCATCAGGAAGGTTAGAAAAGTCATCTTGTCCTGAATTAATCTATTAGCATAAGTGTTTGTGGTGTTTTATGTCAAGCTGATCTAAACATAAATGGATAAAACATGCTTATTAAAAAAATAACAAAAATAAAGGTAATCTTTTGACTCAGTTAAATTGCAGCCTCAAGTTTTCCTTCATGGTTTTGTCTTCTTAATATTTGCTCGAAGCCATTACAAAAGCCATGACTTCACTTTGTTCCTGTCCAGAAGACTGTCCAAAATTGTGTTTGTCTTGTATGAACAACAACAAAAAAGTGCTGCGAACCAAGCTGAAGTTGTTAAGCAGGTTTCTCTTTTTGCAGACAGTATTACTCCTTTATACACTTTGGCATGCTAATGGCAAATATAAAATTTCTTTTACTAAGAATTTCATGAGTTTTTATCATTTCATGGTAAATATACCAATAGCTTCTACTGGACTGACAAATCTTCATGAGATCCATCACAGATGAGGATTCCCATATCCCATTAATGATTTGATTTTGTCACAAAACACACAGGAAAATCAAAAACGGTTAAGCAATAGATGAGAAACAGTCTCAGGCCTAAATGGATAAATAACCTGCTTTTTATTTCTTGTCTATTGAGACAGGAGGAAAGGATAGATATAGCAGGACTATATCCACATGAAGTGTTCTTGACTGCATCTGGCCCTACATTTTTCACATTTTGAAATACCTAAAGATATCCTTGAGAAAAGGATAGGAATAAAATTTTAAGTTAGGCACATTTTTGGATATCTGATATATGCTGTTTCTATACTGCTTTCTCTAACTTTTCCTGCACTGGCCCTTTTCTCCTAAACTCTTGAGGGACCACTAGAAATGGCAAAATTAAAACAAATGGGAAAAAAAAAAAGTTGATGCAAAAGGTTCTGGAAACAAAGGGGAAAAGAAATCTCAAATTTCTGAGGAAGAAGCAAGAGGTGACTTTGACAAATCTCAGTTTACAAAATTTGGTACAAGTTAAAGTAATAAAACATTTAATGAACTATCATTATTTTCACTATCAGTTTTAAGTGCTTTGAAAATTAGTGTTTCAGAAATGATTTGTCCAGTTATTCTGGATATACCTACATTAGCCATGCAAGTGAACATTTCTTGGCCTGTAAAAATCGACAATCTCTATTGTCAAACTGTTCCCCTGTCTGTCCCTGGAGCAATCTGGATGTCAGCCTGGCCCAAGGACAGAGGCTGAGGGGGTGTCCTACCCTGCAGGAAAATGGCATTTAATGGGAAAGATATGGGCTGTCCCATATCTGTCAGTCTCAGTGCCAACCCATGTGTCCTGGGCATATTAAATTTTAATTATAGTGTTATAGTGTTATATTTATTAATATATATTTATAAACTATATATGGTATATAGTTTATATACATTATACATAATATATATTAATTATATATCTATAATAAACATATTAATTTTAATTATAGTGTTATAGTGTTATATATACAGTTATAGTGTTATCCTCCTAAAACCCAGAAAAAAAAGTGGTGATATATCACTTTCACTTTGAGTTTCACTTTTCTCACAGGTAATTATGACAGATTTTTAGGGGTACCTCAGCTCTGTAGCATTACAAATTCACATATAATAAACCTAAATGGATAAGTAAAGGGCTAAACCAGTCTGGTGCAGATCTCAGTTTGTATATGATGATCTTCCACATATTTCATCAGCTAACCTTGTGTTTTGCCATCCCTGATCAGCCTCTCATAAAACTTATCCCTTCCCAGACCAATACTTTACTGCTCTGTTACAGTTGACTACATAGTTCTCCCCAGCAAATTGCAGTATCAACTTTATTGGCATGATTTAATTTTATTTACCCACAAAACAAAATTCTTCAACCAGAAAAACTGGTTGTGGCTCTTATTTTTTGAAGTTACAATGAACTGGGCTTTCAGAGAGCAAAGTAAATATTTAATTAGCAGCAAGTTATATAAAGCAATTACCTCTATAGAATATGCACTTTCCCCTTCTTTATGTAAGAGATTCATTGTTTCCAAAGAGGAATTTTGTCAAAATAATGACTGTATGGTACACTTATCTAAGAGGAGAGAATATCCTACACCATTAGTGATCATAAGTAACATTTAGCCATTATTGGGTTATCTTTTGTCAAAAGTTCAGAGTATTTAGGGGAAATTAGAGGCCTTATTTGCGTGCTGCATAAGGCTGTTTGTGCTATAAGTGTTTATTACATTGAAATCTCAGAAACGTGTGCATTGGTGTAAACTGACATTTTTAATTCTTGATATTATCAAAAAGTGACAATACCTTATTGCCCTAAATTACTGTCCTTAGAGATGATATTACAGAATAAACAAATACCTCTATAAGCTTGTAGAATGGATATGCCACAACTTGTTTTGCCTGGATAGTTTTTGTGCTGCTCCCTCTACCTCTCATGTCTTCCCAGAGGTTTCTGTCCTATGCCAGCACTGATCACTCTTCTGTCAGAGTCACAAATGCTGCCATAGCCCTGTCTCCCTCTGTGCCTTCTTCATTGAGCAATGCTGAGCAATTAAGGATAATTAAGAGTGACTAAGTACTGAGATAGCTTCACTGAGTGCAAGTTACTCTTTTAAAGCTCTTCTAAGTCAATGACCCCTCACTGGTAACTTCATTGTCCAGGGATTGCAAGCAAGGAGGAAAAGCCTTTTGATGTGGATATCGTGAGCAACGGGAAAAAGAGGAGAGAGTCACATAAAGGACCCTAAAAATTCAATATTTACAAAGTATTCCACTGAGGGAACTGAAAAAAACAGAGATATGACCTCCTGGGGTTATTTACTAGCCTTGCCGGGGACCTCTGATAGGGGATGTGTCTCTCAGGTGACAACTGGCACCATGTCTCAGAGGTTCACAGGGCAAATAAGAGATGAGCTGATAGAATGCGGGCAGCTGTTGAGGCTGGCTGTGCCACGGGCTTGCTGACCCAGGCAGTTGTCCAGGAAGGGACTTTACATCATCTCTTGTCAGTCTTGGGGTGAGTTCTGCCTGTTGACTCTGAAAGTTCCTGGCTTCAGTGCCTGGGCAAACCTGAGCACTCACTGTGTCCAGAGTCACGGCTACTCAAGGAAGCAAGTGCTGGATCACTGTTTGTCTTTCATTCGTCTTCACTGTCAAGGAACACTGAAAGTACAAAATGCAAATCTGTCCTGGGTTGCTCTTACCCATATAATCTCTTCCACTGAGCAGTGTTTCTTAGCAAAGAACCAGATGTCAAATGTGGGGTCTTTGCAGTAACCCTTACTTTAACAGTGTTGGGAGGGCTAGGTAAAATACAGAAACTTTCTCCATAGTAACATGAGATGAAGTCATCTGAAGAGCAATCCTGTGAGTATCTGATTTACTGGGAGCTATCCATGCTTAAAATTAAGTGTTAATCAAAGAGTTTGAGTGTATTAGACCCTTTATCTGTATGTGGCACTGATAAGCATGATAGAATAGAGGAAATATTACACTACAGATGAATTCCATTTTGCTTTTAATTATGAAAATAATGCACTGTTTTATCATAATAGCCACTCTAACTCTACAGAAGACTCTACAATGTTATGTTAAAAGATAACTTTAGTCTTGCCAGTGTCGAAGAACTGTAAAATTATAAACATAATTAGTTTTTAAGATGGAAAAAGTGCACTTGAGGTATCTGAAAAAGGGAAAACTCACTTTGGCTACTGAAACATTTTATTTTTGAATGAAACTGTCTCAGGTTTGTGAATGTCAGGAGGGATTTACTGGAAACACAATGATGGCTGTGAGGCTGGCATTAGAAGGAATATTAAATCCATACAAGAGGTTTATTCTATGATACCACAGAAATATTATTCATTTGTTTGTTTAATTGCCCATAGGGCTCAATTAAAAGGTTATTAGGTGTCCCAAATGGCAGTGTTGCTCTTTACCTTTAGAGGGGTACTTCCATGGTTAATGTATCTCTTATAAGACAGAACACTCTGGAACTGTGAAAGCACTAGGACTTCTCCTGGGCCTTGGGGTAGCATCATAGTCTGTATTTTGTAGTCTTTTTCTTACAAAGTATGTCAAAAATTATGCCTTTTTATGATTTAACTCCCACCTAATGAAGCCTCTCCATCATAGTAGATGGTGGAGCACCTCTTAGGAAAGGCTAAGAGACTTCATTTAGTGGATTGCTCAGCCTGGAGAAGAGAAGGCTTTGGGATGACCTAATTGTGGACTTCCAGCACCTGAAGGAAGTCTACAAGAAAGATGGAGAAGGACCCTTGACAAGGGCATGTAGTGACAGGACAAGGGGGAATGGCTTCAAGCTGAAAGAAAGTAGGTTTTTATTATTAGGTATTAGGAACAAAATCCTTGCTGTGAGAACAGTGAGGCATAGGAACAAGTTGCCCAGAGAAATTGTGGATGTTCCATCCCTGGCAGTGTTCAAGACAAGGCTGAATAGAGCTTTGAGCAATCAAGTCTAGTGTAAGTTACCTCTGCCCAAGGCAGGCTGTTGGAACTGGATGATCTTTAAGGTCCTTTCCAACTCAAACCATTTTATGATACTTTGATTCTAAACTATAAAATCTTGTATCTGTTTTCTGCTTCAGAAGGGCTGTCAAACTATTTGAGATGGCTAAATTGATTAGCTGTGAAGTTTGATACAGAATAGACAAAAGCTCAGAACCTACTTTTGGAAGCAAATAAAATCACAGTTGCAGATATCATGACTTTAATCCATCTTGATCACAAAACTTGTTATAACAAGTTTTCTGTGTGTTGGAACTCATTCATCATTTTGAAATGAGCAGGACTAATTTTTTAACTCTCATTTTTAACTGTAAAAATCAAGAGACAAAAACATTTATGACAAATTGAAGTTACACATTATTGCTATTGTGAACACATTTTCTGTGGAAAGGGGGTAAGAACAAGGAGTTGCATTTTATTAGTCAACATTGAAGAAAAAAATCTAGTTAAAACATGATTGAAAATACACTTAGAAGCTTTAAAATAAGTTTATGTGAAGTTTCAGGACACTGTATGTAAATCTTATTTTTAGAGAGATCATTATATGCAAACATATTCCATTATTCATAAGTCTTTAGGACAATATATACCCTATTTTATTCCTATTGTCTAAGTTCTGTATGTTACTTATGAGTTTATATTTTAAAAAATATTCATATAATAGTAGGTTCTTTTTAGTAAATATAACAGTACTGGAAATGCCCTAATTGTAATCAAGATTTTTTTTACTATATCAAATCTAATTAGATTATATTAAACATTTGGCTCTTGGCATTTATAAAGCAAAAGCAAGTATACAAAGATTAGAAATTGTTATTGTATTTGTTTATGATTGTGACTAGGAACTCAGAGATGTCATTACTTAAATTTTGAACAAGATGTTCTCGCCAGAGCTACGAATAAGCTAGAGGTGAACCTGTTTTTTCTTGAAATTGGAGAGTTTATTATTGACATTTTAAGAAAGTCAAAATTTGTTTCACACTTCTTGGCTGCATATCAACACCTCCTGTCTAGTGCTTCAAGCACAGTCGTTTGGGGCATGATCATTTTGGTACCCAGTTGATATCCAAATTATTGTCACAGGTGTTTTGCTGCACCTTTTAAATCTGTAGTAAGGCATCAGAATGCTTAATGAGTACTGACTGTGTCTTGCTTTTGGCTTGGCTTGTATTTGTGCCTTACTGCAGAGATGCATTGCGTCTGTTTGTTATGCGAGTACCAGGATAAGTTATTATGAGAAGTATCATGTTGCCAGTTAGGAGACTGAATGTTTTTAAGGAGTTGCTCCTAGAGGTTGATAGGGCATTACCACAGACGTGCTGTCCATGAGTCAACAATTCAGTAGCATATTTATTTTCTGAATTTTATTTGCTAAGTTTTGCATTTATTTGTCAAACACCTACTGCTGTCTGTCACAGAAGCATCAGTGATCCCAATCAGTGAAGATGTTGAGTCTGTTTATACTGGAAATTGTAAAATTTTTCTCAGAGAGAGGAAGACAGAAAAAAAACTTGAAATCATTTCATCGACATTCCCAGCAAAGGACAGAAAAGGTTTAGCCAATTACTTTTATGAAGCAGCCCTAAGAAGTACAGTCTCATCTCAAAAAGCAAACAGAGAAAAAGAATAAAAGGTTTTTAATGGCATGCTTTTTAAAGGCAGGGCTACAGTACAGCAAAGAAAATGAGGAGACACCACTTGCAGTACATAGATAAGGGAAGAGAAAAATGATGAAATATTCTCTACCATTAACTGAGTTTTTCACACCAGGTGGAACTGAAGAAGAGGCATCAACAGCTTGATCATATCACTTAAATCTGCATATTTATTGCTGTGCCATCAATTGATCTGTGGTGTGCCCTTAGTGTTTTTCTGGCCATGAAACAGTGTAGAAACTGCAGCTGTACTCAGGCCTGGAGTGGAAACTCTGCTACATGAGGCAGTCAAGATGATAACCACCTGGTGGGCCTCACCAGAATAATGAAAATAAATCCAGGTAATGAGTAGTAGTAAAGCCTAAAGGCTTCAAGGCTGGGAATAATTTACAGCATAAACCAATTAATGTTGCCACACTCCATATGACTTCCCCAGGCTATGTACTTAGGGAACTGAAGTTAATCTGCCTGACTAATTTCAGTCTACTTCATACAGTTTATTTATAGGTGACCATTTCTACTCTAAATCCACAGCTGTTCATAACAGGAAGATTTTGTGCCCTGTCTTGGATTTCAGATGCCATTGATGTTAGCAGTTTGAGTTTACTAACATACATGTGCATGCAGTCATGTAATCAAGCTTGAATGTAGATCAAGGCCATTAAATGTCTCCAAAACTCTAGGCCTAAGTAAGATCTTACTTAGACCCTTTAGGATGTGAAGTTTTCAACCTGCTCTACTACTAAGTGGTGAGTATGGTGGCAGAAACCAAGACTTTGCAGTGCTGTGCAGTGAGTGAAAGTTCAGACCTGGGAGCTGCTGGTGGATGTACCCACATGTGATCCCCTTGCCGAGGGGTACCTAACCTTTACTTTGTGACCTCAAGGAAACTGAGTGGAATCTTAGCCATGCTGGTGTCTCGTAACCTCATTGCAATTAAGTACTGTGCACTTTGCAGGCTTCAGAACTCCCTCTGAATCATGTATGCAAGTTCTGAGATTGTTTTAGTCTAAAGGACTTATTTACATTCCTGACAAAATTTAGTCAAATCCATTTGGTCAGCCACGGAACAGTGAATCTTGGTGCAACCCTGCACCTTCCACCCAATAACTTAATTCCCACTCCCTAACTTGATATCTGATCACACTCCTGTGTGTACTTACATGCCCTGACAAAGAGTTTGTATAATAGTGCTACCTCAGGACAGATTTAACTTTACAAGCTTCACATTTCCACGTTCAATCATTTCATGGTTTTCTTGTTTGTTTTAGTCATAGACAGCTGTCCTTTCAAGAGGACTCTTTAATGGCAAAACTTTACTTCAAATGGCACTCTTTACCACAAATGATGAGAACTGCTGGTCTGTGGCAACAGGATTTTTACCTGGGAAGAGGTTCTGGATCCATCTCCTTTTCACAGGACAGTTCATGCATTTCACACTAAACAGTAAAAGCGGCCTTGAAGAGAATCTCTCGTCCAGCAAGCAGAGTACACTCATTTCAGATGCCAGAGTAGTGCTGCATTCAGCTTGCTAATTAGGCTATTCATTTTGTCGCCTTATCTTGCTTCTGGCCCTTTGGAAAAACAGTTTTTAAAAAGACTGTTCAGAACTAAATTACTGCTTGGAAAACTTTCCTGGAAAATAGTCTTTGCTTCTTTCTGCCTGGAGAGACTTGGTTAAAAATAAGAAATGTGTTAAGTAAAGACTCAAAAGCTAATGATATGTGAACTCTACTCTGGGCCAGACATAGTGTTTGGATTAAATTGGTGTTAGCCTCCAGCAAATCTCTATAGAAGCTCTACTATTGTCTCTTGCCTCACCCTTTTCTTTGGTGGAGTGTACTTTCTTTATTCACTCTATTTCCTGAAATACTTTATTTCCCCTGAGAGTATGCTGAAGAAGTTCTGTGGATAAAAAGAAGCCCAAAAATTGTTGAAAGGTGAGGAAAAAAAAGTTAGAAATGTGTCTGGTTTTCCTTACCCAATTAAGAGTCTGATACGCAGTCTGCATACACTACCTGTGGCATTTCCCAGTCCTCTCTTATAGATTTTTTGAAAAGAGTCTGCGAGCATGTGGTTTGGTAAATGTGGAAATGGGATGGGAGAAGAAGGGGTCTTTTTGCTTTCTTCTACTACCTAATGTGTAGTTATAGAGAAGGTGCAAAGAGACATTGACAGAAGCTCCACCCTGAAAGTCTGACAGGACACAGGCATCTATTTCATCAATAAACATTTTAATTAGTTTTTAAGAAAAAAAATATTCTCAATGTTGGTCAAATCATTTACCCAGATCTTTTTCTGGAACCTCCCACTTTGTGGAGATTGTCAGCTCATCTGGGAAAAGAAACGAACAGCTCCTAATAATTTTTAGTTTGGCTCTGCTTTGGACTGAAGTTGGATCAGGCAAGTTTCATAGGTTTTTTCCAACCTCAATTACTCTTTTTTTTCCATAATTATCAGTAGATGCTGTGTCTGATATATTAATAGAAACAAGGGATATATATTTATCAAATCATGTTCCCATTTCATGCTTTCTGTCTTGTTTTTAACTTTTCTTTTTTGTATTCTCCAGCTTTGACATTTGCAATACAGCACTGTTGGAAAGAACAACTTGTGTGACTTAGCAAAATGATTTGTTTGAGAGCTTAAAACTTCTTCTATTTCCCTAAGAGTCATGGAAGTTTTCAAAAACACAGCACTCCCCATGAAAGTACCTGTTATAAAGTGAAATTTAAAAATGATTAGGAAAAAAATACCCAAATTTTTTTGAAAGCTCACCACACCTGAATGGTTTACTTCAATACAAATTTTTTATTATCCCCAGATCAAGCTGATGTGTTCTTCATGCTCTTAAGGAAGTCTTTACCTTTCTGCAAGACCCCAGTGGTATGAAGATCAAAGAACTAATGTTCGTTTTCACATCCAGCTGTGGTTATGCTACTTCTGGAGAACACTAGATAGTGTAAGAAATGAACTTCAAATAATATTCTTTTTCTATTGTCCAAAATGATAATAGAAGGAGAGTTGTTGTTCTTTGTTCTGCAATGACAGATTCTGTTTAACTTTTTCCTGTGCAAAAGCTGTACAAACACTACACTTCGGAAGAGAGGATTGCCTTGTGTGCCACAGTCTGCATGAATCTGTCTGAATCTCACAACTTAAAACCTGAGCTTTGTTGTGACATGCTTAAAGGAATTAAAACACCTCTAAGTTCCCACCAGGCTGTTATCTGCTATGAGACTTTCGTGCTGCAGTGTGCAGCAGGGTCAGCCCTGGTGGGCAGGGTCTGTGCCAGCAGCACGGCTCTTTGCCCAGTCAGGGCAGCATAAAGGAAATCCACAACTGACTGAGGGGGAAGATAAAAGATATAAATGTGTCTTCTCAGAGAAAAATAAGGTGTTAAAGTATACCTTCTGCAATTAAAAATAGTGCAAGAAACAAATACCTATGAATAAAAGCCCTTCACTGACCACCAAAGTGACCTTCCTTAACAGGGCTTACCAATTTTATCTTTGCAAAAAACTAATCTTTATGAGCCTATATGAACTGCTTCTGTATCTTATTGAGTGATTTATAACATTTTCACAATAAAATTAATTGGAACTCTTAAAATCTATTTTAAGGCACAAAAAAATCTCAAAATTAATTTTTAATTGGGACTGCGCAGCTTTATGTTAACTATTTGCCATAGTTTGGTCACTCAATCTTTTCACTTGATTCTTACTTGCATACATTTTAGGATTTTAAAATATTTATCTCACTTAAAATAGATCAATATCTATCTTATCTTACATCAATGAAATATCAGTGTCTCCTGGTTTTATTTTTAATGCAAGCACTTTTCCATAACCACTACATGCACTTCTCAATTGAAAAAAAAAATCTGTTGTATGTTTTCTGGTCCAGGCTTATTTGCTAGAAAAGAGTTTTCTAACATGCAGAACCCAGTACACATTTGCAAGTGCTTGTCAATTCACAGGATTGTGGTGATTTGTTTTAAGCAGAAAATTGGAGGAATATAAGAATATGAAAGTTTGCTAACTTTTTTATACCCTCAGAGCTTTCCATAAGCAATTGCAATTGAAAATAATAGCTCTGAAATTGTTAAATCAAAGAAAATGAACTGCAGAAAAAGGTCAAGATTTGTTGCTGAAGTACAAGCACTTCCATCTAGAAAACAAATCAGTTTTGTTCTTGTTAGCAAGGTCATGTAGGCAATTTGTTTCATCTATCTTTAACAAAACTTTTTTTAAATACTCAGTTTATTAGATTTGAGGCTTTGAGCTGATATAGATTGTTGTGGCACCAGCAAACCTTTGGAATTACATCAGCTTGGCTACTGGTGCTTTTTTTCCCCTTCCTGTGTGTTGCCACATAAATAAAAATGGCTGTGATAAGATCTCATCTCACAGATCTTCTAGGTCATGGGGTCACCAGCAACAGTAACTCTCCGAAATAATATGCATGGTCTTGCATTGCAGAGGATGCTGCTCTATTTTTCCATTCCCAAAATGCACCAATGCCGTTCCCAATGACAACAGACAATGATCTGCATGTGGCTCTTTAAGGGATCCTGCCTGACACAAAGATCAAGTATGGACTGGTAAGGTGTACGGATTTGTACGTTACACCGATCAACTGTGCTTCCTCTTGAGGTGTTCCCTCTATCTAGGAACAAAACCAGTTTGAATTTCCTCCAGGAATGGATCAATCCTAAAACCTAATCTGGCTCCTATGCTTTTGAAGGTCGAGTAAGAAATGAACAAACCATTAGGTGTGTGTTGAGTCGAAGGGTGCAGCCATTCTAACTCAGAGCCTGGTGTCTGTGCAGCCCTGGTGCATGACCTGAGCTCCATGTGGCTGCACTGGTGTGAGCAGCTGCTGGGGCAGGAGACACCAAATGGCAGGTAAGAGACAAGATGTCCTACTAGCACAGATACTGGATAACATCTAGCAGCTCCAGGATCCAAAACACCTGATAGGAAGAAGTGAAGAAATAAAAAACAAAGGGGGAAAGGGATTGGGGGTAACACAGTAAGACCAAGGCTCAGCCTTCTCTGCAAGCAAAGGCTCTCCAATGCATCCCTGACAGAGAGCTGCCAGCAGAAGTGTTTTATCCAGCCAGAGGAACATATTAGTATTAATCTGCAACTGTGTTGGTCTTGGCCATCTATTGCATGTGCTACCCCCATAAAACAACTGCTGTGCTCTCTGTGCTGTGCCCAGCTTGCTTGCAAGCTCTCTGCATGTGGTAAAATGTGACTGAACCAAGGTGACTCATGAAGGTGTGCTCTTGGCACAAAGATTCCTGTTGATTTAACTTCAGTGTTTGCATTTGACTATAAATATTTTAATTATTGATAAAAGTATTATAAGGAGGAATTGGGGAGGGACAATTAATGGGAAAAGACAGAGGAATGGGGAGGAAGGGAGAAAAGTGAAGCAGAAACGTTTCCAAACTTCATCTGAAGCACAGGTTAATATGATTGGACTCAAGCCAAGAGTGTCCTGGGGCATGATCAAAGATCTCCATCATGAATAGAAGGTTACTGGGACCTCTGTTTCTCCACAGATTACCCTGCAGCCCTACCTGTACAGGGTGGCCATTTGTCCCCAGCGTGTGGCTCAAAGGGTGCACTGACTCTTTCGAACACAGCCTCCCTTGAGTTCCACAGCAGCTTTGAGAATAGAGGAGATAAGACCAGAAAACAACAGTTTGGGACAGAGAAGGAAAAGGGCAAAGGAAAGATAAGCAACCTGTCTGGAAAAGTGAAATGGTTATCCCACAGCGGAACAGAGATATGATAATTTGAATTTTGTCACATTTTTCTTGGTTTAAGTGTGACTAGCCACAGAGACATATTGCAGATGAGCTAATTATCAGGTAAAATATTAACCTTTAATAGTCCACACTCTTAAAAGTTAAAATTGGTTTGAAGTATAAAGTTGTTTGTTTTTTGGTTTGTTGGGGTTTTTTTTCCCCTAAAACTGTTGTGCATTAAACATTTTATTATACACTGGCAAAAAACCCCTTGAAATGGACCTGAATGTATTTTCTTTCCATACTGTGTGAAATTCTGTGTGTAATATGGCACAAAATAGATTATTCAGTTTCCTCCCCTGCAAGCCTCCATGAAGCATGGAAAATCTCAGATACATCTCATTAGCTTTTCTGCATGTGGGTTTCTAATTATGAAGTGCTATAATTGACCATTTTCCTTTTCAAATTAATTTATAACATAAGATTTGATTGCGGAAATGTTCAAAAGGAATAATTTGGTTTGACCTTACAACTTGTTCCAACTCTTTGGCTGGTATCCATTAGGATCATTAAAATCAATTAAGGAGTTAAGTACAGGACATCTATTGTTCTGCCATAGAATCAATAGACCCTTTCAAACCTCCTATAATTTTATGGATCACAGCAGACTGTTTAAAGAATTGCTCTTTTGTAGGATCATAGGTTCTAATGTTAGGATGGTTCTAAGGGTGTAGTGACTTTTTTTTTTTTCCCTTTATTTATTATTTTTAATTGCAAACACATGCATTTTTGGGGTTTGGACATATAGCTTGATGCTTGGAAGAGGCATGCAATCCATGTTGTGTTTCTGATACCACAGACAGAATCAGTAAAAACTGAAGTATAGCTACAATCAATTTAATTGAAATAGTTGAATATTCAGTTCACTGATGGCTGGCCATTTGTAGCTGCAGCTATATTTAGAAGAAGAAAAAAGAGATATTTGTATCCCAGTAACAGAGATATGGCCCACATCATCGCTCCATGGCTGGATCAGCCAGTGGCAGTCATTGCAGCAGCTGAAACACAAACATTGGGGAAGGACAGACTAGCACTGTCCTCAAGGCCCAGAAGCTACTCTGTTGCAATAACACCTTTGGTACAGATATAAGCCTGAATTATTTAGTGAAACAGTATAATTTCATAGGAAGCATGTTTCTTTACAGTAACTGTGAACTGAGAGCTAGAACATTGTGTAACATTTGTGTAGCACCTCGCAAATGGGACTGATAGTGCCAAAGGTGTCAGTGCTAATGCTGGGCATGTGTTAGATGACTCCTATGCTTTTTATTATTTAGAGGCTGTTGCTGGGCTTTGGACGAGGCAGCACGAATCAATTTCAATCACAGTCAAATATTGCAGACCAGACAGTCGTGCTGAAAACAAAGGATGAAGGGAGTATAATACTACACACTGAGTTTAATACATATGAAGGAGGACAAAATGAGGAGAGGAAATTTTTGAAAATCAATGCCTACAGTTACATTCACACCTTATTTGTGGCCTCAGAGTAAGCATGCCTTACGTATATTAAGACAAAAGTTTATTGCTCATATAATCAAAATTGAAAAAGTGCAACAGTTTTTCATCCAAATCTAACTGTTGAGAAAAAAGGAAGAATAATAGAATTGGCAGTAGTATGCACATGCACATGCACATTTCTATCACTTTTCCCAGGGTCATGCTACCCCTTTCACTGTTCTGGTAGTGGGACGTCTTTTTGCAAGCTCTGAGCATCTGGAGTTCTTCACTCGTAAGAGAACCATGGTCACGTTGATGGTTTCAACTCACTTGGCCTCCTTCTTCTATGTTTGCTATCATGCTTTCACACCTCATTCTTTCTTCTTTGATCTGCTGCTCCATGTTATGTCCAAACTCACTGCCTATGGTATCTTTTCTCCATGTTGGATACATTTCCTTTGTTTTCCTTTCGACACCCGGTGTGCATTTCTTTGACTGACCATGGTTTTTGGCCTTGGAGTCTCTAATGCCAGCCTGTTCCCCATCTCACCATTCAGCTGTGTTTGGTGCCTCCACTTCTCCAGCTGCTGGCTCACCAACCTGTGATTCTATATGTGACATCATCGTGTTAGGGTCATCAGAACAAAGGAAAACAGATTAGCTGTAGACAATCTGCAATTAGGAAATGCGTTACAGCTAAACCACATTAAAGTAAAGCTGCTGGCAGGTCAATAAAAGTTCAGACAGAGCAGGCATGACAATCCTCAGACCTTATGCCTTGCAAACTCAGAACATTTGTGGTCAATTGCTAAAAGTTGCAGTACCATAATGTGGAGCTTCAGGGTAGCACCATTGGCAACATGTAAGTTCAGCAGTATATTTTATAGAATTAACATTTTTTTCATCTGACTACGCATTAATACAATGTCAGCCTGCAGTGAGAAATAATCATTCTCTCTTTTTTTCCTGAAAAGCCAGTTTACATATGTTTCCATATTCAGTCAAAGGATTTCTAGGCACTGATTACTGCATCATCTGTAATAAACCATCAGAGGTGCCTACATTAAAAAATTTAGTAAAATATCAGTAAAGTAACTTCCCCTTATAATGTGGCTTTTGGCTTACTTGAGAATAAGACTCAACATAAGCATGATACATCTCATAGTTCATCTCATACCATCCATATTTGCTATTAGGCACAATTTAAAGGTAATTAAAAAGAATGTTCTTTCTTATTTGTGGAAAGAGATGCTCAATTTTTACGCTGGAAATGTGAAGACATTAAAAATTATGCTGCTTTTTTAAGATTAGTGAGCTATTTCTCTTCTTCTTTTCTCCTCAAGTTCTTGAACTAATTCCCCATCAGTCTGCAATTAGCTCTGCTGCCATCTGGGCAGTGACAGAGGTGACTTTCTCTTCCACCTGCTGACACCTGGCCAAGCAGGGGCAGGGGGGAACACTAAGGAGGGGAAAGAAGAAAGGAACATTGTGAGGGCATCCCCTCCTTGGCCACCACTCTCTGGTGGGTGACAGAGCTGCTCTTTCCTTGGTCATCGATAAAGCTACAAACACTACTCTCATGGCAGGCTCAGAACCAGGATGGAGAGGTCCTGGAAGGATCTCTACTGTGTCCCCTTGTGGTGTGCCTCCAGGCTCACCTGCTGGCATGACCATTGAGGGCTTCTCCATCCTTTTCTTACAGGGAACTTTATTTGCCTCTTTCCCATATGTGGGCCCCAGGTACCTTTCTAAACACGATGTGTGACTGCCAAAGTGAGAGGCAGGAGCTAAGCAGCCTGCTGCTCCTTGGCTTGCTCTAGCAGCTCTCTGGGTAACTGAAAAATGCTTACAGCTGAAAATTCATCATTAAAATGTTCTTCAGCATCAGTCTTTCTTTCCTCTATCACCAGCAAGCGACCAACATCAAGACAAACAGGGTGACCCTGACAAAGAGCTGACTATTGGCTTGTGTGTGCCAGCTATCAGGTTTTATTACTGCTGGTTTCTGTCTTAGCAGAGCTATTCCTAATTGTGTGTCAAGAACATTTCCTGCCTCAGAAAGCAATAATCTATATTGTGAAGAAATAGGCCACCTTCATGAGCCAGAGCCTCTTTCTTCCCTAGTAGTACTTTCAGGGCTCAGCATCCTCTTTTTTTGTCTGCACCAGCCCCAAATGCACAAATATCTGGAAACCAAAGAAGGCGAAAACAGCATTTTGCTGAAATACTTCAGATTCAGCAGAAACTGCAGGGTTCCTCTCGTATCTTTCACTTGAAACGCTTGACATTATAACGGGCAGGATACAAACAAACACACTTGGGAAACAGAGGATCTTTGGCAAGAAAATCCTCTGTTAATACACGTTGATTTACATCATCCATGTGCAGCATGCTAAGCAGCGCTATGGAAAAATAAAATGCTACATACACTTCTGTGAAGCAATTATCAGTACTGGCCTGCATTTTGTAATAAATTGCCATATGTTTCTTCAACTATAACATTTTGATATTTCAATTTGTGCTCTATTTCCCTTACAGAGTCCATTTGAAGAATATTTTCAGCTCAGAATGCATGTTGAGAAACAGACTTGGCTGTCTATAATACTAATGCTTCCCTTAAAAAGCAAAAGGATGTTTCTGAAAGAAATCAAAGCTCATTTGTTTTTGGGTTTTTTTTTTTTGAGTATGTTGATATTTTCCAGGAAAGCCTGAGATCTTGGTTTTCTGTAGTGCAATTTCCACACCCAAACTGTTTATTCTGAATTTTTTTCTTTGAAAACTGTTAGCTATTTATACCTGGAAGATATGAACTATTGTAGCTCTAAGAAAGCAGACATTATGTTTTTCAACCTGATAAACTATTTTCCTCTGCTTCCTCATTATGTCTTTAATCTCAAAGTCTTTTTTATTTTCTTGAGAAATCAGACATATAACACCTCATGTTACTCTTATAGATATTTCTCCTTATACATTTGTTTCTTGCAATTTGCAATATGTTTTTGTATGCAAGCCATTGAGTACTCCAATTTCTACATATATCTTAACTGTCAGAAATATATATAATATTTCAGTGTTTACTACTTCTGAGTAAAAAAAAAAAAAAGTAGTTCTTGTTTTAATTAACTATCAAATTATTTTCTTTTTTTTAAAATAATACACCGAATAAAAATCCAGGGAAAAAAAAACCACTGTTAGGTAATAAAAAGCTTTTTAAAGAAAAGAACCATACAAATTAATGTAGTTAATGCATTTCTGAGTGCCATGTTCTGCATCTAAAAGGAGTGATGTAGAAATCCACATTTTTAAATTACTATTGTTACATTCAGAAAAAAATAAACTTATCAGAAACAAAACAGAACTAAGTTTCCCATCTAACTCCATTTCCCCAGCTGTTATTTTTTTCTGAAAAACACTTCAACAAAGGCTCAACAGAATATTTTACAGCAAAAGCTGAACACCTGAATAATAACCATATATGATAACAAATGTACATGTTCTGTTTCATTACTCCGCAATAAATGGGTGGAAAGTTATATAATGTGGATGGATAACATCTCTCCTTTATGTGATATTTCTATTTGCTGGATTAAAATAATCATATTGTAACAATATAGAAAAACTAGTTCAAGTTTTTTTTCCTCTTGCATGTGTAAATTCCTCTTAAATGAAATCCAGATATCTGTTTATTACAGCCTATCAACATGCCCATTAAGAAAAGGTACATTGCGTATTAAAGTCTGTATAAGAGGGAAACCTGTTTTTTTTTAAATGATCTTGAACTAGGGCTTTGAATGCAAATTACCTTCCCACACAAATTAAAAAAGAAGAAAATAGAAGTATCATAAGCACTTGTTTATATTAAAGTCAAAAGGAATAATTTTTCAAAATTTTTTTCACAAATTTGGTACTGACACTAGCTTTGTTTATAAAAAATTCTATAAGAAATTAAATCCAGGTCTTTCTCCTCACCCTCCTTTCATGGTAAAATTAGCTACTAAAATAGGCTATTGCTGAAGGAAGCAAAGCCAAAGTGCAACAGCTTTTGCCAATGGAAGCAACTCCTGCATTTTGTCAGTGTGCTTCTATTTTTCACTTTCTTTCTGCAGCTTCCTATACAGTTAATCTACATTTCAGTCCTACCCCATTTTCTTATCCTGTTCTTCCATTAGTATTGGATCTGAGTGCAGACAGGCGTTATATACAGCCCAGGCAGTGCCAACAGAGAGTTTGCATTACGCTGTCATCACTGTGATTTATTGCAACCACTACCAGAGTAAGGCACTAAATTTACCTTACTGTCTGTCAAGGACCAAGTTTTAGAGTTCATAGTGGAGAGAAGAGTGGAGTAGTTTATAGTGGAGTAGAAGAGTGGAGTAGAGTAGATACCAGGCTGTCTGGCTTCCCCCAGTCACCAAACTGATTTTTTATGTCTCTGTGATGCTGAATCACAGATTCATAAACTTAGATTGAAAGCAATGTTTTCATGACAAAATTTTAAAAACACTTGTACACAATGTTATGTCCTCTTTTGTAAAACCTGAAAATGTCAAATGCTAATCCTAAGACTCTGACTATCCTGCAGGTACAGTAACAAAAGAGCTCTATTAACTAATATTTTCTTTGCCATATAAACCACAATAGGGAGTCATTTCAGAGTCAGAATATTAGCACAGTAGTCACGTTGCTAAGATCAACTTCAGATCTTCCCTCAACTGCACAAAAAAAATATCTGGAAGAAATGCTTATTTTAAATATTTCTGAGTTACCTTTACATTCTGTAAAAAAAATTCTTACAGGAAAGGTCTCTGTTTATCCTGCCATTTCACCAGGTGTCTGTCAATCCTGCCATGACACCAAGTGTCTGTCATCTGCTTCGGGAAAGTGCAGTGTGCTGAGATATTCCTGCTTCTTGGTGGGAGAAGTGACTGAGTGAGTCAGAAAGAGGCAGCCACCCACATCTGCATCTAAGATAGGATAGCTCTTAAGAAAGCAACACAATATGATCAAAACAAACAAACAAACAAACCAATCATTCACTATCTTTACTAAAGGAGTAGTGACAGTGCAGTGTTGACTCACTTGTAACCTTTTGGATAGCATGTCTACCTCATCACACTCTTGGGGGTTTTTTCACAAGAAGGTACGCAGTAAAGCTGTGAACTAGCAGGGAATGTTAGGCACATTGCACAAAACTTCTGCAGAAGCAAAGAGCTGAAATATGAATCCACTTAGAATAATGGTCTGTGGTTTTGCCTTTCTTTCACATTGCATGTACCAAAGAAGCCAGACTCAGTTTGCTGTGCTTACCTTTTTCATGACACTTTCCATCTTGCAGACCCAGATCATTGGACCTCCAGATTCAATATGTTTTGGATTTAGATATCTAAGCTAATAAACTTATAAACCAAGCTAAACTTCAGCCTCTAGTGCATATCAAAGAAATAAAGTAATGCAGTTTCTCCTTGTGGATGGGTTTTCTGACACGATTGGGTTGCTGTGAGTAATGATAGCACATTTAAGGAACAGTAAACAGAAATGTCTTATCATCTCCATTTCTAAGAGTGAATTTTTTAGTACCAATAAAGCTAAAATATAAACAAGTAATTTAGATGAAGATTCATGCTTCAGAGCATTGTGTTTATTTTTGTTGGCATATCATATAAAGGTATTTAGGAGGTACTTCATAGTGAGATTTGAAAATAGAGAAAGTTATAGCAGAGCAAAAAGAGGAGGTTTTGGCATAGAGGAAAGGCTGCAGGAGCAGTTAACTAAGTCATTTATTTGTGGCCATGAGAAGCTGTGGACGTGACCTAAGGCTGAGAACAAAGATTAAGATACAAAAGACGTGACATACTATGGTACAAGGTAATGGAGAGCAGCAGCTACTCCCATGCAAAGATATGAGGAAGTCTGGTGTCTGTTTGTACAGGCTGTCACATGGTGTTAGCCCATCCTCATACCCTCCAGTTTGGCATGCATAAAAACGAACTTCCAGCAGCACCTTGCACAAAAATCTCATAGCTTACCACATGCATGAGGGGCCTGCTAGACGTTAGCAATGGAGTGGAAACATGATGAAGTCCTTTTACTGTTGATAGGTTTTGTTTGAAATGTGTGTCTCAGCCACACAGAGTGTATCACCTGAGGCCAGGTTCCCCCAGCAGCCAGCTCTGAGGATGGCTGTGTGTCACCCCTGCTCTGAGTCCACAAGGGTGTCCCTTGGGGCTCAGCTCCAACAGGAGCTTGTCCAGAGCTGACATGGGGTGCTCCTGTGGGGCAAGCACTTGTCATGCCACTGAGGAGCCTAAGAGGGTGGAAAGATGGGGATATGGATGATTCAGAGGTCATTAATGGCAAATGAATAAAAGATAATATGGCCTACCCTGGCTCTGGGGAGTTTGAAGGGGAGATCCAGTCCCTGGGAAATCTGTACAGGGAAAAAAAATAAAATGTAGCCACTAAACCAATAATTTAAAGAAAGTGAGAAAGGAAATGTATTCAATATGGGTAACATTAAGGCTTGTACATCAGTTTGATGTACAGCATGGGCATGGTCTATGTGATGCAGGGCAATCACTCAAAAGAAAAAAGCTGTTCACAAAGTTGTAAAGGAGGATATAGCACTGCAAACAACAAAGACATACAAACATAATTTAATATTATGACTGGAGACATATACAGGAGATTTAAAGTACCTTCTCTTTATTTAAGAGTTAGTCTGTATTATTCATCCCATAAAGAGCAAGATAGCTTCCAAAAATATGTTCAGGGTTCTGGAAAATAAGAACTTCAAATGAAAAAACTAAAGTCTTTCTTCAATCTTAACAATCTTGGCCATGTGTCCATGACAACAAGAATATGATAACATTATCTGCCTTATGAACTCCTGATTTCCTCCAGCATGTATCAGAATAACATGCCCTAATTTCAGGGGTTTTTTCCATATCCAGAAAACTTCTGCTTTAAAAAAGACATTAGAATGCATACTCCTTAAAGGAAAGTTTTTCTGACTCATATACTTAAACCAAATAAGGCAAAACTCATTCCTTCCTCACAGGAGTCTGTGGATTATGACATCTGCATTGAAAATAGCAAGTCAGTCAGAATACAGAATTATCACCTTTAACCATTTTTCATACATTTTCAGGAGGTTTTTTTATACTTCTGTTTTATTCCATATTTGCATAATATATGAAAACAAGCCTTTGCCAACTCTCAAGCTTATTTTACAGTTTCTCATTTTCTGACTTTTGCACAAGATAAAAAATACTTTTCAGGGTATATATTTAACTTGTTTAAGAACACCATATTTCCTTGAACAATTATGATAGATAAAATCATATCTAATACTAGTACAGAAAAATAATTTAAAAAATGAAATGACGGACTGGATTCTCTATAGTTTAACTATAAATGAATGGATTTAAGATGGATTCTCTAAGATGTTTTATAGTTTAACTCATTGTCTTGGTTGGAGACAATTTAAAGGAGAACACTGGAAATGAGTTGCCTCCCTTTAAGGGTTTCAACACTCCCTTTTCTCCAATAAGGAATACTAATAGATAAAAGTGAAGAAAACCCAACCTTGGACAGTCCTCAATAATACTGGAGTTCAAAATGGCACATCACGATGAAGGAAACAAACAAACCAGACTCCACCTTTGTGCCCTTGCACGCCAGGAGGGCCAGCTGTGTCCTGGGGTTTATCAGGTACAGCCAGCTGAGGAAGGGGATTGTCCTGATTTACTTTGCAGTGGTGCAGCCACACCTCAACACCTGTGTGCAGTTTGGAGCAAAACAATATGAAAAAGACATTAAGCCATCAGGGTGAGTTCAAAGGACGGCCAGAAGGGTGGTGAGTGGCCTTGAGGGAGGCGATATGAGGGGTGGCTGAGGTCACTTTGCTTGTTCAGCCTGGAGGAGACTGAGGGGAGACCTCACTGCAGTTGCAGCTTCCTCATGGGGGGAAGAGGAGGGACTAGAACTGGTCACTTACCTCTCTCTGGTGACCAGGAATAGGATCTGAAAGAACAACAGGAAGCTGTGTCAGGACAAGTTCAGTTTGGGTACTGGGACAGGGTTTTTCACCCAGAGGGTGGTTGGGCACTGGATGAGGCTCCCCAGGGATGTGGTCACAGCACCAGCCTGACAGAGTTCAAGAGTTTGGACAATACTCTCAAGCACACGGTGTGATCTTGGGGACTGTGCTGTGCATGGCCAGGAGTCTGACTACAAGGATCCTTGTGTGTCCTTTCCAATTCGGGATATTCTATGACTCTATCACTCTCTGCATTCACAACTGCATTGATACTCTTTGGAAACCAGACATGCAAACAAAAACTATAAAAGCATTATAATCCTCTAAGTGTCCAAATCTCTGGTGTTAAATATAAAGGAAAATATTTATATTTCAAATGGAACATAAGGAAAAGGCTAAAAGAATAATGTTCAAAACCCCTTCCACACCTTCAACTTAAAATTTTGAGATGCTACACCCTTATAATACAATTCTATAACTCTTTAGAATTAAGTGTTAGTAGCAGCCTGACTGTGTTAATCTGAACTAAATTTCCCTCAGTGAGAGGATACAAAAATCAATTTTTTAATATTTTCCTATCTAAATATTGAGATAATATCCATTTCTCATGTGGCTAGGCTGTTCTCTGTCCCAAATCACGTCTAAAAAAGGTTAATAAATTCAGTAAAATGTCATAAATGTCTGGTTGATGTTCTTTGTCTTCATATTTCAAAAATTTGTGGCATCCAGTCAGGAAATACAAACAGTGGCATATGTCAGGGAAAGCATTCATACCCTGTTCCTCACAAATTTTGAATTCTCTGCTTCACCAGTGTGGTCATACTGTTCTCTAACCCAGCCATAAATAGTGAAAGCTGTTTACATGCTTAGAGCTTGAAATCTATAGGCTTTCCTCACTCTCACTGTAACATTTAAACAGAGCCCAGCATTACGTGTGCTCCCATATAATTTGCTTACCCAAAGTGGACTGGGGAAAACGCCTGGATTCTTTGCCAAATTCAGGTCTTTGCTGGTGTTCCTGGACTCACTCATATGCTGGCTCAGATGAAGGCCATGCAACTGCACAACCAGATGATTGCATGAACGCAAGAATGATTAGAATCCTAGATAATGCTTAGAGAGTGCTGCCAAGAAAAGTCTTTGAGAAGAATGAAATAATTAATCAAGACTGTACTATTAACAACCCACATACATTTCACTTTCAGTGCTCAGAAACTCCTCTTTAGGCCTTTCTGTCCCCAAGCTCATCATGCAGCACTCAAGAAAAACAACAAAAAAAGCACTTGCTTCTACATTTAGGAACTTGTGTCTCACATAAAGACACACTGATAGACACACTGATAGTCTAGACTCTTTAAATGAACTGGACACTGTGTTATAGGAAGTGACATCTGGTCATAACTAGCTGCTTTGAAAAAGGTCTCTGTTCTGTCTTTGCTCACAAGCAGCTAATATGTTACTGTAGGCAGGAACCATGCTTGCATTAACTTATTAGGCAAGATACAGCCCTACCAGTGGTTGCCATATTTCTGTTTGCTTATGTTGTAATAAATTACTATTTAGTTCAGGATGAAACTGAACACCGAAGCCCCTTTATGAGTCTATCTATTTGACATTGGCAGGCAACCCTCAAGTAGCTGCACAGCATCTCCACGGAAGGGGACCAGTGACCTGGAAACTCCTAATGAAGAACTTCTTGTCAGTGTTTTCACAGTGGCACTAACCAAGGCAAAACAAAAGGCAGATAACTTCTTTAAAATCCAAATATAGAGGTCATGGAGAGGCAAGAGTGTTCAAGGAAACAATTCTTACATTGAACTCTTGCAAGTCAGAATTGGTAGCCAACTCAAATTCATTTGCCACCATTCCATTTTCCCCTTGCACCCTGGCAGAGATGAACTGTAAAGAATTTACAATGGCACAGCCTCATTTAGCAGGCAAAACGGTGAAAATATCACTCTGTACAGAAGGAATTTATAAACCTTCAAGAAGGGACAGAGGGAAATTTTGTTTTCAACGTACAAACATTCAGCCAATAACAATTTCCTAAGTTTCCTTTATTCAGGCAGAAATAAATAACTTTAAGGAAATATTCCCTGTACAAAAAGAAACAATAGTCCTTTATTGTCAAATGCTGTGTGCCAAGTGACACAGAATCATTTAGTGGATCAGCTTTCACTGTGATTTAAAATTTGAGTTAAAGTTTCTTGAGAATTGTCAGCAACCACACATATTTAAATGTGAAATCTTGTTCCATTGTTTTAAAATTAATTCTGTGGGATGCATATGTAGATGACAAGTAATGGATCTTCTAAAAATGTTCCTTATTTTTCGTGCCCAAATAATTACTTTATACTTTATTCAAATATCTAAATCATTGCTCCTCTCTCTTTAAAAACAAACAGCAACAACAACAAAAAACCCAACAACAACAAAAACAAACAAGAACCCCAAGGAAGCATTAGCCTGTCACAACAAATCAGTTATTTGGTCTGAATGCATCTGATGTGCTATATATGCTCTACACATCACTACTAGGTGTAAAAGGTCTCACATTTCAGGATAACCTTTTATTTAAAAGCGTCTCAGTTTATATAATCAAGTTCTGTTGCTCATTTGTGACACTTCAACAAGCCCCTAAAACAACATGAGAATCTCATTTGAATTAATTCTTGTACATATTTCTGGAGGCTTTTGTGCAGGAGGGCTGTGGTGAAAGGCTTAAGATTTTGAGTCAATCTTAAATCAAACATGAAGAAAATAATGCAAAATACTGTATCCACACATTTTTTCTTTTTTTAAAACTGCTTCCAATGAACTCTGAAATGTTGGTGCAGGTCTCTCGACCCAGGTTGTAGTTTTCCATATATCTACCTGCATAATAATGATCAGACCAAATTATCATAACAAAGCTACATCATATACATCTAATCCTATTCTCAGACACAGCTTAACAAAACCTTCAACTTGTTAAGAATGGATGCTGTACTCTGTGCATTTCTTAGAACAGATTTCAGGGAATCTGTCTTTTCCACCTGACTAAACAACTGCTCAGGTATGTGCAGGGCTTTCTTGGAAGGTGTCGTGGTTTAACCCCAGCCACCAGCCAAGCCAGTCACTCACCCATCAGCAGAATCAGGGAGAGAATTAGAAAGGTAAAAGGTAGAGAACTCATGAGTTGAGATAAAGACAGTTTAATAGCAAAAGCAAAAGCTGCACACACAAGCAAAGCAAAGTGAGGAATTAATTCACAGCCTCCCATGGACGTGAAAGGGATCAGCCGCCTCCAGGAAGGCTGGGCCACATCACATGTAATGGTTATTTGTGCAGACAAACATCATCAGTTCGAGCATCCCTCCCTTCCTCTTTCTTCCCCCCATTTTTTTTTTTACTGAGCATGATGTCATATTTTCAAGAATATCTCTTTGGTCAGTTGGAGTCACCTCTCTAAGCTGCATCTTTTCCCAATTTTCCATACATCCCTAGCCTCCTTGCCAGAGTGGCAGTGTAAGAAGCAGAAAATCTGTTTGCAAACCCAGCTCACAAATAACAAAACACTCCCACATTATCAGCCTTGTGTTCTGCACAAATACAAAACATAGCCCCATGCTAGCCCTGGGAAGAAAATTAACTCTGCCCCAAACCAGCACAGAAGAGAAAGTTATTCCTTTCCACTAGAGGAGATAAGATTAAACTCTGACTTCCTATAAAATATGAAGAACAAGGTCAACCTTGCAATGCAGAGCAGAGTCAAGGAGCCTTCTGGATCTGATAGCTCTTGTCTGCAGATGAGAAAAACAGCATGGTGGCTTAAGATCTAAATTGTCTTGACTTGTGTCATAGCAGTGAATAGTGGATGACTGAATAAAATTACCAGAACAGGATAAATTGCAATGTAGGGATATAATCGGCCAGAAGTAAAACTCTGAGTTTAACAGCCTCTTGACATCTTCAACATTTCATGGCAAGAAAGTTCACTTTAATCCCGTGAAAGAGGTCTATTTACTGCCTCTTTCAATTTTTAATGCAGACATCTTTTCAATACCTCACTGAGTGAAGGCTGTTACTTTGGTCATGTTTGTAACTCTCCATTTACACTTCATAAAATTATTATATTCTTTTGGAGATGGGATTCAGGATTGCAAGCAAATCTCAAAACTAAAAGGTGTATTATGGATTAGTGCAGTGAGGTTTTGTTTTAAATTTCCTAACATTCTTTCTGCTTTTTGAATTGTTGCTTTTGTTTTAAATATCGTGTGTTGATGGCTTTCAAAATGTCTGATAAAAAAGCAAAAATGCCATCACAACTTCTGTAATTATTCAGTTTGACAAGTGTTTAAAAAGACCTTGAGTTCATGAAAATTGCAATCACTATAGCATGTTGACTCCACACTGAATGTAGATTTTAGCATTTGCATGTGCTCCCGAAAGATCTCAGGTAGGTTGTCATCACTTTCTGAACTGTCTGTTAGCGTGATGGTAAATTACATGTTATATTCATAGCTGGCTCCTGTCTGCTCCCAAATTGGTTGTTAGTGTTTCAGGTATGATTGTTTTCTTGTTTTTGAAAAGGTACATATACTTGTGCTGGATCAACTTTTTTGGCGATAACTTTAATAGCACTTCAGCCTCGATATCCAAATGAACATCATGTTTTTTGCAAAGTTCATTTTGAGTTTGCTAGAAACTCTCGGCATAAAAAAGCAAAAAGGCTTCTTTACCAAGGTGAAACAGTCATTCCCTGATTATGATTTCTAGGTTGGATTGCCAACCTAGTCTAGAGACTCCCTACAGCAGTGGAAAATACCCTCTATGGATAGGACCCCTAACACAGTTTCACTGAGAACAAAAGTATTTTCTCTCACGACAAGATGCTTACACTGCTAATGCATGTGTAAACCTGCCATTGCCTGCCTCTCTACTGTGCCTTCTACTTGTAACAATTCCTACATTTCTCATCTGTAATTGCAGCGCATGCAGAGGGTGCTTGATGCAGGCACAGCACTGTAAACCAAGCTGTAACCATGAAAAGGGTTTGTGTCTGGAAGAACAGATGATGCAGACAGCAGCTCTGTGGATGGCACTGCACACACCACATCCATCTGGGAACAGAGCAGGATGAATATAGCATAAGGGGATCTCTGAATATTTTAGTGAGACCTGCTGAGTTTCACACTAGTGTTGTTGAAGGCCTCCCAACCTCCATGCTGACTGAACAGTGGAACTGGAAGGTTTTCTCATTATTCATGTAAAAGACCTGCACAGTTGAAATAGTTCTGGAACAGTCCAAATGAAATGATGGGGCCTTTCTCTACAAACACATACAGAGTGGATTGATATTCACATATTACATTATATTTGTCTAAACTGATGATGCCAGTGATTCCTCAAATAATTATGAATTGTAAATGTACAATAATATTTGTGGTTTGTGAAGAGATTATTGATAAACAAATATAGCAACTATATCTAGTAATCGGGACACAGTCCAAACCCATTTCCTTCTTAGATTGATTACCCCTGGCTTTGGAACCTATGAACCTAAAGACTACTACTCCTACATAATCAACCTCTTAACCACAACTTCTGTGTCAGCTGTAAGAAAAGCCTAGAGAGGAAAAAATTTTAAAAAATTAAAACCTCATTGTTTGATGGGCTCTCTGTGTCATTAGGCTGACTCATCTCTGATAACTCTGCAAGCTCATATCAAAATTATCTTCATTAATAGCTGACACTTTCCTGTGAGTCTCCAAGGCAAGGTGGACAAGAATATCAGTAGGTGGAAAGCAGTGTCAGGGTGGTGGTTGCCAGTAGAAGCCTGTGCTCACGGAGTGACTACAGTCAAGACTTTCATTTATTGTGCTGGAAGCACAATAATCGTATTCCTTTTCATTTTCAGATGAAGTGGTGGCACTAATGGATGCTGCCACCATAATATTGTTACAGTCCCTTTTCCTTAAACATAATATCTGCATGCCTCACCTTCGTTCATATCCACATGTTAATACTTAGCTGCACCTTCCTGGAAAAGACTTCAATTCAAAGGATATTCAAATTAGTTTGAAATATATTTTTATTTATAGAGATGAACATATTTTAGGTTAGGCAAGCAATTTCTTCATGGAAACTAAGCAGTTCATTGTGATTTACAAATCAGGTGTGTATCAACAATGACGCCTGTTCTGGAAAAATAAGCATCTCACAGATATGTATAGAAGACAAATATGAGATTTGAAGTATTCCTCTTGCTTTACTCAGCTGTACTCCATGGGGAAACTTTAACCCATACTCTTATATGTAGTGCTGACCATTAAAGACAGGGTCCAAACCAAAAAAGTGGTCATAAGCTTAGAAAAATTAGTGTTCAAAGAGGGAAAAATATATTTGTTCAGCATATTAAAAAGGAGAGAGAGAGATAGAAAGACACAGTAAGTATTTTAGCATGTACAAAATATCTACGAAAAGGAAGGAAGTTAACTCTCTTGCCACAGGCAAAAAAATTATTGACTTGAATTACAGAACATTGCTTTTGGGGTAGGAAAAACCTTTTTTTAGCAAAGATGATGAAGTCTGAATATGGAAAGGGAATGTTGTAGAATATCCTGCTGACATTTTTGCAATATCAAATAAATTAAATGAGAACCTGGTGGCTTGGGTACCATTTGGTCAGATTCTTACTCAAGCCTGTTTTCTGTGATTTTTCACTACTTTTGCATAAGTAATGAATTTCTTTTGTTATATAAAATAATTTTTATAAAAACCCTGCTGCCAATTTCCAAAACACATATAAACATGTAAACTTATGTTAATGGAGCAATGTGACATCAGCAGTGTTCTAAAACTCTCTTTCCAGGGAGTTGAGTTTAAGACAGAACCTGCTTTGGTTCATCCTGATGATTAGCAGGCTAGGGAAATTTAAACCTGATGGAAATCTGCTTTCTTGACATCAGGGAATCCATATACATGTACATGGGATCTAAAATTGGCACTGAAAGCATGATTGCTTTTCCTTTCTTAATTTTAAAGAAAATATTTGCTAGATCTACAGGGACAAGCCCACCCATTCATTGTTCCTAGGTTTAACCCACCCATCTACTTTCCTTTCTGATCCCATTTGTTCTATTTTAACTTTCTTATCTTCTGCACTTCCTTCTTGAATTCTAATATTTATTTAAAGTATAAAAGCTGATAAGATCTGCCAGAAACTTAAAATTCAAGACCAGAGATTACTGCTGATTATAATGTTATCTTAATTGTAATCTGTCAGCAGGTACTGCACAGTTACTACTGAAAACTTCAGTAACTGACTTTACAAAGCAAAAAATAAACAAAATCAGTAAGCTTAAAATTAAAACATTTAATTTTTTTTCATTTAAAATGAGCTTACATTAAAAAATGAGTTACTATCAATATTTTAATAAAGTATAAAATGATAATGAATATTCTCCACTGGAATACCTTTTTATTTTTAAATACAAATAATTGGTCATACATGGACTCATGCAATAAATGAAAATGAATGCAACAAAATTCCAAATTAAATTCCATTATTGATAACTGAATATAAAAAATAATAAAAACCCCATTCATCAGATTTCAATTTCATAAATGTACTCCATCTCCTTTGGCTCTAAGACTAACAGTTTCAACTGAGTCACACAAATAAGTTGTATCCTGTTATTGTACTTGTGGTGCACCATGATTTTGGTGAGTGAATTTTTTTTTAATACAAGCAAACTCCTTTTATTCAGCACCTATAATGTGCTGAAACCATGGCTACAGCCAGCTTTGATGGCTTAACTAGAAAGCAATAGTTGAGCTGTTTCTATCCTAAGGTAAACACTAGTTATTAGTATCAGGGCTTTTCTATCACAGACCGGAGCTGTGTTATATTTATGACTAATAAATGTCAATAGGCACTGATTGGGTCGAAAATAAGAATTTTACTAATGTAGAACATAAACCCATGAAAACTGAAATCCAAGTGATTTTAACTGTCCTGCAAAGAGGGTACTGAACCTCCTTTGTATACTGTCATCACAGAGATCGTCCCTGGCAGAGGCTGAAAAAGATACTGTGGACCCCAACAGACACCTGCTTTCCATTCCTTGGTCAAAGAGCAACCTCTGTCCTTTGGTGACAACAGATTGCTGTTTTGAACAATAATAAACGATACCAGCATCTTTTAATCTTAAATTGTGAATCTAGTTTTTCTATTATATAGGGAATACCCTCTGTCCCCTGAATCAGGATAAATAGTACACAGTGCATGGCATTCCTTATGGCTTTCTGTTTCTCTCATGATTCATCTCAGGAACTATAGGAGAATCCCATCAACAACATTGTTTGAGAATAATTAGGAAAAACAATAATTGGATATCCTAATGGCAACTACACTATTTTTTTATACTGATAATTTTAGTAAATAAATATGATCATATGTTAAGTGTGATGTTATTCTTTTCTTGAATGTAATGGGTACATAGCTAAATTTTAAAATAATGCCATAAGAATCCCTGAGACCAACAATTGCTCTTGATCACTCTTGCACTCCAGGGCTACACCATCTCTTCACACACAGATTAATATTCTAATATTTGTCTTTCTCTGAGCCTATTTCACAGAGACTCACACTGTTACTGCAGACTAATTATGTACGTATATGTTTCTGATTCATCAAATTACTGTAGGAGAAAATTCCAGCTTGAAAAGGGAATTATGAATTTTTTGGTCCAGATTCCACTTACATGGTCTTGAAAAGGATGGGATTTGGAGAAAAAGGACAGAAATTATATAGGGAGGAGAAGAAGAAAGGCTCAGAATATGCAAGTCATAATTTTTAGAGTGTAGACTACTCAGATGGAAAAAATAATACCTTCAAATACTGAGCAACTACAGGCAGATAGTACTGTAACAACCTCCAGATAGCTATTAAGACCCATGGAAATGCAAAAATGGGAAACAGATTTTATTTCTCCACAGAGCTTTATCTGAAATGTCATTGTGCATCATGCAAACCTCACGGTTATTTTTTAAAATAATTTTCATGTATATGTGGTGTGTGTTAAAAGCAATAAATATGCAGACTGACATTGAGCAATTTCAGAACTTTTGGAAGAAGCACCTCAAATGTGCATGACAAATTAAGGAACTTTCACTAAATGATCATGGGTTTTCCAGTTCCTTAGTCCACAGTAATTTCTCACAGTTGGAATTGTGCCCTTCAGTCACAGGAAAGAAGCAACAACATGTTTTATTGATACAACTTAATTCACTGGTAAATGCTTCAGTGGGAAGGTACACTTACTGCACGGAAGACAGGACCAGACAACACTGCCAAGAAGACCCCTCCCATTGTTGTTCAGAAGGGACACTCTTGCTTTCTAAATTCCTTCTCAGGGAGGATTGTAAGCGTAACTGGATCCACTCCTGGTTCCAGACTTGGTCAATGGTTAATGCCTAAAAGATTATATATCTATGTATCTATATATCTATGATCCTCTAGATCACATAGCCATGATTTCAAAGTTTAGCATGCTGTTAATCACTTACTGAACATCTGATACCATAAGGATTCTCTCAGCCTCGAGGAGTAACCAAAAGAGGTATCCCTACTTGGGAATATCCTGATGTAGTGCATGAGAGCTCGATGGTCACTATTTATGAAGTAAGATGATTGATTATAGTGATATTTGCAATATTTTCAGGATGCCTGGATCGCCCTTGCAGCCCAGCTTCCAGGTTGTCATCTGTCCCCCAGAGTACAGAGTAAGGTGGATGCAGTTATCACGACCCCTGCTTGTGGTTATGGCATAAACTGGGGGGCATGCCACCACATACTTGTACTTTAAAAGGCATGCTCCAGTCCCAGTATCCATATGAAAAATAATGAGATAGAGAGACAGACAGAAAGTAACCTATTTCTAAAGCAAATATTGAGAAACTCACTGTGGAGCAAACGACATTCTAACTACGCAAGCCATTGGGATGTCAAAGAATTAAATTAAATCCCCATGTCCAAATTGTTAAGTTAGATTTTCCTTATTTGATGATTCTAAATGAATACAGAGCCTCCTGTTGTCACAGGAGTGGAGCTTTTGACAAAATTAATATAGATTCACTGAAATACTACTTTATTGAAAAATACTGCTTTACTGAAAAACAGCCACAGAATTGTAAAAGTTAAAGCTTATATTTTTGTATCCTCTCAAAGCTCATTAATACCATAAGATCAGAACATAGACGTGTCCTAATTCTTGACTGGCTTGTTTGGGTTTTTAGCTTTTAATTTACCTAATATTATTCCACTATTTCTTTCATAATCTCTGAAGATCTCCTAGACTCTACCTCTTGGAAAAGGATTTTCCATTTAGTGCCAACCTGTCCCACTTTACTAAAACCAGTGATTTGCTTAAATTTCTTATAGGAACTCCCATGACTTTGATGAAGTTTAACATCTTCCATTTTCTCTGTCAGTTACCACAGTGGAATAAATTTGCTGCTTTCCTATACTGAATTTTTTTTTCTTTATTTTATCTTGGTGCAAAGAAAGATCCTAAATGTTTAGTTTGACTATGCTACAGCAAGTTTTTAAATTTTAACAGTGGTATTACTTGCTAGGCAAGAAACATGGTTGCCTTGTAAAACTGCTAAATTATTTAACATTAATAAGTCTTACAATAATGTGCATTCCTAGATCAACGGTTTCATAGAACAATTAATTTTATCAGAACTTTGAACTGTAAAATTTGTGCCAATACAGAATTCAGTTGGTCAAGAAGTACTTTCAGACTTTTATTAAGCAAGCAGTCATAAGAGATTTGAAAGGCACATAAACTAACTGTGCTGCTCTACCGTTGAGTTCTGCTCCATTTTATAGTAATGTTCTGTTTAGTTCAAATATATGCCCCTCATATAAGCACAGCACCAAGTGAAGGACATCATTTATTACACAGGTCAGTTCTCAGTGCTCATGCAGCAGGAAGGCTTCTGTAATCCTGCTGTAAACCTGTAACCAAATATTTTACTGTTGGGCAGGAATTCCATGTTTGTGCCCTGCTCTTCATACTTGTCTCTCAAAGCTGTCAGAAGAGGCTGCTAAGAAGGAGACAGTATAAGAAAGAGAACATGCACTTATTCTCCACTGACATGGAGACCATAAAGACCCTGGAGAAAGTTCACTGTCAAAGCCAAATTTTGGCCCTATGTGTAAAAAAATCGTAGCAGGCTTATTGAAATGTGTTTATTCACTACAAAGTGCCCAGCTGGGAAAAAAGAGATAGTAAAAAGTCTCTTTTGAAATCTTTGCACACTGATCTTGGTCACTGTATTCCACAGGAGCCAGAGGGTGTTTGGGACATTTGTAAAGAACTTTTTCCCACAGTTTTCTTTTAAAATCAAAATAAAAATGTGATTATATGCACAACTTCTGATTTTGTCATGAGAGCACAGTCAGAAATAGCTGATAACATATGCCCATCTAATGAGCATTAAAAATATAAAAATACATGGTAAGCAAGTGGTTGCCTTTTCAGTGGAA
The DNA here is from genome assembly GCA_013400435.1 of Pycnonotus jocosus. NCBI lineage: Eukaryota > Metazoa > Chordata > Aves > Passeriformes > Pycnonotidae > Pycnonotus > Pycnonotus jocosus. Next base: position 130,890 of record VWYP01026925.1, on the reverse strand, counting down.
CTCACTCACAAACGTGTTACTTATCAGAAATGCTCATAACAGCTTTCAAAACTTACTGAGGTTCTCTGCATGCAGCATCCTGTTGCACATTAAAACTAACTATCTTTTCACATTTTGAGCTTGTTATTTGGCATGTTAGTAGTGCATTGTTACCACATTCCACTGTAGTACTTCATCAAAGATAATTCTGCGGTGTTCTTTCTGTATTGAGAGAACTTAATAGCAGGGCCACATATTTGTTTGCACACATTCTTTGTACATACAAAGGATTATGTCAAAGTCTGATCCCCCTGAAAGCAGCAGGAATCAAATAGAAGAGAAAGTGTTTACTTCTTATTCCAGTATTTTATAACAAGTAATATAAAAAGACTCTGAGCTTCATTTCAGGTTATGCTATGAGTGTTCTTTTGGTTGCTCATTACTTTTTGCTGCCTTTTTTTTTTTTTTTTTTTTTTTTTTTTTTTTGTCTCCGCTGTTCCTCTCAGATACAAACACTCTGCTGCAATCCATCCATATCAATATCTCACCCCACCTCTGTTAGCAGAACTTCTGGATCTCCTCATGGCCATGGCTTAAGTCTTATTACATACTATCGAACATAAATAATAAAATCATATTGCTTTGGATTAATATTTTGATGCAAGATACAATTTTCTAATTTCTCAAAACAAAATTTTGCCAAACAGTTTTCATTATGGTTTTTTATACCTTAAAATTTTTTTCATTGATTAATGGCAAGACTTCTAAGCTAAAAAGTTCTAAGGGATTTATCTGTCTTTATCATTTACTCACTGTGGTCAGAAGAAGAGAGGACTGATTGGTTACGGATGCTCTACATGCTGCTGTTTTCAGGAGTTCCTCAGTAACACGTAGTGTTGGATCAACCTGCTGGTTGACTGAAACAATTTACTTTATCTTTCTGAAAGGATGTCAGTCAGTGCACAGTGGAAGGTGGTGAGGGGAATCTCAGCCATAATAATGTCTCTGAAGAAATCTGAGGATCTGAAAAGGTAGAGGAGAGCAGAGCATTTTGCATTTCCCTGACTGGGCAAGTGATATTCAGGGGAACTGCAAGGCATGTAAAGACATTTTCCTATTCAAAATGCCAGTGGTGTAAAGCCTGATACAATTACTTTTTCCTGAAGAATCTCAGGAATTTCAAACTTGAAAATTACCAAGTTAGTTAAAAGTGTGTTTTCACTTTTTCACTAGAATGATACATTTAAAAAAAAAATCCTTTACAGCCAATATCAGCAAAAAACAAATCTTCACTGATATGGAAATAAATTAACCTTGAAAGAACTTACTGGATGACACACTGAGAATAGATCAGACAAATACATGGTGAATGCTACACTGACATTTAGGCTTAAACTCCATTTAAGCAATTGCATCAGAAGCATGCCTTCTAAATAGGTAATTTGTATTTGTCAAATGCATCTGTCTGTCTCTGGCTTAGTAAAATCACAAGTAAGATTTTTCAAGTTTGTGGAGAAATAACTACACAACGCACACTTGCAAGGCAATGTGAGAAAAAGTGGAATGGCCAAATGTAAATTTTATAGCAGTTCCTTCTTCATTTGACTTGGGTTTAGGAAAAGCTAATGTTTATTTTCAGATTATTTCCTAGGCAGAATTGAGCAAATATAAAGACATATTATTTTCCTGGCACAACTGTTCAAATTCACATAAAAATTAACAGATTCTGTTTATAGCTGCAGATAATTTTACCCCAAATATTTGCTCAAAATCAATGCATTTCCTGAGTGGTTCATATCTATTCTACTGCAGCAAATCTGCTGAGAGTCAGTATGTCTTATTCTGCAAATAAGACGACTCCTGCAAAAATAATTCTATCTTTTTGAAAAAGGTGACCTTTTCAGATTCTTTGTATCTGGCTGGCAAAAAAAGTACAAATTCCAGCTCATTAATTCTTCCTTTGTCCACCTGGATCATCCTGGAATGAATCTATTTCTTCTGTCTAAGGTATACTTCAGAAGGTTAATTTCCACTGTATTGCTCCAGCTGTAACAAGGCATTCACAAAACTTGGATTTTACTCCAATTCTGTCAGAGGTCTGTCTCTCTCTAGTATTTTTTTTAAACCCTAATGCTCATGAAAGGTTTATACACCAATGGAGTTTCTGAGACATGTATGTGGTGGTGTTAATAAATTAGGTCCCAAGTCTTTCCCAGTTATGGATTCTCCCTGATGCATTTAATTTGAATTTAAATCTTGCAAGAACTTGTGGTTTAAAAGAAGATGTGAGGCAATTAATATTATATTATGAACTAGTTGCCTAAAGAGTTCAAGCTGGGAATGAGTATTCTGTGTACTTAGCGTACACACTCTGTATTAGGCATTAAGTGCATGTAGCTATTTTGGTGTTAGTCTTGTCTGGAAAACTGCCAGTGAAGCTGAAACAGACCTTTTGACACATTCAGAATACCAGGAAACCTCTTCATGAATAATTATTTTGACAGAATTGTTTACATTCAGAAGTTTTAAATAAATATAACACTTTAAGTAGAACCACATTTTTTTCTTAGCATGCTGTTCAAGTGCATATAAATCATAATTTACCTTTGCTGCACAGCCTAATGCAATCTATTAAGGAAATAGTTCTTTTAATAACAAGACTACAGGAAACAGAGAGCTCAATCACACATAAAGAGACAATAAGATTACTGTTAATACACTTTTAACCTTTTAATAAATCATTCTGATTAGCACACAGAGCTGAAAAGATCAGTGGTTGTTTTCTTACAAGCCCCCTTTTTGTACTGACAATTTTGTCACCCCAGAAAACCCACAGAAAATGGTGTCCCCATTAATTCCTTCATACTTCTGGTAGAAGGCCTGATATGTTTCATTCATGGCTAATATTTTTTATAATTAACACAAATCATTTTTAAAAGGAAAAAAAAGGATATAACTCCTATATTGATCTATGGTTCAAAGCATTAAACTAAGTCTAACATACAAAACTCAGGAGAAAATTTGATAATTTAATGGTCTTCAAAAATTGTAAAATGGTAATATTTCGAACCTATTTACTAAATGTTTTATTTTGGAAAAAACTTCAGTCAAATGCAATCAATGAGGGACAAATCTAATAGAGTTATATAGTGTAATAAACCTATTCTAATCTGGTCATATATTTGAATAAAAGGCATACTGATACAAAGAATTCTAACCTTCACACCAGTCTCAAATTGTTTAGCCCTGAACAGTTATAAGGGATGGAAAGTTTATAGCAATTTTTTTTTTTTAATCAGAACAGAATTATAACATGATACTAGTAAGTAGAAGACTATTCAAAGATTAAATGCTGGATCAATATGAAAAATATCGGTAATCTGAAGTAATTATACTTCAAGCATCTGCAAATCTCATGAGCAAACTTGTTCTTAGTACTGACAGTACTTTTCACTTCTGGTTTCTGTCCAGTCCAATCTGGTTCCAGTGCCAAACAAATGGTGTCTCTGAGGATTTCTTCACAAAGTATTAGCCATAACTGCAAACATGGTAAAAAAGTTTTTCAAGGGGATTGTTGGATTCAGGACTACAAACCAGTTCTCATTTTAATTTTGTCTTGAAAATTCTTTTCTTTCTTGTATCAAGCAACTTGGTTAAACCATTGGTAGCTCACAGGAAACCTTGAAGTTTGTTTCAGAAGTGCAAACAACTTTCTAATCTCCCTCTGATTTATTACCTGATTGGTTGCGGGCAGCCAAGTAGCCAGTAAACACACAGATTAATATCTCACTAGTAAAATAAAAAATAAATAAGAAGAAAAACAACATCAAAAAGACACTTTTGATATCTAAGGGTGGTACACACAGATTTTTACAGCTTTTTTTTTTTTAACCATACATACATAACTTGTGATTTTTACTTCCTTCCAGGAAAAGGATGTGTTCATTAGATGTACCCAAGGAGTACATAGACTGCAGTGTACCAGATCACACTTTGTTCTGGCTCACAGTGTGTTCCTCCCATATTTTGCTGAAGGGTTTTGTTTAGCCACCCATGTTTGGTTGGTGACATCATCAGTGTAGCTCTTTAGCCTTTAACAATAAAGCTCAAAAAACCACTTAGAGATGGCAGTTAGCTTGGAAAGTGGGCCTTAACAAGGCAATTTCTATCTTTCTGATGTTATATTGGCTGTCCTTGAGCTGCAGATTTTGGATTCACTTACTCCAAATAGTAAAGTAGCTAGGCATTCTGGCTAGCTCTGCAGGACACTCAGACCATTTCAGAGACATTCACAGGACTCCCAAGGACCAACCTGCTCCCACGTGTGCCAGTCCTTCCTGATGCTTCCTCTGGGCTCTCATGGCCCCAACAGCATGCACAGGGTGCACATCCATGCCCGTCCATGCACATCCATGCACATCCATGCCCACTCATGCACATCCATGCACATCCATGCAGATCAGCGCTGACGCAGCTGCAGGGACACCCTGCACACCCAGCTGTGACTCCACAAGAAGCACTCTGAAATCAGCCACCAACAGCAAGAGATAAGGCTGTGGCTGCTGAGTGTAGATGACAGCCAGTACAGAGCACCATCCAGGAAAGAGAACCCTAAGGAAACCTGTGATTTGCTGAAATATTATAACATTTTACACGGAGATCTGAAGGAAGGCAACCACTTCCTCAATTGATGGACTTGAGTCATTAGTGCTCAGCACAGAACCCTCAAGGACAAGCATCAGCCAGCTCCTGCCAACATCTGATCTTTTTCCAGTGCCATGTAGACTTTAGAAGCCTGATCTTTATGACAAATTTTGTTTACCTTCGTTTCCATGACAAATAACAAAAGCTGATCATGTGATGTTTGCACAATCAAAAGGATTGATAAGACCAGCAGCACACAGAAAAACAACAAAGTAAAATTAAGCTTTGGTTAAAAATTAATTAGCTATATATATACACCTGATAAAAAAATGCAAACAAACATTTATTATATGGTAAAACTCCTGATAAAAAGAAAAAGCTCAGAGTTTAAAAAACAACCAAGAGAATATTTAGGCACATATAAGTGTAGAACTTGCTTCTGTATTATAGGACACTCTTGCTACCTGGTTTGACTTTTTCATGGCTGATCCTTTCACCTCAACTCAGGGATGTGGAACCATTTGTTTGGTTCTATCTGAATACATATTCACAGAAGATCCTTGTAACAATCTTCTCATAATCATATTTGAAAAAAAGGGCATATTTAGAAAGTAGGCAGAAGAATTTATGTTACAATGCTCACATTGTAACATATGATGTTCACATACTCTTCCTGTGAAGAGAAACAGGTGAAAATTGTTACCATAATCCAACATATTTTAAACCGTTTTTTCTGCTGAATTTAGGTTTTCTTTCCTCTTTAGTGGACTATAAAAGAATCCAAGGTTAAGTGACAGAGCAGAATACTTGTAGTGTTCCCACATCTGCAATATCAATATCTGCAATCCAATATCAAATTTAAATGACATACCAGAAAAAAAGTAACCCACTAATATTGTAGCAGGTTGAAAGGGTTTTTTTTTCCTTTTTACAAAATCATTTGGAAATGCCACGTTTTCAAATCTGAAATTTTTGTGCAGGTTCATAGCAGCTTAAATTTAACTGAGTCTGCCATGGAATTGCTGACCAACATGGAAGTGGCATATGCCAGGACAAAAGGTAAGCATGTGGTTGGGTTTCAGGCTTTGACATGAAGATTTTTTGACACTGAAAATACAAAATGTCCTGCACTGTTGCCACTTTCCTGTGCAATGAACAGTGCTCTGCATTTTTTTTTTCCAAGGCCAGTAACATGTCCTCACTGTCTTTGGAGGCAGTCTCTGAATTCTAAAAAGTAGCAGTTATTTCCTGACTACTAAAATGGAGGAAATAGATGTTCCTTAACTCATTAAAGTCATGCTTGGATGAGTACCTGTACTTACCTTTTTACAATGTGCAGCTTTTCAGAAAACCTTAGTTAATTTTTAAATACTCTTATTTTCTAGAATGTTCTTCTTAGAAGAAGGTAGTTCCTTTCTTATAATAAACTTTTGGCATTTAAAGAGGGGTTTTTACTTAAAAGAGAACACAAACTCTACATAAATGCTGAATTATAAAGGTCATTAAATTTAAAGTTTAGGGAGTATGAGATGGTTATAAAACCACCATAAAATTCTCTTTCCTGTTGACTGAAGGGTGCTTTGAACACTTTTGCTCACTTTGAACAATATACCTGGAATCACTTCAGAGGGGAAGACAACTCTTATTTTCTCCATTTCCAGCATGGCTTCTCTGATTTGGGTTAATGTGTTTCAGGACGACTGTTCTTGGAGGTGTTCTCCATTTTGTTAAGATGATATATGAAACAATGATGTAGTCTTTTTTCTCAGTCTATAGATCACATATAACAAACAGAAGTATTCACTATTTCTGCACTGCTGTTTCTTTCTCAGCTAAATTTCATATGTCTGTGGTAGTCCAGTTTGCTGTACAAAGAAGGCATCACCAGGAAAACAAAGCAGAGTAATATAGGGAATAATGCATAACTCAGATAATATATCAGCACAGTAAGAATACCTCTAGGTGGCATAACATAATGACTTTTCCTGCCATGCAAGGCCATTTGATAGGAACCAGAAGCCATCATCTTGTCAAGAAGCATTTAGAAATGATGTGAAACACTGACCTAATGTAATACTATTAATACTTTATTCCAATTTAAGAAAATATTCACTGGATTTCTTGACATAAAATAACTTTTTTGTTTATGAATATTTCTGTAAGAGAAATTCCATTATTGTCAAAATATATCAATAGTCAAAAGCAAAAAAGTTCCCAGAACAACTTTTAGAAAATATAATGCAGGAGCCACTGTGTTATTTCCATTCCCTATCATTATCTTTAAAGAGCTAGATGTTCTGGCAGAGAAGTTATGTATGTATTGTTATGAAGATATGAATGGATATTTTTCTGGATGTATGGGTGATAGCAGCTGGGACTGGCTGTTATGGTCTCTGTCATTTAGAAAGCTGCCTGTAAAATAGTGTGTCTTCTCCTGTCCCAACAGTTCATTGTGATGCACTGTCAAAGTCTGCAGCTTACTCCAAGGAAAGCAAGAAGCATCAGACAGATCTCCCATTCATCCTCTGTGTGTCTTCTGCTCATAAAGCAGAATTTTCATGAACCCACTTCTGAAATTCCACACCACGAGATTACTTTTCCAGGCTACTTTTAGGTGTTCTGCAGCTTTCCCATGGTCCATATTGGCCATAGGCCATGTGTTTTTGTTAAAATTGTGCTAAGCCAATACTAATAGTCTCTTCCTTTCCAGCAGATTTTATTAGATTGGGTTAACCTTAGCTACACAGCTTCCAATTCATGTCTGGCTCAGATCTGGATGCTTTGCACAGGGGATAAAGTTACATGTTTGCAAAATTTCATTTAACTGTACTCTCCATTAAAGCACACGGTTACAATATTTTATTGGCTCAAGTGTTGGAATTTTTTTAACTGAGATCTGCTACTTGTGATGTCAAAGCACTGAGTTTCACAGTTATCTAACATTTTAAGTAAGAGATCTAAATTCTATTTTGAAAGTTTTGATGCAGAGCAGGCTGACTATTCACAAAGAGATGGTGATTGTCATAAAATGTGAGATTTTGCTTAGAAGATAATTAAAGCCTCATGTACCCATATCCTTCTTACTTATACCAAAATGTGTCCTTTTCTGAACTACCATATATCCTATACTTTTTGTTTACTTCTTATTGCAGCTCCTTACTACCTGTCTCTAACGCTTCTGCTTCCCCTGTGTATGCTCTGCAAGAAAAACCTTTGGGAAATGCTCTTGAAAGCAAAGGCAAAATAATTTATCTAAGAGTAGTTGAATATGTATGTAAAAGTTCACCATACTGCATTTAGATGTCAATCTTGAAAGTGACTTTGAGTCAAGGAACAGATTTCATTTTTCCTTGGAAGCCTTTTCCTTGGGATTTCATTAAGAAATGAGGGCTCCCCTAGTGATTGTTGTAAATATCTATCCACAGGGAGTCATTTAAATATTATTTCAGTTAATTAAGTTGGTGGTTGCAATGAAAAAATATAAATGTATTACCTTCCATGTTATCCAGCTTTTTCTCATATTCTAATTCTCATTCTCTAAGCTCTACTGACCTTCAAAAGAGTTTAGTGACTATAATAAAATTTATCCATTTTTGTCCATGATTACTAGAAATGAAATCTGCTAAACATGTTTTTGCCTTACTTCTCCCCTAGTAATTAATTTTAATCTACAGGTTTGACTTAGTTTATTAAATCCCTGACACATCATGCCTACTAAACTGTCTCTTCCAAAAGCATCCAAATGTATAATTACATTCAACACGTATCTACTCAACAAATATCTTGGTGTAGTTATCAGGTTTTGTAGTTTCTCAATGACCCACTTGCTTCCCTACTAACAGATAAATGAGGAAAAAGCATTATGCAATACAACATTTTGTGTAGGAGCAGTCCATTGTCATGTGTAAACTCCAACACCCATCAGAGCAGGTGAGGGATATCAGACTGACTTCATTGTGCTTTTTATACCACAGTGGGGTACAGTGCCGAAAGGTATGTAAATAATAGAATGCTGTGTGGGACTGAGTTTATATAAGTCTGACTAGTTCACAGAGTTTGATACAAAGATACATATGCATGGGTACTCACTAAAGCAACACAGCATATTTATCTTCAAATTGTTTATACAGCACTAGGCAAAAGATAGTAAGAGTTGTCTCTTGTAAGCGAAAAAATTACACGTATTTATATATACACAAAGAAATCCAACAGAAAGGAATGTTAAATGCTTGAATTTCACATCCAAAGGATATAGCCATTCATCCCTGGGGAATAGGCAGTGTGTGCAGAAGCAAAGAAGCTTTCAGTTTTTGTATTAGTAAACAATTCATCTTGATCCCTGAAAACCTTTGAAGTCTAAATATTGCCTACAGTATACAAGGTGTAATTGAAACTCCGTTTGTCTGAGATCAAACCCAAGGGAAATTGCCTGAACTTGAGTACACTAGTCAGTTCAATTTAAAACAGCCCTCTGAAGAGAGCATGGGCTTTGTTTGCCTGCTTGTTTACTTTTTAATCCAACACCTTCCTACCAATTGTTTGCTAAAAGCCTCTAATTAAAGGTGGGTGTTATTATGAGCAGAGAAATTGCTTTTATGAAGAAGCAGTTTCTAGGAAAGGTCTAATATGATCAGTATAGAAGGAAGCAGCACATGTGTCTTGTTTTATGTCAAATTTTTCTGCTCCTTATTGGTAAAGTAGTGGCATTTCAAAGCCAGACACTGAAGCTCAGAGAGGGTAATGTCAGAGATATTTTGCATCACAAATGCAAGGCAAGTAATTGCAACTGCCTTTAGAAAAATCCTAACAGGACATCTGCCTGTGTGTGAAGCGTAGGCGTCTATCCACAAGCACACAGACATACTGTGCACAACTTTGCAGGACACTTTATGTAACTTTCATATGCTGCAGAAAGTTAAGAAAAGATTGAAATGACAGTGGGAACAATTCTCTGACATTGTCCTTCTCCTGTAAAATAAAAGGACTCTACAGGCTGGAAACTAGTTGATCTGTTGCCTGCTTATCCAATAGTAAGCACAACAATGTCCAGAAAATTATCTTAATGGGCTTTTTTCCTTTGTGTTTGGTCATTACAATTCTATCCTAACTACATTTACTGGCAAACTTACTAAACAAACAAGGCTGTCCAAACTCTCCATCTTGTATGCTGACAGAAAGTGGAAGTTTGACTTTACACACCCTTGTTCTGGACTGATCATTATCTCCTTGTATATGGTTTGTGGGGTGCTATTTTTGTGAGGCGGACAGGGCCAACAGAATCCCATAGAAGTGCAGTCTGTAGGCTTTCTATCTTCTGCCAACTAATTGTTAGAAATATATCTAGTGAAGGATCTATTGCTTCACTTGAACTGTTGGGAAAACAGTGCTTACACCACGTGCATCTTTCAGTGGAGAGAAGGAAAGGGAGCCAGAAGCAGACAACTTCTTTAAGCTATCTGGAGGAAATATGCATGAAGCCACATGTAGAACCTCACTTGAGCTGAGTATTCTGAAGCTGAGATGTAATACTGGTTAGCAGGACTGGGAATACCTATATGTTTCAAATACATCCTGCCAGTTAAGTCCCTTATTTTAAATTAATGATGATGCTTGAACAGAACTCCTGCTTGGAGCAGAAGTGTGAAAATACAGGATAGGGGAAGCATCACTCTTGCAACTCCTAAGAATAAATTCTTTCACATCTTCTATGATAAAGCAAATATCTAAAATAAGATATTAATTTAGATTATTTTTACACTCAGTGAAACTCTACCACCATGAAACTGCAGGTATGATCAAAGGATGAAAAGGAATAAAAAAGTAGAATCACTGAAGTTGGTGGAACTGAATGAGAACCATGAAAAACAGTCCATCTTACCACAGTGGTCAAATGATTCTCAGAAACTTCTTTAAACACATTAAAAAAAACTAGTGCCTTGGGCTAGATTTTAAAATTGTACCATTTATTAATCTGTGTACTTCAAATTTTAGATGAGATTTGTCATGCTCATTAGAGACGCAGCACTGAGGGGTATTTTTCTACCAAAATACAGCATCATATCCTGATCTTTGCAGTTTCCCAGAAAATCATTCCTAGGAAACTAGACTCAGGGAAAGATATAGGAGAGTTGTATATGCTTCTCCATATATCAAACTAGGTGTTCAATATGAAGTCATCTGAGGGATAATCTGTAGATTATCAAAAGTGGGGTTCAAACCCACATGGTACCTGCTGCAACAATTCAGTCAAAGAAAATATATTGTGTCCATATTTAGGGAGAAAAGCAAACAGGGCCAAGAGCTATTTTCCTGTGCTTGGCATTTGACAAAGCTGTTTCATGCCCACATAGCCAAAAGGACCATGGTTATGGGAGCAATTTGTTGTTGAACTCAGTCCTGAAAAAACACATTAGGACCATTTCCCAAGTAGAGAGTGGCTCAGGGGCCATTGCAAACAAGAACAAAACTCCAGGCCAGACTGGGAATTCAGCTGAGTTTTGTATTTGTTTGCCCCCGGGCTACAAACAGATGATTAAAAAGCCAGAGCTGCATCCTAATAATCGCTGCTGTGATATGGACTGAGAGAGAGGAGGCTGAACTCCCTCCTCTTTCTGGACCTTGCCTGTGCTGTGATCCTGAGAACACTGTGTGATTGCCACACTCTGTGATCCTCAGAACACAATCCTGAATTTCTCTCTGTTTTGTAGGACAGCAAGGCTGTCACCCTCAAGACTTTCTCCTCTGTTTTACAGTTTATTCCATTCCAGTTTTTACACAGTTAGACTCCTTTCTAGCATTTCAGAATTGAAACAATTTTAACTCCCTGTACCATATCCTTAACAATTTTACCCTATTTATTACAGGAATGCAATATTAATGGGCAGGCAACCCAACTTTTGCACATCAATGCAGTTGCACAGTTGTGATTAGTGTCTGTCTTGAAAAGATTATGATATGCCTTTGATTACAAACAGCAATTTTAATGCTTAAATGACAAGTTTTACATTTTAATAGCCCCAAATGAAAACCTGGAAACAAAAAAGCAGGTGGCAACAAGGATTGTTAAAATAAAATATGAAAGATAACATTTATTATTCAACAGATAATGAATAGCAAAATATTAAAAAGACTGTGCAATCATCCAAAAATAAACTATTAAAAAGGTGTGGAAAAGCAGCAGTGGCTAATCCATTTAGTTAGATACCTTCTGTTTAGTGCAATGAATTGGCAGAAAAAAAAAGAGGAAAACATTAGACACTGAACTACACTGCTCAACTATTATCTAGAACTCTCATTTTATTTTTAATAATTTAATAATTGTTGGGTCCAATTGGGTAATAATTTTGGATTGAAAAATTGCACTTCAGAACTTTGTAATGGAAGTTTTCCATACATTTATAAGTATAGCAGCAGAACAAAAATATGTTGTTTTCCAGTTTATCAGAAAAATGGGATTTTACATACACAACCCATTTACATTTCAAAATCAGTATTACATGTTGAAATAGTTCATTGAGTGTATATTTTGAAAAGTAGATTAATGGCCCACCTGAGAAAGAGATGAAAACTGAAATTCAACTCCTCCTCCGCTCACAAGGAAGCTGTAACTACAGTGAAGTCTCTTCTCAGTCTCATCTTCTCTGGGCTGAACAGATCAAGTAACCACAGCTGCTCCTTATACTGCTTCCCCTCAAGGCCATTCCCATCTTTCCAGTCCTCCTTTGGACTCTATCTAATAGTTAAATATCTTTCTTGTACTTTCTTGTGGCACCCAACACTGTCCCCAGCACTGGAGGTGAGGCCGCCCCAGTGCAGAGCAGAGGGGACAGTCCCCTCCCTTGCCCAGATGGCCATGCTGGGCTGATGCACCCCTGGACAGGGTCATTCCTCCTGGCTTGCCATGGACCAGGACCCTCAGGTCTCCTTTTCCATGGCTCTGCTCTCCAGCATTGCATGCCCTGGTCTGTCTGCACATCCAGGGTTGCCTTATCCCAGGTGCAGAATCCATCATTTCCCTGGTTGAACTTTGTAGGGTTGGTGATTTCCCATGCCTGTAATTTGTTGAGGTCTCTCTGCAGGGCCTCCCTGCCCTCCAGGGAGTCAACAGCTCCCCCCAGTTTTCTCTTGTCTGCAAACTTGCTCAGCATCCCTTCCAGTGTGGCATGAAGTAATTTATGAAGATCTATCTCTGACAGGCAAAGGTTTTATGAAACAAAATTTACATACATTTTAAGTTCTTGAAGGTTCTGTAGTTTTCTCACTGCTGCAGTGAAAACATGCATGGTGGCCATGTGGCTAATGAGCCCTTCTTGGGATTTAGCCCACAGTATTAGCCATGGTCTCTTCCTCATATACAAATACTTCCAATATCTCCTGCAAAACCAAAAGTGTGAAACCTGGGTTGACAGCAAGCCCAAGCTCTGGCCCTGTGACATTTAAATCTTCATCATAGCTGACCTTTTGTTAACAAGAGCTAGCCCTTCATGTTTGAATAAAAGTTTGCTTTGACAACTTACTCTTCAAAAGTGTAAAACACTTCATGCTTGCTTCTTAAAAATTACTTTATTGTTACATTTCAAAGTTAACATTGATGAAAAAAACCCTACAAACCTCAAAGTAAATGAAAGGCAAAGACAAAGAAAACAAAGCACTTCTGAAAAGGTTATACAAATAACTGTAAGAACTGTTAAAGCTCTTTTTCCTTTGGATAGAAAGTTTGGGGCTTATTCTTAGGTCAGTGAAGGACAGCACACAGAGATATTTTAAAACAAGTTTTCAAGCAGGCAACTCAGATACCCTACATTAACAGGCTTCTACAATGCTGGATCTTCTGCAGCCCACACTGCTTGTTACAAGTAGTCAAGAAATCTTTGCTCAACACTGTGGCTTTGGAGAATAATACCAATTATTTTTCATTTGAATGAAAAATATGAACCCGTGTTCATATCCTGGCACCCAAAGTTTTCCTTGATTGTAGCATCTTGTTCCAAATGTTCAGGGCTTCTCCATCTTCCTTCTTGGCCCTCTCACATGGGACTGTGCCACAGCCCATCCATGCCCTGAGCTGTGTGGGGCCAAGTGGGGCACACAGCCCCAGGGAGTCACTGGTGCAGCACTGTGCCCCCACATCTACTTCTCTTTTAATATGCTGAGGTTAAGCGTAGAATTCCTATCTTGAGATGACATTATTTTAAGCAGACAAGGAAGAGGCTAATCCCAACATGAAGCAAGATGTTGATGACAAGCATTTATAGTACAGCTCTGTGTTTTGTGATTTCTCTCCTTTTTTTGCACTTTTAATTTTTGCCTTGAAAGCCCCCTGAGCATTCAGAATTTCATATTGGTTCTTTTCATGATTAGATTTTCCCCTTTCCTTTTAATTTTTGCAGTTTAACCTGCTGTTCTCTGCTAATAAAATCACTCTGGCAACCTCACCTTGTCGTCTTATTTAATTTGTGACAACCCCAGCTGTTTGCTTGTTTATTCTTAAGTCCATTACTAGGTCTAAACAATGCCTTTTAGAGTCCATCTTTTGATTTAAATGTTCTTAGCTGCCCATGACAGCTATTGGGTTGCATTTTGATACTCTGATTCCCTCCTTTCCAAGTTGAAATGCTAAGTTCTTTCTTATTCTCCTTTTTTGACACATTCATCTGAGGAACCAGGTTAATATGATCTGAATTTCTTTTGGTCAATCCCTTGTGTGCCTCTCTCAAAATTTCCTTCATAAAAGCCAACTCCTTATCCTTTTCTGATAGTCTCCTTCCTAGTTCTCCCTGTAATGTTGTTACACTTCCTTAGAGTTTCACTTCAACACATGGCCCAGCTGCTGAAACAATACCCTATGACTGAATGTTGTGTTTCAAACCAATAAAGCAGGTACAAGTTGCCAACACTGAACAAACAGTAAGTTGAGGTTTGTGGTTTGCACTGCTGCATTTTTTTCCCTTAAATTCTCCTAGCTCTTTACAATTGAATTACTGCTTTCTAACTTTCTCTTACTGCAGGTAAATCTTCCAAAGGGCGTGCTCTGCTGCAGCATGTGTACACAGCGCAAGACAGGAGAAAATGCAAGCAGGGAAAGTCTCTGGCTACAAACTTCAGCTCTGTATAGGCTACCTTTAATGCTCTCTGAGCAGGATCATACATCTGCTGCCCAGCCTCCTTCCTTGCCAAGCAGACATTGTGGGTTATTGCAAGGTAAATCCAGAGGCAGCTGGGGTGAGGGGAGCATGGCCAGAATCTGTCCCACCCCAGATGCTGTTCTGAGCACAAGTCAATAGGGAAAACTTCACCTCTTCCCTTTAGGAGGCTTATTCACAAAGAAAACAGTGAGAAGGAATGTTATGGCCTTTGTTTTAAACATCTGGCTGGGTATCCTCTCTTTGAGCTGTGGTCAAGCAGTGGAGATGCCATGGGCACCTCAATAATGCCACTGAAGCACCAACACCAGCAGAGCAGCTGTCTGGGATGGACACTCCATCTCTGAAAGTCCTGACTTCCCCATGGCCTCCTGAGACTATAAATACTTACTGACAACGGCTCTGAGACTCACAGTCCTTAAGGCTCCATCACTTAAAGAGTCACAGCACAATTAAAATCCTTTGAAACATAGCAGATGTGTGATCTATTTCTGGTTTGGAGGCTCAAAGGTACATCAGAGTGAGAAGTAACCATTCATTATCCAGGGAGCTGAAAAGTCTGAGCTGAGGGGAGGGGGTTGTGAGTCCTCTTACTTTTGTTTTTTTCTTCAAAGTTTTGGCATTTTCCTGTTGGTTTTTACCTCTTTGGAAAATATTTTCATTCAAAAAAAACAAAACCAGAAAACTACAGCCCTTACTACCACCGTCAATTCTGGAAAAAAAAAAAAGTTAAAAAAAGATTCCAACCATAAAATATTTAAGAGCTCCTTATGCAACAAGAACAACAAAGAAGAAGTATAATTGCAAGATGATAAGAAAAATATGAAAACTTATGTTGTCAACACAGCAGTACTGGAAATCAGTGATATCTGAAATATGGTCAAAATAAATCCCTCTGGTATTGCAGCAATAGGCCAGTTACTTCTTCTGTGAATCAAATTATTTCTTAACAAAACCTTGAAGTTTTTTCAAACCAAGTCTGAAAAGAAATATTCATCTTTAAAAATGCAAGATCTACAGAATATGTGTTAATCTCAAGGGTCCTGACTGGTTTAAGGATTTTTTACTCTGTTTATTTTAGCATAATAAAAGACACATAGGTGGTTAGAGATTGCTGTTCTTGTCTCTGTGTGTCATTCAGTGAGTTCTTGATGGGATGATTTCACACGTCTGCTCTCCAGCTATGGCTGTGACAACTGTGGACCTCTTGCTCTCTTATTGGAACATACAAAGAAATTAATGGGGAAAGCTAGTGTATATATGCTATTGGAATAAATCACCTTTTTTTACCTTTTGAAAACTGGGGAAATGTTGGTGAGCTACCTTGAAATGTGTGAGAGACTGCCTCAGGAACTTCAGTCACCTCCAGAAGGGCACCTCACAGGTGATTTCTTTCCCCTTTTTCTCCTGGTACCCAAAGATGCATTATCCTCCTGGAGATATGTGCCCAAATGGCTGTTCATTCTCCATTTATTGTCTCCTGCCTGTCCAGCCTGAGAATTAGGCTTAGCACAATTTTTAAAGGCTGTCCCAGAAACATCAAGTAACAAATTGCTTGTGACAAGTACAAAAGCTGACATTTTCTGCTAACACTATGATTCCATGAGTTTGGGCTTTAGAGAGATAATGATTGTTGCAAAATTTTGTGAAAACCATGTGAAATGTGTTTGGACTGCAAGCTGGAGTATGTGGTTGGGGAGTTACCCAAAGATTTTACATGCTCACAACAGAGCTTGTTCTCAGCTATCATCCAGCCCAGCCACCGACACTAGTGACAGGCAGAGGCGGTGGTGGATGAAGTCTCTCAACTCTGTCTATTTTCACCATGTTGGAAAGTTTTTTCTGAAATCATAAGCCTCCTAAACTAAGGTATTTATATGATGTTTTTCCTATGTATATCCACAAACACTTAACAGGGTTAACTCTACAGTTCTTTTTCAGTGCAAGAAGCTCAAAATAAAAATAAACAATGGTGGAATACTTGGCTGGTTGAATCATTTAATTAAAATATAGGACTGCTCCAAAATACCTCCTCTTCTTTACTCTGTCCAGGCATATGCACTGAGCTACTTAATGTTCTCTAATATATTGATATTCATGTACTTCTCCATAAAAATTAAAAATAAAAAAAAATAATAACTTTTGTTTAATCTCTGAGGCAATTTTGTAAAATAACCTGAGCCTTTTGTTTGAAATCCTTCTGGCACAGTATTCATAGGCAGCAGTGTCTCTGCTGTAAGCAGAAGCCAGAAGGGGAAAGTGGTTCACCCAGAAAGCCAAGGGCAGACCTTGAACCTGAGTCCATCAAAATTTGCTCGATGCCTTGGCACACTGCCTCTCACCAGCCTTCTCTATTTGCCTTTCACAGGCTGAAAGCCCAGCCCTTTGTGCCCGTGGGTACAGCTCTGCTTTGGCTTCAGTGGGTCTGCACTGCTCTGCCTGCACATGCTGCTTGAGAAGGGGTTAATGGGAACAGGAGAGCACACAAAGTAAGGTCAATCCCATCAAATACAGGACTTCAAAGCAAGTCTCTGTTCTTAAAGCCAGAACTCTGCTCGTAGTAGTGTCACACTATAGAATAAATTGTTTTCCTGACATTTTTCTATTTCCATGGTCATAATCAAGCAAAGATTTAGAAAAGTCATAAGATTATCTTATTTTCTTTTGATGGATATAAAGGATGGTGATGATTCCTATGTGCTAATATTCATATTTTTGCAAGAAAAGGCTTCTAGAGAAAATTTAAATTAAGTGTGTGTGTGTAGTAGACAAAGGCAATTTCCTTTAATTCTTTTTTTTGGCCAAGAAATAATTTTCTGCAAATTTAAAGTGGGGGTATTTTGAAAACCTTGAATTCCTGCATGCTAACACTACCTCTTTCAGTTAAGATACAAGTAAAGCACCTGCACATTTCCAAGGCAAACTCTGACAGTAGTAGATTGAATTTTAATGGCAGTCAGCTTCTCATATAGACAATGAGAGGAACTGACAGATCATGATTACCTTGCTACAGTTGCTTGAAAATGCATCTGGTGAGGGAGCCCGGAATTCCTGGCTGGCGTTCCCATACTGACTGTGGCTGTCATGCCAGCCTTTACACCTACATAGAGCACTTCAGAAGCAGAGGGTTTCTCTTCTGCCTGTACCTTCCTCTACCCAGTCATCCTCTTTCCACACCATGTCACTTTCCCACTGAGTTCCTGGGGCCCTCTCATAGCTTTTTCACCTTCTGGCACACCATTGCTTCCTAGTTTTACACTATTTCATGACAACTACGTGTAAAAGTAAAACCTGCCTCTTGGCCAGGCTCTGTGACTTTTAAATGCATGTTCCTATCCACTGAAAAGAGGTTTGGGCCCTTTACTACATACAGCTGAGACAGACGGCAATGCCAGAGGGTTTTACTCTTGTTTTAGCCCCAGTACTTGTGTTTTCAGCATGGCATTTTACAGGTGTGCTTCAACTATCTATATGGAGATTATATATATATATATATATATATGTAGCTATGGTATACACATAAATGGTTTACATACAATTTATGGTATAAAGGAGTAACACTTTTTCAAAGGACTCAGTTTGGAAATGTATCTGCTTGAACACAGCTGTATAAATGGGTCTTCAGATTATATGGATGTAGAAGATCAGAAAAATATATTTTCAGAGCTAAAAGTTTCTTTTAGTCAAAAAAAGCTACATTAAGCACAATATTTAAGTTTTACTTAAAAGACTCTTAATAAAATAAATAGATTTCTAGACAAAACATGGTGCTAATGTTTTATCACAAAAAGAATTCAGGATATTTTCACAAAATAAATCTAAGTATTTAAAGTTTTACTAGTCAATTTTGTGGTGAAAAATGATATCTTTAAAATAAAACTCTTTAAAATAAAACTCTTGGATTATGATTTTTTAAAGCATCTAACTTTTTTTTTAAATAGATCCATATAATGATTTCTATTTCAGTACAAAGCTCAAAATGTCACAGTCTTTGTTAAGGCATTATATTTGTAAAGATATTTCAATAAGTGACTGCAATGTAAAGTTTAAAGAAATTTTAAACTGTAAAAAGACAATGTAGCTCTATTTTAGCAGAACTAATAAGCATTATGTATAACCTAAAATATTTTTCTGTCCAGAACAGTGAACCAAAAACTTATTGCAATATGTAATAACAGTAATGGCTGTATATTGCAAAGCATTTCTCAATCCTTGACATAAAACACTTTGCAAAGAATGCAAGTGCCAGTTTCTGGCAACAAAAGTGATAAAGTATTACTGATTGAGGGACTCTGCCAGGCAAGGGACATGATGTGAGGCAATAGCAAGGGAATGTAAGGCAAGGTGGGGGAGAGATCCATCATGTCAAAATGGCAGAGCATGAAGAGAATATCCTCCATCTCCTTCAACTGAATCCTGTTGAAAACCTGATGTGTGTTTGGGTCTATTTCTTAAAAACATATTTTTTTTAGGTGTTAGGAAAGTGACTAGATTTTAAAAAGCTGGTCTCCATAGAGAGGCCTTATATATTGGTTTCTGTTTTAATGTATATGCTGACTAGGCATACAGGGACCAATACAAAAGCTTTCCATTTTTACTCACTTAATTTAGTAATAAAAACATGTCCATGAGATCATTGTTGAATGTCTAAAAAATTAGGAAAATATCAGAGAAATACCTTCTTCCACTGAAATATCTAGAAAATGTTACTTTATTATATCTGAAGTATCTATAAACATTTGGCTCCCTTGCAAGAAGAAACAAACATGTTAATGGCCAGATTTAAGAAAATCAAGGCATTCAAAGATAAGTTACTGGATCAGTAGGATTAGCCAAATTCTCCAGTAAAATATTTTCAAATTGGCAGAAAGCACCCTTTTCATCATCCATGGTAACTGAATTAACAGCATCTGAAACTCTACTCATAAACATGACACTGATTTGGGTGAAAATAGGAACACAAAGACTCTTAAGGGCTTTTAAAATGTTTTTAACATGTTTTTAATTTTCCAAAAGGAAACATTAATAAAAGAAAATCAGTCCTAAGACTAACATTGGCGTCTATAACTGCAACATAAATGATATTGCTTATAACGTAACAATTTTGGGGTTGATCTTTACAGAATGCTTTCACAGATGGGAGTATTTGATCTCATATTCTGCTAAATAAGTGGAGGTTACTGTCTGCTTGTCAAGAGGCACACACTGCCCAAGATTGGTTCCATCCAGAATAAACTGCTTCTTCATTTTTCTCCTGGATCTCCTCTGGCACTCCCTGTTCCTTAAACAGAAGCAGTATTTTAGTTTTTAAGATGTTGAAAGTGGTGTTGAAGCCCACTGAAATCTTGCTCCTGGAGCAGAAACCTGAGGCTTTGTGCTGCATGCCCTGAGATCTGGCATGAAGGGATAGGAGGGTAAAAGTCTTTCTGGAGATGTGTCAGAGGACTTCAGGAAGCCAAACCAGCATTCATTCTTGGGAACGCTGTCATTTAGAATCCATCCTTGAAGTGGGCTACCTTCAGACTGTACTTGGAGAGAGCTAGGTGGTGTCACCCTGCAGGAGAACTGGAGAAAAAGCTAATAATGAGGTCAGAAAGACATGGATCCAGTATAACAGTTGCCCTTAGCCTTCTTTTATTTTGCAGCACAAAACCTTTCTTCAGTAATTTAAGAAAAGAGCTTCATCATAGTCATCCATGACAGCCCATGGAGTGCACAGCCACAGTGGCACTCAGGGGTCACAGCTGCACTGGAAAATCATGCACAGGGTAACCCACCCTCACCTCCTTCCCTTGAAAAAAGCAAGCACAGCACCCACGTGTAGTTTATATCCCAGCTGCATTTTACTCTGGCCTGAATGCAATTGAGATACAGACCTTGTATTGCAAGGGCAATTTCTTAGCTCAATAATTAAATTAATTTCTGGGGGACAAGTTGTATTATACATTTGATAAATTCTGAAACTTAAGGATCTATCCAAGACCTGCCAGATGTAGCATGAACTCTTTATATGATTCTCTCCTTTATTCATCTACAGCACTAAATGCTGGTCTGGAAGTGATGCCTTTTACACTTTTTGCTGTTGAAATCAGAGCTATGACTCCTCACCAGCGGCATAGCTCCTGAGACTTAACTGCAGTGTCTCAAGGAATACCTCTGCTGCAGTGTTGCATGTCAAGGTTTTTACAGTAGCTAATGGTTTTGCTATTACTTATTTTATTTTGGGATGACAATGATAGATATTTGCTTTAAATATAGATGTACTCATTCCAGTAATCTGAAATGTATGTCTAAACTACTTGGAAGTATCCCCTTAAACACATATGTAAGGACTTCTGTATTGGAAAGGAGCAAATTTTACTGAGTGAAGAGAAACACACAGCAAAGAAAACATTTTTAATCAGTTCTAGAAATACATAAAGATTCTGACACTATACAAAATTTTTTTCCTTCCTTTTCTATAAATCACTTTTTTCTTAAAACAGTAAAGTGATTCTGGATTTTGGAAAATGGCACATTAATTCTTAGTCCAAGCTCTGCACAAGCCCATTAACATGTTGCCATCCAGGTGTGCATTTCCAAATTTGCTTTCTCCCTGGGGCTTGAGATTGGCATTCAGTAGAAATGGGCTTGGGGGAAGCCTGCTGCTGCAGAGACCTTCCAGCAAGCATTCTCCCTTCTCACCTTCCCTTCTAACTAAAGTCATCCCCCACATAACTATGAGGAGCTTAAGTCTCTTTCAATGGAGAGCTCCATGGGAGCTCTTTCTGCCTGCATTGGTGGTTGGGTGCAGAGCAGACATGCTCAGCAATCATTGTAAGGCCAAAGTCTGCTTTCAAGCCATTGCATCACTAATTTATGCAAGATGGGGAGGAAAGGGCTGCTTTACTAAACACATTTTTATTAAAATCTCAGAGATGAAGCATTGCTGACACAGAATAACTGGCTACTAAATGTACAGTATAATTGACTTCCACTAAAACCAGGGCTTTGAAGGATAATTGCTGATATATTTTTCCTACATAAAAAATGGCTGGCAGGTTATGAATAAATAAAATTGAGAGAATTGAAACCTTTTTTTAAAAAAGTTCCCAGTACGAAATGTCTTTGAGAATGATAAGTAACTACATGAACAAAGACCATTATTTAAGAAGATGATTTCTTGTAAGGATATGTTAAATTATACAGTAGATGACATGTTACTAGGCCTAATACTAAAAGTTAGGTCCATGCTATCTTTGATGCTGCAATAAGACAGCCTAAGAAAGTGGAGATGAAAGTGAAGATGGTGAAAATCACTGTGTCTTATCCTTTGCCACTGTCAGTCACCCTGCTGATAGCAAGGAGGGTTGTAGAGAGCTCCTGATCCATCTTTCTGCTCTCAAGTCTGTCCAGGCCAGCTCTGGTCCAAAACCTGCAGCCCTGAGGCAAGGCCAAACAGAGCACAGGCTTCACTCACATCAGCAACTGGATCAAGTCCAAGAATTTATAATGCAGAAGCAAAGTAAGTTCCTGTCCATCTTCTGAGATTTGTGCAAACATGAGAAGTAAAATCCTTTGGATGTCTGTTTTCACTGTAGGGTGTGTATGGTGTAATTCGGCCTCTGTTTCTTTGTTTTCTGGAGCTCCTGAGAGTAAAACACCTGACAGGTTCCTCAGATTGAATTTTCCTGCATGTCACAATTACCCACATTTTTAGGGGTCTTTGAACTCTAAAGTAACACAAGTGTCCACCATGCAAGTAGCAAACAGAATGGCATATATTCTTTAGCTGATACAAATTTCACTCCAATAAGACTAAAATAGGGTGATGAGAATTAGTGTAAAACTAGCATTACCCTTTAATTTTTTTAATTGATTAACTTTGTACTTTGGTTTGTTTGTTTGCTTGTTTGTTTTTTCCTTCAGAAAATGAAGAAATCACTAACATCTTTTAAACTGGTATAATACTGCTAATGTTTTTTATTGCACATAATACTGAGATTTAATGGTTTGCCAATAATTTGAAATTGTGAGCTATATTGAGGGTCAAATCCATACGACCTGTGTTATATTGGCAGATCTGTCCAGTAAAACTTATTAGGATTTTTTTAGAAAAATTTTGAATTCCAAACCTTTTCTGGGAAAGATTCAGTTTAGAATTCCAATTAAATGAAAGAGAAAATAAGTGAACAAGTTGTATAGTAAATACCCCAGGAATAAGCAGTCATGTTAACCTTCAGGACGAAGGAAACTCTGTTTCATGTCCTTCCTGTACTCCTGAGCTCATTTTTCTATATTATTGACATAATGATTTCTAAAATCTTTGAATAGGAATTTTTAAAATATTTTAAACATTATTGTTGTGTAGAATAGAGAGATTATCTATTCTGTAGTGCCTGTAGCCTGTCTACCTGAAAAAAATGCGTAATCATAGAGCACATGGGTAGAACTCAACATTTTCCTTCTTACTGAATTAGAGTAATCATAAAGCGTACAGAAAAAATGTGGGTCAATAAGATCTGTGTCATAACTTCATTCCTTTCCAGAGCTGCCTTTATGCATCAGACAAAAAAACCTCACTGTAGCTACTGCTAGGTAGTGTTTGATTGGTGTAATTTCAAAGAGAGATGTGTAGAGTAGCAAAGCAAATGATGGTAGCAAAACAGTGGCAAAGTGGTTAATCTTTCTTTATTCTTGGAAGGTTATATGTGGAAAAGATAGCTTGTTTTTGGTGGTTTCTAAAGGAACCACAATATAAACACTCAGCTGCCTCCAGTGTTGCATGCTTAATTCAGTATCAAATCTTTCCCTAACAAATGGGAACTCAGTATCTACCTAAATAGCACAGCAGATATGAAACAAAATTTTGTCTGATTATTAGATAAAATGTTTACCAGCATGACCAGAACTTGTATGATTATGTGACGTCAAGGAAGTGAACATCCAGCAGAAATATTTCTTCTCGCAATCTTCAGTGTTTTGAAAAATATATTTACCTGTGAGAAGCAGACTTTGCCATGGCAACTCATGTTTTTCTCCCCCAGTTCAGGTCATTCCTTGGGGTAAATTACTCTAAACTGTCTACAAACACTGCTGAGAATGATCAGAAAGCGTTTCTGGCCACTTCCAAACCAGTATAAAAGAGCAAGAACAATCCCTGAGTCTGTGAATCAGGGAGCACTGCTCAGAGGACTTGCTTGAGAGGTAAATAATTTGGTCAAGAGATATTCCAGAGACCTCATTCTCTCTGGCTGCTGTTGCCAAGAGGCCATGCTCTTAAAATTCAAAGCCACTGCTCATTTGTCTTAATTCAGTCATATCAGTTAGAAAACACAACACATTTCAGAAGCTTAGCAGAGGAAAGAACTTTTAAAAGCCTGGGAAGCTTCCAGTGAGGTGATGCAGGACAGGGTATCTCCTCACCTGCTGCTGTGACAAATGAACTGAGGAAACTGCCTGTAACCCTTCAGCCTGTGATAGTATGGATGTTTCCCAGAAACAGAAAATACAGAAAATATCAGGGTAGGGGTAGCATATGACACTCCCTCTCCCATCTGCAAGAAAGGCTAAACCACACCTAAACTATTCCTAATGGAGAAATATCTACCAAATCAAAGCATATTGTGTTCTCCCTTTGATGCCCATCCCTCAGGCATCCTTACCAGCCTGTCCCAAGCTCTGCTAGGCACACACCCACCAGCAGCTGGGGTGGAAAGCTGTGATTTCTCTGTATCTGAGGAGAGGGAGAAGGAGAGAGCCAGCCTGCAAGACTTTTCTTCTCAGCACTGAAGGACAAGCACAGATGGAGGGGCAGGATCAGCTCCTGCCATGTATTAGTCTTACCAGCAGCAGCAGCACTGGCAGCAATCTCTTTGTAGGGCTCTCTTGCTTCCTTCATCTCAGCTTTTTCTCCACCCATTGTGGTAGCATTAGACTCTGGCTGGTTTTGGAATTGTATCATGTTCCAACGCTGCCAGGCTCAGGGGAGTGGACAGGCTCTTGGAAGGGGTAGATAGTCCAGCCTTTCAGTATTTTTACAGAACCTCAAACATATTCTTGAGATCCTCCAGCCTCAGAACACCCACGTAAAACTGTTTCACCTTTTTTTTTTTTGTCACTTGCAAGCCTCCAGAGGCATCTTTTCACGCTGCAAGCTCCCACATATGAGTTTTAATGCAGAGCCTTCATCCATCCAGGAATTTGCCGTGCCCCCCCCACCTCCTCCAGCACCCATTCCTTCCCTCCATGCCCCACAGCAGCTTCCCCTTTGCTGTGCCTGATCCATACCCAGCCTGATCCTTACCCAGCAAGGTCCTTTTTCCAATGGTGTCTCCCTGTACCAGGGCTTCCCTTGGAGCTTGGCACATCGATTTCCCTATCAGACTGCTGCAAAGAGCCCATTAACACAGACATATGTCTTCACTTCCATAGCACCTTATCTAACAGAAACAATCTTTCCTCTTAATAAATTGTACATGGCACAGCCATTAATGGTGAAGGCTTTGCAGCACCGCTATTTGTTTTCAGAATGCGTTAACATTTGCTTCTACACTTTCAGTGTTTGCTCCTTCATCCACTCTCCTTTGTGTTTGAGCTCTGGCTGAGCATAGGAAACAGTTCAAGTAATTATTCTTCTATTTGGACAATAATGGATAGCTTCTCAATAGTTACAACTGAAATCAGTGGGTCTTTTTTTATACTTCTACCATTTCAATTCCACAAAACTAGTTTGACATGCAATTTTAATCCAATATTACCTCCAGATTCAGAGAGAAATAATTAAGCTGTCTTTAAGCTAAATTTAAAGAGAACAAGGGAAAAGGCAGTAAAAACTGGTTCGAGGTTTGCATTTTCAAGTAACATTCCTTTGTCTACCTCAAGCTTCTTAAAGATTCATGCTTAAGGTATACTTGGCAGTAGTTTTATAATTACAAAGCTATTAAGCTTTCATAAGGAACAAGTGAAACTGTTTTTTCCTAATTAGCTAATCATAAATTTTTCAAGGAAATAGTCTTCTGCTAGAAAATGATGATTTGGAGCGGCAAAATCATCAACAGTAGTACACTGATTATAATATATTCATCTTAGAAAAATCAGTACATCTCCCCAGTTAATTAAGCCTGTCCTTTTGATAGCAAGTTCACTTCTCTGCCTGGATAACTCATATCCTACCTCCCACTACTGCCTTTATATGTGCTGCACAGTGAGATGTCAGGAAATCAAGCAGTTACAGTGCTCACTCACCACCTTATTAATTCCAATTTGAAAAGTTGAGAGAAACTTCTGAATCTTCATTTCTCTGTGAATTTTCTAGATTCAGGGGGAAATATTTATGCCTATAAAAGGAATATTTAGTGATTTAGAGAAATTCTTCTGAAACAGATCTCTGACCTCTCCAGCTAATGCAATATAATGGTATTTCAGACTTGTAATTCACTTTCCCAAAGACCATAGAGATCTTATCAATATTAGCTTTCTATTACAGACATGGAAAGCCAGATTGAGGACACATTTATGGAAATGCTCTTTACAGTTCTTCACTGCAAAGGAGGTACTAATATCAAGCCTCATGATTATAG
The DNA here is from genome assembly GCA_013400435.1 of Pycnonotus jocosus. NCBI lineage: Eukaryota > Metazoa > Chordata > Aves > Passeriformes > Pycnonotidae > Pycnonotus > Pycnonotus jocosus. The sequence continues at coordinate 104,564 of VWYP01026925.1, read as the reverse complement.
TGTTGCATTACAGAAAATTACCAGCAGACTGGAAAAGTAGCTTGTTTGTTAGCTGCAAAGTGATTACTGGGTGTATTTTCCTCAATACACTCAAGCCCTTCCTTCTGTTTGCAGAACTCATCTTAAAGATACCAAAATCATTTTTCTCCAGATGTTTTACAACTCAGCCTGAGATGCGTATGTTCCAGGTGGATTTTAAACATTACTGGAGGAAAAAAAGGGCTTTAAAAAGAGAATAATGTAGCTGTGTTCAATATACAGAACAAACAAAACCCTTTCTACACCCATTCAGTCACACCCTCCATACTTCCATGCATTAACAGCAACCGAATTTCCTGTCACAAATAATTTCTACCTGCTTTTGCAAGATGTTATGAGAACTCTTACTTAGAACATATATTTGATATCTGATATCAAGCTGCCACAGAGATCCTTCAGTTGTTTTAGGCTCAAAGCAAAATCCTTCCTGCAAACCGCAAGAGCTCTGAAAGTTGAGTATGTTTTTATTACCTAAACTGACTTAGGGATCTCACTAGCAATAACTTGATTGATTCTTGAATACCTAAAATACAACAACAGCTACCTTTCTCCCTGATCTATAAAACTAAAGTTAAATGTGGCAGGCAGGGACAGAAAAGGGAAAATTACAAGAAATTAATGAATGTCCTGTGGGAATGGTTTCTAGTGCTCAGTAGAACGAGAACTGGGAAGTGAAGAGAGGAGAAGTTATGAGACCATCTTCTAAACCCCAGGATGAAGAGAGGACTTTTTCTACCATTCCCTATCCCCAGAACAGACTTATCCCACTTCTTATGGGGCGTCCAAACTGATCTCAATTATTTTCTTGTGTTCCTCAAATAAAAACTAAGGGAAAAGCACCATTTCCTTTGCTCAGCAGTAGTCAGAAATAAGCTGTTTCCAGCAGCTCAAGACATGTCTTGCAGAGAGATCACAAGCTGCAGGGTGCTGGTGGCCCATTGTGAGGCTGGAAGAGGGCAGAATTTTTAATATTGTTTCAGCATGAGATAGATGAATGATTTCTTCCAAAGAGTGAAAAGAAGTCTGGAGTGGATGAGACCCATAGGAGGACAGAAAGCAAGCCTGTTGCTCAGGAGACTCATTCCGTTCTTCCAGAGCATGAACAGCTTTGCACCACCCTCTGTCTTTCTATTCCTTGCCAGGATTCACATTGGCAGTCTCTTTCTCCTCCACACAGAACTCCAAGCAAGTGCTGTTCTGTGTCCCACTCATGGGATTGCTCAAGCAGACCTTGGAAGTTGCATTCATTGAGAAGATTCATTTTCCTTCAGAACAGGACAGAGCATAAAGATGAAGGCTTGCAAATGGAGGGAGAGTATGTAATTCAGGCTTACTGTTGTGGCTTCTCTAAAAGAGGTGAAAATACTTGGGAGTGGAGTTCAGCCTTCTCACATCTCCATGTGAGAAAGCCTGGGGATGAGCATTGAAAAGTTGCAAAGATATGACTTCTTGTCCAAATGAAAATGTGAGATGTGAAGGTAAGTTGTGAAAATTCTGCAACTGTGATATGTAAAATATCCGCTGCCTAAGGAGAAATTACTATGGATTTGATAAGATCATGTCAGGCTCTGTCATTTTCCCTAGGAAGATTTTTATTCCGTGAAAGATGTGAGAGTTACAGAAAAATCAGATTGGAAGAGTAAGGTCATGGTTGTGAAAATATGTCTTCTTCAATAAAGCAGCAAAAAAGAGAGTTTTCATACTTATAAAAAGAGTAAAATCAAGAGGGCCTGGAGACTCTTTTCTTTAGAGAGTAATAAGAGAAGGAAAAAGAGTTCTTCAGGAAAATATTTGGCAGTCCTATGTCAGTATTGTTAATATTTCAGATTATATCAATTAATTATTATGCAAATAGCTATTTAAACTAAATGACAAGTCACTGTGATTTATTATGAGTGCTGTATGTGTAACCATAGATGCACTATGAGATTGACTCTGATAAAATAATCAAGGCCCAAATTAATAAATTATGATGAGAGATATTGTTGACTGATGTCTCTCCCATTTTGGAGGCTGTCTTTAGCCAATTTGGCTTTAAATGAAAGAGAAATCATTTTCAATCTACATATCCATTCTTTTCTGTTAGCAGATTGTCTACTTTTGTTTGCAGATTTGCATGAGTTCCTGATGACAGCTGACTCACACATGCTGTAAACCGAGAAATATCAAGTAAAATGCAGTTTGACAGCAAAGCAACTAAAACATATAATCCCTTAAATATTGACACTTGAATTTTGTCAGCATGTTTTTTATGTGTCTTTTTCTTTTAATGATGAACCTAAAATTCTTAAGATCCTCTTGGTGAGCAGTATTTTGTTTAACATGGTTGACCATGCAATAGGCACAGCAGCATTCAACTTATACAGGGAGTTGAAGGGAGCCTGCAGCTGCTTGGACCAGGCATCCAAACTGAGATTCTCTAATAAATTACCCATATTGCTTTACAGATGGAAAAGATAGACAGAAAGAAGTATCAAAAACTTATACTGCTTCCTAGTTCAATAGTATCTGCTATTTAGTTGGAACATGTGAGGACCTGTTTCCAAAGCACTGAGGAGAATGAAGATGAGACCAATCAGTTTTCTCATCCATATAAGGATAGAAAGATGCCTTATGCATCGTGTCATCTTGAAAAGGAAAAATGCCCTTAAAGGTCTGATACAAGCATCATGCTTTTACAGATTGTATTTATTTTCAAACATTGTTATTTTTATAACATCGTTATGCAGAAATTAATAAAGGGAGTTTTATACAGAAGGAGAAGCTTCACAGCCAGTTAAACACAAAGGTTTTCTGAACTCTATTTTCAGTTCATGAGCGTGGAAAGTGGATGTGCAGATGTGAACTGAGGAGTCAAGCATCTTAATATGCCTAAGAATTTATTTCTCACTTTGAAATGTTTAAGGAAAATTATTCTAACTAAACAGGGTTTGTTATGAGAGTTAGATTCAGTGATATGGAAAATTACTTCATTTATTTTAATTTTACTAGATAAATTATTTTGGTGTTATAATATTTCCTTTTCACCTTTTGATGAAATTGAAATTTCTTTCAATTTTAATGTAAAGACTTTTAATAAAGCTTAATAAAATGAAACGAAAAATAATACCTGTGAATTGTCAAAAAGTTGACTTTTCCTTGGTTTTGACCTGATTAGAGTTGAAATTTTGCCAGCCAAACAATCAACCAACTAAAGAAACCAATTAGTTTCACACACTTAACTTGGAGGAGCAACAGGAAAGCCATTTTGTATGTATCTCAGTGGTATAGTAAAGGATAAATGCTAATGATGTAGTAAAGTTTATTCTCTTCTCACATGCTTCACACATCCCAGGCAGCTTTTTCTTTTCTGTTTCACCACTAACATATCTCACCATTACAGAAATTATACGGTGTCATACCCTAAATGATACATCCCAATTTCCTTTCTTTCCTTTCTTTTTTTTTTTTTTTTTTCCTGCATATTATCATATGCAGGCTGTAAATATGTGACCACAATTGCCAAAATGATGTCAAATTAGGTTAGTCTTGAGTCTAAGTTTTTCACCCCTTTATCTGGGTAATTGTCTCAAAAGATAGAGACTTTGAAGAGCTACTAATAAAGTGAAAGATGTGTTGCTGTTCTTAGACAATACTACTGTTCTTTCATTTCCAAATAGATCTCAGCAGCAACTCCTCTGACTAAATGGATCTTAGCAATTAGAACTTGACTGACAATAGCTCAAATGGCTTTACTGGGAGTAAAGTCAAACAACAAAAATAAATTACAGCAGAAAACTGTATTCAAGTAGTTTCCTAACTGCTGAAGATTCTAGGCTACTGCATTATTACAGTAAAAAAACATTTCCAAGTACTATTTTGACTTTCAAAACACTGAAAACTGTGTGAAATTTATGTTCTGATAATTTTTGTTGTTGAGAGTCTGTGCAAGAGGTTTATATAGAAGAGTTTTGTTTAAATTTAAAAACCTCAGGCAATCCTAAAATATCTGATGGGCATATCAAGCTTTTCTGGTTGTCATTAATACTGACCCACACACATCTGATCTGAGCTACGCTGTGCTTCTGGCCTCCTACAAGAAGCAGAGCAGAAGTAAACGTCCTTAAGGAGGAACACTTTGGCATGTCTCAAAGAGGTGTTATTTTTCCTCCTACTCCTTGTTTGTGCTTGGAGATACAAAATCACAGCATCCCTTTGTAAGTCAGCACTGTTTTGCCATGACAGTGAGCAAGCAAGAGACCACCAGCAGCTTTTTGGTGCAAAGTCTGCCACAACTGCACAGGTTCTTCAGTCTCTCTTGTCATTGAGCATCACAGAGCCTGGGAATGCCAGGAGCAGAAATAGAAGCCAGAATTGGATAGAAATGGTAATTCCTAATGCATGGTCATTTTTGCCAGTGCTAGGCTCATCTGTAAATTCTACTTTTTCTGAGAATGAATTTATATCTCATACAGTATTTTATTAAGTGAAAGGATAGGTTTTAGTCATTGCTTCTGATATAACAGGTTCTTGCCCGGCTGCAAGGGAAATGAAACTTTGCTGCCACTGCTTTTTGTTACTGTGAAAACTATAGCACATTCACCTTCACATAGTTTATGCAAGTATAAGAAATACATATAAAAACACTGTTTCCTCTTTTTCCTGCCTCTAATGTCAATATGTTGTGTGAGGGAGGAAGCTGGGAGGAAATTGAAATTTTTCTCTGAAAGATCATAAATCCAGATCTGTTACTCATTAACCAACTCCATGTAGCTCTTAATTGCCAGTAGATTGGCTGTGTGAAAAAAGAGCATGACAGACAGTCAGGAAGACACACAGGCAGCAGGCGACCACAGGTATAACTGGTGCTTTCCCTCCTGTAGCTTGTTAAGGTGTCTGACAAATATACGGAAAAGGTATAAAATTTTTGATGAACCAAGTCTACTTGACCTGCATTTTTCATCAAATTGATATTAAAATCACAAGTATTTTCTGCTTACGACAAGCCCTCAGAGGAAAAGGACCCTCTGCCTGTTAAGATTAGCTTGGTGATGAAGTTGGCTACCTCATTGTTGTGTCAGCTGCTGGGTTTGTGAGGGCTGGTGCTTAGCTTGGGGTCGCTTTTGTGAAAGCTGCTGAAAGAATGCATCATAAAGACAAAACCATTTTACAAAGACTCAAATGCCTCAGCCATAAAAATTGAGAGTTTTAGACCATAAGTAGCTATTTAAATAAGTTGTATGATATTTAAAATTGCAAAACCCCCGTATGTCCTATCACTGGGAATTATGGCCTTGATGCCTGTGAGAATCATAAAATCATCTAGGTTAGAAAAGATCCTTAAAATCTTGAAATCAGCTGTAATCTCTTTAGAATGGCTAAAATGTGAAAAAAAATATCTTACCTGGGATGTAGATGAAGAAACTGCATGTTTTCCATTTTGATAAGATGTACATAAACAAACAGGCGGGGGATGAACTGCTGAAAAAATAACAGGGTTGTTGTGTTTTTAAGTTGCCATTTGAATCTAACAGAGCTGTTATTGGTAAGACAATGAAGAAACATATTTTTCTAAAATTTCTTACCACATCCAATGCATGCAGGCTAGAACAACTAAAATTTCTAACCCAAACAAATATGTGCTGTTTCTGAGGGCAGACCAGTTAATTAGTTTTCATATCAGTACTTTTAAGCAGTGACAGTGAGAACTCTTTTGTATCACACTTGTGTTTATGCCTGACAGCAGGCAAGGGAGAGTTATGTGGAAACGCCATATCTTGTGTTTTTTATCATACCCAAATTGCTGCTAGGCACTGGATGGTGGGAGTTCTGTATGAAACAAGCACTCTGCAACATGAATGCTCCCTGTCTCATGTATGCCACTGCCCAGGTGCCAGTGTGCATCACCCACAGGGCAAGCAGAAGGACACAAAGCGGAATTCACCTGATGCCTGATCTTGCTTAAAACACTCTGCGTGCTTTGTTTTAATCAGCACCTTAATGCTAAAGCATACAAAGACTGCTTGGATTCTAATAAAACCTTTGGGGTTGTTTTTTTGGGGGTTTTTTTTGTTTTTTTTTTTTTTTTATCAGGAGAGTCATATAGAAAATATTAAACAGATGAACGCAGTAAAGGATCTTGCAATTGAGACAGCTGAGGGCTCATGCTTCTCTCCTGCTGTGCATGGATGGGCTTCGTTGCTCTGGAGCAGCCAAATGAGCAGATTGCCATGAAATGGCAACATTTTGTTACTTCCCTTTCTTTTGCTTATATTTTAAACAAATTGTATTCAATCAATCCATAAATTAAGAAGTTGGAGCTAGAGCAACAATAGATTTATGACCACTTCTTCAGGAAAAGAACTGGCAGGACTGGGCATGACTTATGTGAACAAAATCTATTTATTTGCTTGATAGCAGGACAGGATATACAAGTGTTACAACGGAAGTGGACATCTTGAACATATGTTGCACCTCATGCTTGCTTTTTCCCTGTTATGCAGACTTAGCCTTTGGTTTCTGCTTCCAGCTCAGCTGTAGCTCAGCTTGGATTTATCCTCTTGTTCCCATCTACCATCCTTTCTCTTTGTCTACACCATCAGTTTGCAGAAAAATAGCTGAACTTAAGTATGTGTTTAGTGTTCATCTTTCAGTCATTCCTTCTGCTTCTTTACTCCTCAGCTTCTCCAACTTTATACTCCCCTTTGTAATTTTTAATACTTCTTGTCTTTTTTTTTCTGTTGATCTTGATACCACTTGGCCTTTAAATTCCAACCATTTGCCAGGAATACTTTTTCTACTTCTTGGACTCTCTCCCTAGACCTAACATCTGTCATAGAGGAGAAGAATATGAAGAAAACA